>KZ806874.1:1126084-1157468 GCA_000696205.2 Oncopeltus fasciatus
TAGGGAAGGCATTGGAAGAAATATGGCGGAGTGCCTTGGGAACAACCCCTCTACAGTGGATGGGCTGTTAAACTTTCTTAAAAAAGCAGGTATAGCCTGGAAAATCTAAATTAAAGAATGAGATATTATTTATTATTTTAGTTAATAATAATTTATTGATTATAATTTATTAAACCATTAATTTAGGTTGTTACAGTGGTCGAAATAATCCTGATTCCTGTCTATTAACTAATTTATAGTAAATATATTAAAGGGTATTTATAGGGCGTAATAACCTAGAAATTGATTGCCCTTCATTATGATCTACTACTACTACTACTACTAATTTATTCTTTCACCTGCTTTCCTAGAGTGGTAAAATACCAACCCTAAAATATCCTTCTTTAGTTGTAAGTTAATGTGGACTAGAAGTGTATTCTAGGATATTGATAAGAGAGGGAGTATATTGAAGATTTGCGTGAATTCCCCGGCCAGAAGATGATATTGCCAGTTGTTGAGTACATTACAGTGCTATCTGTGGGGAACAGCAGGAACTATACGCTCCCTTGCTGCCAATTCCTTGTTTTAAAGCAACTTTTACTTGCCCTTTACTCAGTATACAATTGCCTTCTTCACTTTAAGTAATTTAATCTAGGCAAGTGTTATAATATTATAACCTGAACTTATAAAGTTAGGCAAGCATTTATTAACCATCTAAAGTAAGTCTTACTTCAACAAAACCACCATCTGCAATCTTCAAGTATAGTATATAGTATTATGTATTATATATGTGTTGTTATTTTCAATAATTTTACAATTTACCAATAATATTACACGAATACATTAATAATTATTATGTTCTCAGTTTTCAGCATTACAATTCCTCTCAGAATAACGTCTTTTTTTTTTTTATTACATTAAATTTCATTTATACAGGTTTCTTATCATATTAATCAAAATATTACTTTCCGTGTTCTCTTTCTTGATGGAGGGCAAAAGGTTAAAAATGACTAACAATAATTCTAATAACCATTGTATCTCGACGTAGTTTTCGATGCGAAAGGTAAATCGTTATAAATTATGTAACATATTATAGTTATAATAGTCCCTGAAGAGAGAGAGAACGCGAAACTAGGTCCAATTAATAATTGTTTTAAGAATTATTTTTACTTATTTTTTATTTATCTGGCCTTCCACCAAGAAGCTCCTAATTCTAATATCCCAATGAACCAGCAGTTATTCATTTCGGTCTAGTATACATCTTCATATTATTTTCAATATGTCAATTTTTTTATTTATTGTGTGGAAGTATGTTCCATGCCAAACGTCAGAAGATCGATCAAATATTTATGCAGGAAGACTTTTCTGTTTTCATGTTTGTATAAAATATTTTAATCTAGATCCTCCCTACAGATTGGCTAATATTCTTTTTCAAAAGTCTTTCATTCAAGGAATTGACTCTAATTCCCTGTGGAACCACTTTCCGATGATAAACAAAACTTAATTAACCTTTCAGCCTAAATTTTTCTATCACACCTTACGATTTGCACAAAACATAATTAGAAAGCATAAACATGTGTCCACAAAAATTACCCAAAAAATGTATTATCCTGCGAATAAAACCGTTCTAATATCCAAATTTTTCCCTTGCTGAATACATCATTAAAGCATGGTGTGGGAATGGGGAAATAACCATTTAAAAAGTAGTATAAAAAAAAAACAAAAAAAAAACAAAAAAAAACATGTTTTTTTTACTCACAAAAACAGTTTGAAACTAATTAAAATTAAAAATAACTTACTAAAACGACTTTTTTTTTTAAATTTTTAAATTAAAAATTATTTACTCCACAATTATTGAACCGCTAAATAATCAGGCAAATATTTAAAGTCCTGTCTATTTTAAAATTTAATAAACACAATTTATCTGTATAAATTAACGAAAATTCTGAATAACTGCTTAAGTAATAAATAAAGAACTTATTTATTAAGTAAATGACTTAATTGTTAGCAAATGACTTGAAAAACCCAAACCTAAAAATAAAACATTGGATAAACTTTTTAAATATATTTTTTTATCAGTAAAAATTGTATTAATAGATGTTTGAATATTAAATAAAAGTATCATTTATTTTTCAAAATAAAATTAATAAACAAAGTTACATCTTAAAAAATAAAAGAAAAAAATTCGAAGAATATGCTATTTAAAAATAAGTGTATTTATAGTATTAAAAGTTTTAGACCTTTTTTTTTTTTTTTTACTTCACATTCAACTACTTGGGATCTTGGAGGGAGGAATGCTCGTCGAAAGCAAGACTTGAACCAAAAAGAGTCTTCTTCTCTCGTTTAACCGGCCCATTTAGAAATTTATAGAATGAATTTACTTTTAGAGGTTAATATAATTTCCTGTCATTATATTATTTATAATAATCGTTATTGAAAGAAACAGTACGGAACACATATTTGCCAGACGAAGGACCAAGTAATGATGAATCCAAGAGAAGGCGGAATCGTGTGCGAAAGAGCTCTCTGCTTCCCAGTGCATAGGGAGGAGGCCTACGCAAGGAAGAGACATTTTGGACAGAGAAGAGATGGCGCGTACGGGTCAGAGAGAGAACTGGAAAGAGAAGAGAGAAAACACCCTATAATTCCTGCGGAAAGAGAGGGTGGTGGGGGGACACACTTTAGAGACGTGAGTGGGCGTAGACACTGCAGTACATACTCAGCCTTGTCCGAGACGTGGATACGACAAAATATTTCGGTGTCCCTTCCATCAAACCTACTCATAGCCGCCCCTCACCCTCAAACCGACCATTTATATTCAGCTGCACGAGAAGTGGCTCTGGCTTTTCTTCATGTTTTTATTCAAACTCATGTTTTCCTTGGCAGACGTGAAATCCAAGATCTCGTATAAAACCTGTACCTGTCTCTCTTATTTTTATTTATTTTTTTTTTTTTAGGTTTTATTCCCCTACTCTTTTCCCTCGCATTCCCTTGTTTCTTTTGAATGGAGCTCAGTAAAGTGATGAATGAGAGTAACATATTGTTCACTTTCAGTTTTCATGTTTCATTGATAAAAAACAAGCAATATCATGCAATAACAAAACAACAACGTCATATATTACTTGAATGTAAACAGCAATATTATTCTTAGTACTTCTTTTATGAGGAAATGAATACTTTATGTGTCTGTTGAATTGTTCCTTCCAAATCAAAATAAACTCATATACTTCACTCAGTACTGCAATATCTGTCTTACATTCTCTTATATCTGATAATTCATAAATATCAACTTGTTATCCATGCAAATTTTTCAAATAAAATTAACCCACTCATTTTAGAAGTAATATTATATTAAGGTAAAAAAATTTTTTTTATTATTATTAAAAAATTGATTACATCATTAGTTGGGGTTCAATCCGGAAAGGGTTAAAATATGGCTCAAAATTTATATAATGTTGAGGACATCCCCTACCAAAGTATTGATGTTATCAAAACATATACAAAACACGCTTTAACAGAATTCCTCAAAAATGTATACACCCTGTAAATTATATGGAAGTGGGCTGGTTGGGCAAAGAATAGACCAAACAGTGGGTTAAATAGAACAAAATGAGAAAGAAGCGAGAGAAGAACCTTAAGCCACTACCAGATGGTAACCTTTAGAAGGTCATCTTCAGAAACAGAAGATGCTAGATGCAAGATGCTAGATGGAGCGAAGGAGAATCGAAGAAATGTACTCACGAAAAACAATTAATGAGAGGGAATAGAATAAAAAAAATCTATCTGTCCCAGCCAGGAATCGAACCTGGATCCTGGTAGCACAACTGGTAAGTGCACCGGCCCGGATAGCAGGAGATCCAGGTTCGATTCCTGGCTGGGACAGATAGATTTTTTATTCTATTCCCTCTCATTAATTGTTTAAAATTTACGTGGGATAAAAAACCACAACCAAATAAAATATTTACTCATGAAATGTTGTTCATCAAATGGCTTTAAGTAAAATTACTCCAGCAACCGAGATCAGCACAGTCTTAAAGGGAAGGGGGAAGTGGAGTACTGAGAGTCTGAGAAAATAAAAAACTTTCCGGCGTACTTGTGGAATAACAAGAGCTATACAATTTTCAGGTATGCAAAAACATATATCGAAATCTCAGAGACAAATCATTTGCATTGAAGGAAATTATCGACTGATGCCAGCATGATGGTAGCATTGCTACATTTAAACAGGATGGTTTTGGAGTGGCATCCGAAAATATTAACATTGCATAACAAATGCTTGAAATGAGGAAGTAATTTCCAATCAAATGGAAACGGATCCTGGTCATTAAACTGGGTAAAAAGAATAAAAGAAAAGCTTTACACCTCAGAATAGCTTTACACCATATTCTATTTTACTAATTAACACTTTTATTCTATAAAGTTTATAAAAAACAGAACAAGGTGTTGATTCACTCACTTGATGACTTAGATGTAGGTGGGAGTACGATTATCCAATACGATATCTTTCAATATATCAAGACAGATAGATAGAAAGATATAAATACAAATTTATAGAAAAGATTAAGAAATAGAATATGAGAAGCTTGTAAGGTTGAAAAAGTGGGGAACACCCTTGAGATAAAGTAGGAGTCTAATTTAGTGAAAATACGACATTGCTGATATTGAGATATTTAATGAGGGGAGTAAATCAGAAAAAGATGTGGGATGTGCAGAAAAGTAAAGCCCCCGCAATTTAATCTAAAAAATTGTAAAATTTTTTGTGAATTTGAAATATTGAAATTTTCAGAAGAATTTTAGATTGTTGAAATTTGTCATTGTAAACGATATAACAACAGAAGATTTTTCAATCTGGAGCTACCTGCTGTAAATGTATTAAAATTTTCCTTTGAATTATATCGTGTAAATACCCATGAGGGTTATGTAAATTTATTAATTGCATTCTTACTTTCTTGACTTTTAATGCATATATCTTTCATAAATGGAGTTCACTAAAACCAGTATAAATAAAAATTTATAAAATGAAATAAAAGATATTTATAAAATATTATACCCTATTAGAATGAATATGCTATGCTGTATTAAATCTTGATGTACTAGTAGAAATAAAAACAATCATAATTTGAATATGAAAAGGTATGTTTAAAGGAGATGTTTAGGTTTATGGAGTTCCAAAAGAAGAAAGCGCGAATTAAAAATGTGTCGGTACTTCGTTTTGGGGAAAACAGATCAGAGGGCGATGGCCAGGTACTGAGGGAATGGAAAGAGAACCGAGTGAGGGTGAGACTTAAGAATGTCCCCATGAAGATTGAATGAAGATGGCCTGATAAAAAGGAAAAAAATCAAGAAAATACTGACATTTGAAGAAAGGGAAGAGCCACCTTAAACCACCAAATACCTGTGGGAATTTGGTCATTTCAACAAATACCCATAACAAATCTGAGAAAACTGTTCATAAACCTCCTATGACAACTCTCAAGGTCTGGAGGTAGCCCCCATACATAGAACATAGAATGTGAGAAATGGCGAGAAAAAAAAACGAAAAGCGTGTATGAAGGAGGTAGAAGGTGACGAGAACGATTAGAAGTTTTAGAGTCTAGGTGTAATGACGATTAACTAGAGGATATGTGATTTTCGGGATAGAGTCTGGCCAGTGATGTAATATATGGCTCTTTGATATATATTTATTTATTTATTTTTTTTTAATAATATATATATTAATCTACACAATTAGCTACATGTACAATGAATATGTTATGGCTTTAGTTGTGTTTTCATTTATACTATACTTTCATGTTCAAAAGGAGAGTTTGTTGACCGTAGATATTATTCTAAGATGATTTTAGTTGGGGTTCGGTCATTCAGGGCTATCATGAAGATGGTTTACAATGCAAGCCGAAACATTGGCAGATAATCCTTTATTAAAAAATACATTTTTTAAATTTGTGTTTTTTGGATCTACCCTTGACCGAACCCCAACTAAAATCATCTTAGAGTATACTTTCATGTGTTCCTGATTCTTCATAATGGCTGCTTGCTGCCTTCCCTAAGAATCTTGAGTTGCGTACATAGTAGGCTTGCATGGGTGATGTGCGATAGTCTCTTTTGACTAAGCTGAATTAATGTCTTCTGCTACTGAGTTGATAACTGCTGGTTCCAAAGCCAAAGTCTTTAACTTTTAAAAGGGTTAATGAGATTGTTTTACGATTATTTATGGCAAATTTTCATTTATAACTCTGAACATACCACATTTTTAGCCATAGAATTAAAGTTTTAGGGGTATTCATTGAAACCAATGAGTAATTTTGAAAAGAGAAAATTAGCTTGGGATAGACACGAAGTAAGTAAAATATATCAGAACAAATAATTATATACACCATTGCTAATTAATAAAAAACCATTGTGTATATTGAAATGAGTAGTTAGTTCCAAACCTGTGATAGTTGTTTAACCAATATGCTTTGAGCTGCATTGCCTATTACATAGTAGGTACGGTGACGTATGCTAATTTAGTATGGATTACTCTTGTTTTTATAATAAACATGTATATGTATTTGCCAATGTTTTTCAATAGATGGATAAGAATGCTATCATAGTTTTGGGCAACTCGTTATAGTTGACCAGCCCCCACAATAAATATGTTTTATAAATAAACTGATTCTCTCGTTTCTTCTTAGTATAATTTCTGAAGATAAAAAAACCAATAGCTAAATTTTCTACTTGAATAATTTTTCTTTCTTATGGGAAATCTGTTATAACTTATGGGGTGGCAGATATATGTAAAATTAGAATTTTCCATTCTATATCATATATATATATATCTTTGAGTGTTTATCATCACAAATGGTAAGGAAAATTATAATCTTATTTAATGTTTCAAAAAGATAACACTTAGCACAAGTATTATATTGACAGATGTTCTCCTCTTTCAACGAAGTACCTCAGAAATTTCTTTTCTTGTGAAACGGATCAGATTTTTTTTTCTTTTGGGTTATTTTTATTTGGGGCTTTGCTATACTTCGGCTGTTGCCATGTAAAATGCTTTGTTACGGCGGGGGTACGTAGGCCGTCTCTGTGACCCAATCTTCCTCCCACCGCTCCCCCTCTCCACCTCCCTCCCTCACGAAGATATACGCTCCTCCAAAAGCTCCTCCAAAGGCGCATAAGTACTACTTAAACGTAATGTATTCATACTCCCACTCAGTCCCGCTTCCTCCTTGCTGTCGCCGGCAGTCGGAGGAGCTTCTTGCCTATCGCTCGGAGGGTGTGAGATAAGAGCTTCTTTTGTGTGGGATGTTCATTTCTACCATTCCCCTGTCACCACACCTCCATTTCGTTAAGAGAAGATGAACGCTTTGCTCGAACAGAAGAAATACAATTATCCCGTTTTGGGTCCTGCTTCCTTCTATGACTACGTGATAGTTCATTTGCCTTACCTCAAGCTGTAGGTTGAATACCGCGACGCAGCGAGAATAATTGGAGAAGCATTAAGGCATCTTCTAGAGTGTGATAGACTTCTAACAGCTAGTCACTCCCTGGCTTGGATTTGCTTCTCTTTATCTCTAGATTAATAAGAATTCTTAATGTTTAACAAATTTCTTTGAAGACAGTTTAAAAAAAAAAAGTATCTAGTTCCTTTCTAAAATTTCTGTAGCGAAGACAATTTTGACAAGGTGAGACTCCAAAAGTTCAGAAAGCTCTTAGACTATAAACGCTATACCAATTATTCATGTAAACCAGCACTATCGATGCTTATAAGCATATACAATGATTTTATTAGTGTATCCGCTAGAGCGGGCGGCAATGCATTTCCATAATACAATTGTGCGCCATTTTTAACCTTTTCTTGTTATCGCTTCTGTGGTAAACAGACGTGTGCTATTGCCCCCTTACAATAAAGTGACCTGTTAATTTTTTATTCTAAATTTTATTTTGTCAGGTAAAACTATCGAAATTTTCCAGAGATAAACTGTGGCTCCCAGGAACGCCGAAAATAGTGGTAAGTGGATTATTAAATTTTTGGTCTTACTTGTTACAGTCCACTCTTTTTTTGTTTCGTTTGCAATTTCAGTAAACGCTTCTACATCAGACCATCCCGCGTAAATTGCAGTGTGTTTTTTATTGGTTCAGTTGTGTTTATATTTGGTGATCGTTATTAACTCCCTCACTGTTATACCATCTAACCTGTATTGGTGCACCAGCGCTCCAAGGAGATGTGACCTACATTCATCAGAGAGGTCAGACATCTGCTCTGCCAAAGAGATCTGACTCGACTCTTCACCACTGACTCGAACACGCCGACCACAATCTATGAGATTTATTATTTTATCTTTCTTTTCATTCTACAATTTTTTTTTTTTTAAACTCTTTATTTATTAATTACATCCTGCACAGCGTGCATCTTGTAATGTGCTCTCAAAATATATAATAAATATGTATACATAAAATAATAATATACAATATAAATTAATATAAAATTCGGTTAGGTAGGAGCGAAGGATAAGGTAAAGGGTGCTTAAGAGGATGGATTTTAAAGTACCCCAGTAGTTTGCACAAGGCACTGCCCAGGTGCCATCAAACCGGCAGAGAGGAGAGGTGGGGAGTGGTATTTGAGGATTTTTCTGGTGGCAGTTCAGAGGGATTTGTCTTCCGTTGTGAGTGATGATAGATATCTGTTAAATTCATTATTGTGAAAATATCTGAATTCACTAAACGGCTCANATAATATAAATAATGTTTATAATGAGGCCTTCCATTATTAAGTACCCTTCTAATTTTAAAAATTAACTGCATGTACCTCTTTAATAATTTAAACAGTTACTAAACACTGTACATATTTTATTATATCGATAAATAACAATTGATGGTAGAATGAATACACTATCTGAAAGGCTAATCAATATGTATCGTAAAATAACGAATTCAACTATTCATCACATATATAAGCGATATCAAGAAAAACAACCAATTGTAAAATTAAAATTTCGAGAAATTGATTAAAAATTTATGATCCGTTCGGATCTCTCAATCCTGATGCTTCTGATACAAAATCACCCCAGGGCAAACTTTTACCCACAACTAAAAAATGCCATGGATATTTAGAATAGGATAGGCTCTTCCATAGTAAATTCCAATTTCATCCTAATCCACATGCCCAATCCCTATCGCCGGATTCCAATCCTTACTATCCTCCCCTGCGACCTAAACGAAGATGGCCTCGCGACCTCCTGGGCCATAATGTCTAAACTTATTAGGAGTGGGGTCGATGGGCCCCTTCTCCCTGCATAGTGATGTTCATTTATTTATTTTATTGTTATTTTTAATTTTTTTTTAAATATTTTTTTTCATTTGTAATTTATTAATGTCATCAAATTACAAGGTGTTTTAATAACAGAATGTAAGGAATAAAGACTTACTTATTTAAAAAAAAGAATAGGATAGCAACCTATAGACAGATCATCTCTCCATGATTTTGTTTAATTTTGCTTTATAACTCATAAAATATTTATTTATTCAACACTATTCAACTGCGTTGTTTTCGTGCTGTTAAGCGTGAAGTATCTTCTTCTTTCTCTATTCACTGTGAATCAGTTATTCACCAGACGGGTGATTATCCCAGTGCTAGAGCCCCCCCCCCCCCCCCCAAACGAATCCCCTGAGGGGGAGGGGAGGTCGGGCTACACCCCCTGACATAGAGTTTCTGTTGGTCCACGGGGCTACAAGAGCTCACCACTCCGAGAAATGTGACTTCCACGGAGACGCGTTCCCTAGTGGGTAGGTCCCACCGAGAGTTCCCTATTCCTAATTTTCCTCAAATACGATCTTTTTGTTTCGCATTTAAATGCAATATAATCTTTATAAATAACTGAGAATTATGGTCTGTAGACCATTGGTAGGCACTGAAATATATTCAATATCTTGTGTGTGTGTGTCAGTATCTTGTGTATAATATATATCGTGTATAATGTAGAGCGACTATCATATTTTGTGTTCAGCTGATAGGATCGGAGAAAATACCCAAAATTTTTCAAATAATATGTCATAAAAACAACTTTTAAGTCATTCTTACAGCTACTACTTCCTCTCCCTTTGGGATATATAATTTATGAAGCTCTCCTTTATTTATCTTAATGTACTTATCTTGTTAATTATAAAGTAAGAGTCTCTTAATAATTGACTGAAATGATGGCTGTAAGTTTGTATACTACAAAATAATATTTTACAAAATATTTTTTATTAAGTGTTAGCCTCCCTTTTAACCACTTAGAGTCAAGGGGGGAGGGGCTATCTACAGGTTGCCATTCCATTGTAAACATCCAAGGCTCAGAATTAGCTATTATTCATAGATGAAAGCTAGCTCTGGGCGGGATTTGAAACCATAGCGTGAGGAGTGCGAGATTCGAACGGATCCCTTTAGCTACCCTGGTACCCTCAATAACCCAGTCTTTAGGTACTTTTACATAGAATATAAAATTCTTGTCAGAGAACTCTTGAGAAAATAAGATGAACAGAAAGAGTTTTAAGATACATGAAAAGAAATGTTGGAGACTGTAGAGGTGTGAGTTACCTTCGACAAGTTAAGCCTGTTGATTGTGAGGCAATTGATTATTTTCTATTGTCTGGGGGCGGCTTCCGTGACCAAAGTCATTCAAAAGAGGTCATCCTCTGGTGGCTGTGGCTCAAGCCGTATAGATTTCCGCGATGCGACCCCCGTCGTAGGAGTGGAAGCCCCGAAACAATACTAATAGTGATAGAGAGAAGATGTTGACTGATTAGATGGTAGCCAGCGATTAGGAGGTCCCGGAGTGGGCCCCAAGAGTGGGTGAGCCTGTGTAGGCCGAGTTCTTCCTACTCTCCCACCTTCACAGCTGGCCGAGAGTACTCACTGATACGGTCAGGAGTTCCATGCAAAATTTTACAGAAAACCTTTAGAAAAAAAAGAAATCGTGAAAAAAACCCTTCTCCCTAGCTCATAGTGGAAACATACTCTTACGGGTACCTAATATATAAAGGTAAATATTCCTCACAAGTGAGGGGAATTTAATAACATGTCAGACTGGTAGCATAATTGGTAAATGCACCGGCCCGGATAGCAGGAGATCTAGGTTCGAGTCCTGGCTGGGACAGTTAGATTTTTTATTCTGGTCCCTTGCACTAAAAATTGTCTAATATATAAAGTTTTACTTATCTATGGCTTACAAAATATTTCTGAAGCCCGCTTCTGAAGTACCCCTTTCATTGATTTGATTTACATCATAACATACCATTATTAAATAAACGTTGAATATAAACTTTGATTGAATAAATCCTGAGTTCAGAAAGAAAACGGGTGGTTCTGTGGGAAATGTTATTGCTATTCAGGATGTTAACTGAACATTTTTTTTACTTTTTTATTGTGATATATTATCCTACTTAAATTTTAAACGATTAAATGCTAGGGAGTAGAATAAAAAATCTAACTATCCCAGCCAGGGCTCGAACCTGGATCTCCTTCTATCCGAGCAAGCTCGTTATGCTCTTACGCCACCGGGAGTGCTTGATAACTTATTAGATTCCCAACACACTAGCGAGAGTCTAACCTACGAGAAAGACGAATACATCGTCTTATGCTCGAATGAGCTGACATGCCTAGCTATTTAGACGACTCTCGTTATTTACTTTAATTTTTTAAATATTTTTTTATTGTGGTATATTATCTTACGTAAATTTTAAACGATCAAATTCTAGGGAATAGAATAAATAGTTATACAATGTCAGCTCCTTCGAGTATAAGACGATGTATTCGTCTTTCTCGGAGGTTAAACTCTCGACACTAGAGCTGGGAATTTAATAAGTTATCCAGCTCTCCCAGTGGCGTAAGTGGATAACGCGCTTGCCCGGATAGCAGGAGATCCAAGTTCAAGCCCTGGCTGGGACGGTTAGATTTTTTATTCTATTCCCTAGCATTTAATCATTCGAACGTTAAGATTTTTTTTTTTAAATCTCTCCCCCCCCCTCAAATATGCCGTCATTGTGGTAATGAAAAATGTGAAGAAAAACTACTTATTTACACTTCCTCATCCCGTTTCCGATTTTTCCCTCTCCTCGCCAAGTGCTCATAACATTTTTAATGTCAAGCTGATCCGTCAAATGGTGGGACCTGTACAGTGGTTACAATTGTAGTATAAAAATCTTACTACCTCAGTCCCGGCTGAGGTAGTAATTTTTTTTTCTGGCTCCCTTTACATTTTTTGTAAAAATTTTAACGTGGAATTCACACGTTAAATTTTGACGGCTATTAATATCATTATTTCAAGTGAAATAACGGGAAAAAACGAGAGTCTAACAAATAGCCGACTATGTCAGGTCCTTCGAACGATATATTCGTCTTACTTGGGGGTTTTAGACTCAGAGTAAAGTGCGGGGAGTTGGAGAGATTATTTAGTCTGCCTCGATCGTGTAAGGGTCAGCAAACCTGCCCGGAAAGTAGGAGAACCGGGTTCGTGTCCCGGCTGAGGTAGTAAGACTTTTTTCTGGCTTCTTTTGCATTTCTTGTTTATTGGTTATTAATATTATTATTAAAGGTAAAGATTCTATAAAATCTTAAATTCGAATTTTTTAATTATTATTAATGATAAATTTAAGACTAACCGGTGTATGGATTCCTCTAAGTAGACCTCTTTTAATTATTTTAAAACTGATATCGTAACCAAGATCAGTTCGTTAATTATAATTACGAAGCATAAACTCACGACAGATTTTCAGACATGTTATGATCATTTAAATCGCCAAAAGTGAAACAAGTATTAAAAAGTACAGTAAATGTAAATTATTTCAAAGATCCTACCGAAAAAATTACCAATGTCATAGAGGGTATAATAGAAATGTTTGACGTGAGCAGTGAGTATTGAATCAAAAATGAATTTACTATTTTGTAACAGCAAATCTATATGAAATTAATTACTAAATTTAATCATTTCATATAAAATCGTTATGTAAAAATTTCAGGCATGTGTGAAGTTCCCTTAGTTAATAACATCTGTGCGAAATTAAAGGACATACCGCCACATACAAGAAACAGAAAAAGTGGTGGAGAGGCCCTAAGAACACACAAATCTGTGAAACATGCCCTCATACAGACGCCAAACTCTTTTCATATCGAAACAGTAAAAGTATAGTAATCAAAATAAAAACATAAATTTCATTTATGCGTACCTCCCGTCGAACAAGGGGAACTTCACAATGACCTCGATAAAATATTTTATATTAGCATAATGTTATTTTCATTGTGGATTTTAACTTCAGACATCGTTTGGAACTACTCCAATAACAACGGGAAAAAACTGTTATAATTATTGTATAGAAATTTTTCCAGAAATTGCTGATCAGAAACCTAGTGCATTAGAAATTGTGATCACAAATAAAGTCCCAGACTTCTCTGAAGTATTTTCAGTCAAACTTCTGAGCTCAATATAAAGGAGAACAATATATAATCTGGAATTACTACCGTAAGGAAATCACTGAAACATTATCTTGTCTAGACATCTTATTGTCAAGACAATAATACAAAACTTGTCAAAATGATCAACATAGACCGTGAGAACTAAGTCTATGTACTCTGTCGATGTCCTTGTCCGAAGCACTCAAGTCCTCGAAACCTGTTCAGCTCTTCTTCTCACAGAGAGTTGTGTATATTCTTTTATTGTGTTCCGTTGAATAGGGCGACCTGTAGAGCATTCATAAAAGTTGTTGAAGACCCATTCGCTTCCATGACAGACTACATACACGACATCAATATATATATTTTATAGAATCTATAAAATTCATAGATTTATTTCAATGCTTGATTTATCTAGTTTCCTGACCATCAAACCCAAGATTAAACACCCCTTTTGCTTACTACAATGGTACTATTAATTTTATCGTCCTTCTATTTTCAAGTACTCCGAGCAGTATCTGCCTTTAAGATTTTGGAAAATATGAGAAGTCTGTTCTAGGATCTCCCGGGGAGATGAGACACACTTTGAAGGAAAACATTACAAACCCACAACACTTAGGTCCTCAAGTTATCCTATCTTCTAAGACACTCAACAAAATTGTAATATATATATTTTTTTTTAATAAATCTTTATTTAATACATTCTGTTACTTAACATCTTGTAATTTGATGACTTAAAATAAATGTACATGTATAAAAATAATATAAATAAAATAAAAGAAAGAAAAAATATAATGAAATAAAAATAAAATTAACAATAAATAAATAAATGGTCATCACTGTGCAGGGAGAAGGGGCCCATCGACCCCACTCCCAATAAGTTTAGGCATTAAGGCCCAGGAGGTCGCGAGGCCATCTCCGTTTTAGTCGCCGGGGAGGATTGTGGGGATTGGAGTCCGACGACAGGGATTGGGCAAATGGATTGGGATGAAATTGGAGTTTACTATGGAAGAGTTTGAAGCGGGTGGAGATAAGGTCTTTGACAAAAGGAATATTAAAGTCGTGATGAAGGGTAGAGTTGGACACATAATATGGAGCGTTAGCAATTATTCTAAGAATTTTGGACTGAAAGGATTGTATTCGTTAGATATTGGAAGGCTTAGCGGCACCCCACAGTTCTGCACCGTAGGTCCAGATTGGTCGTATTATGGTCTTGTAGATGGTCAGTTTATTTTCTAATGTGAGGTGTGAGCGCCTATTTATAAGGCTGTATAAGAGTCCGTGGCGTCTGTTGAGTTCTTGTTGTTTGATTTTAGTATGTTCATTCCAGTTGAGTCGTGAGTCAAGGTGGAACCCTAGGTAACGGACAGAATCAGAGAGAGGTATAGGTATGTTATTGTATGTAACTGGATGTCAGGAGGATCTTTTCTTAGTTGAAAATTTACTTGTACGCATTTGGACTCATTTATTTTAATTCTCCATTTACTGCACCACTGCTGAATAGCATCAAGGTGGTTTTGTAAATTGTTAGAAGCGGTTTTGGAATCAGGGTGGGAGGAGAGGATCGCTTTGTCATCTGCAGAGGGCTAAAAGAGTATTAGGATGAGTAAGGGATGTCTGCAGTATAAAGGATGGGTCCAAGCACACTGCCCTGAGGAACACCCGCTTTCACAGGGTAGTGTTCGGAGTAATCTGATCCTTGCCGGACCCTAAAGAAACGGTTAGAAAGATAAGATTTGAGGATTAGGTAGGTGGTACTTGGAAATATGGATTTCAGCTTATATAACAGTCCAGTATACCATACTCGGTTAAATGCTTCAGTGACATCTAAGAATGCACCAGGACAAAATTATTTTTGCTCGAGAGTAGAGGAAATAAAATCTACAACGCGAAACACCTGCTAATTGTAATATTGACAATGTAAAATCACTGTGATTAGGATCTATAGACCATTGATCCTAATAAGCTTTAGATGCTTATCATTACTGTAACCAGAAGCTAAGAGTAGCTCGTATTTGATATATGACTAAGAAATAAATAAGTATGAGTAAAGTAAGAGGTGGCAATCAAGAAGTGTTGTGTATCTCCAACCGAATAAACCTCTCCAAAATCCAGGAGTATGCAGATTACTCGTACACAGATTAGTCTCTCAACCTGAGGAAGGGCCCAGAAATAAAACGTTATCCATTTTTTCTCACGATTCTTATTACCGAATTAAGAAGTAAATGAATCCAATTTTCAAATTGGGGCAGAGGGATCCCAAAAATAAAGGAGAATATGTTAAATCATAGTGTACTTAGAAACAGGATTTGACTGAATGAACTAAAGATAATCTATTTTATTATAAGATTAAAAGAAAATACTTACTAGGTGGTTAAAGAATCACTTTTCTGAAGAAAAAAAAAAACATTTAAAATCGACTAATAACGAGCTGCAAACCCATAGAAAAAGTATTTTTATTATTCTTTAATTATAACTATGTACATTCTTACAATGACTAGTTGGCATTGAGCTTATCAGAAATTTTTAACCGTCTACTTAGAACTGTGACAATTTTACATTTGAAGGTGATCTTAGTCCAAATGAATCCCAGTCCAGGGTAGCAATGGACCCATTTTTATGATAATATATACAATTTTAGTCAGCATTGTTATCTTTTTTTATTTTTACTGGCTTTTCTCTTTTCATTTTTTTTTTTAAATAACCAATAATTATAAATTTGCATATACCTTAAAAAGAGGCACATGCTTTTCAAGTAAAAGCTATGAATATGCTGGTTTATATGATAGCTAGAAAATCTACTATAAATCTAAATTCACTAGATATCTGCCAGAGACTCTTGAGGACGGGTATATCTACATGTTACAGGCCACTAGTTACCTCCTGGGGCAATGGCCCCAACGGGTGATGACGCAATGTGTTTCTGCCCAGTGCTGAGAATGTCATCGTAAATAAATTTGAAAAAGAATGGGTAAACTTCTGGTGTAACTTTACCTCCCGTTTCTATATTCAATAGAATTATACCATACTTTTATGTATTATGTCGGAACCTTATTTATAATTCAATACTCTGCGCACTGCATGTTGGGTAGTACCGCCCTGGGCAATAAGGGATAAAACTGGTGTATATTAATAGAGCCACGGAGATATGCCTTCCGATATTCCAGACCCGCTTACTTTTCATGGGAAATACCTGAGAAGCACTCGTCCCATGGATTTGGCTTACCAAGCCTTCAAGGTGGGAAGTGTCTGGACATGACACATAGCCGAATGCATCGTCATCTAATTAGTGACGCGCATGAAAGGATTACTGAGATGCCTTCTATCCCTATCTACTATCTAGCGAAACCACGGCCACGGAAACAGGTTTGGAAGAACTATGCTTGACTCTTGTCTGGTACTATAAGGTTTAACACAAGTGGGAGGCGTTTACACGTCATTAGTGCAATGCAACTAGTTTCATAGTTTCCTTACTTTCCTCCTTCCATAACTTTTCCCTGATTACTTCTGCTATATTTCTTATGTACTTCTCTATATTTTCTGCAAACCAGCGAAAGAAAAATAACAAAAGAAACTTAAATGGAGTTTTTTGACCGTACATGTTATTATTAGATGATTTTTGTTGGGGTTCGGTCAAGGTAGATCCAAAAAAATACAAATTAAAAAAAAAAAAAGTGTTACAAAGTCATGGAAATGTGAACTTAGGGACAGGACGTCCCCTCTCGTCTTCATGTAGCCCTGAAGATGGCTAACAATGTAAGCCGAAACGTCGGCAGATAAATTTTTTTTAATACACTTTTTTTTTTTAAATTTGTATTTTTTTGGATCTACCTTGACCGAACCCCAACAAAAATCATCTAATAAAAAGAAACTTTAGTGTCTTCTTGTGTAAAGACCTGTATTAATGCACACATTACAGGTTTAAATGTGTGTGAGAGTGTGTACACGTGTATTATTTTATGTCATAATGTTTTTCTATACATAGGGCTGGGGAAAATGTAATTTTGTTGAATCTCAATAGGGAGATTTTATGTTCCTTATATCTTGTAATACTTATTATATGCAGACATATTATGAAGCATTTGAAAGGACTAATCCAAGAGAATTCCATTCAATCAATAACAAAATTATAGGCCCAAAGAAGAAACATATGTTAAGACTAAGTTCATTCATAATCCATGACAAAAATAAAAGTATGTGATAAGCACACCATTCTGTCTACCATTTTTTCCTATTCAATATCAAATGGTGCCCGATTAAGGCTGAGTAATATCAGATATATACCATAAATTCTCTGGGTCATTGTTTTTGCAATTAGGGAAAGAAAAAATTAACAATAATTAATTTTAAAAGTTTTGAACCAGGAATAATGGCTCAGAAGGTTACGGTTAAAATTAAAACTAATATAGAATTTAACAATCAAGCACAGAACAAATAGAATAGAACAATAGGGTTAATGTTCTTCTGAGAAATTAATTTACTACTAAGTCAATAACAATACTTACAATGTTGGCCAACTAGCTTCTCTCTTAAAGGATAGTACTTTAAACTCCTTTACAAGGTAAGTATGATAAAGTAAAACTACACTTCCAAATTCATGCAACACATTATTTTTATAAGTTAGTCCTACTTAATCACTATGAATCATGCCCCCCCCTCCCACTAAGAGTGGTTTAGAGAAGGAATTACCTATTAAATACTTTACAAACTATAATAACAGTAGTTAGCAACTCCTCATAAATACATAAGTTAATGAAAATAAATATGAAGGTCATTTAATTACAGATATTTAAGGAATAAATAGCTCTTTAGCTATATATATTTTTAAAGAAATAGTACCTTATGACAATTGTATATTATTTTTTAAACCTATACTAAATTAGATTTATAAATATATAGTTTTAGGTTTAAAACAATAGGTTTAGGTTTAAAACAGATTTAAAGTAAGTTTTTAATTTTTATTTTTCATGGGAAACAAAATCTACAATAAAGTGAAATTTAATAGTTTTAGCTGCATCTTAATTTTTTAAAATGATCTATTTGTTCACAAATCTTCTCCAGATTGTACTCAATTGTATCTCTTCCAGATAAAGATAATATATCCTGGTTGTTCTTGTATATATCTTCCTTGGCTTTCCGTGACTCAGGCCAAACCACCTTTTCAAAATATCCTGGAGGGTCAGGTGGATCATAGTTTCGAGTTAATCGGCGCCTTTGGGTCTCTTCAAAGTCCAAATCTAAGTACACCTGATAATCATAAAACACTATATCAGCAAACATATAAAAATAAAAATTTAATTATAAAAATATCCGAAATTACTTTATTCTATATATTAAAATTAATACTAAGCACAAGTTTTATCAGTAAGTAAATCAAATCTCTGATTTTCTGATTTAAAAATTTTGATGGTAATCAATTAAATTATAATGTATATGTATATTCAGGGATACAAAAATTAAAATTAATGTTTCATTATTTTTGCTTATGGCTCCCTAAGGTACTCCTCAAGTAAAGCTTCAAAATACAATAGCTTACCAACAGATCATATTTTCCGATTTTCTTCCTTTGAAGTCCTCTATACCCTGTGCTTTGTAGTTTTTTAAATATATATAGTAACATTATTTATTTATGATAACCGAAAATGTGAAAAATATAAGTATTGACTGATCAGAGAGAGCTGATAAGAAAAATCATATTTTCTGTCTATTTTTTCCATTTAATTGGAAATTATAAAATTTCCCCTCCTTCTTTAATAAAATTTGAGAAACCTACTTAGACTGAACAGCTCCTATGTAATGATTATAATTATTTTTCTTTAAGCCTGAGTAAGTATAACATATTTCAATTAATGCCAGAAAGAAATTAATCATAAACATTATTTTCAAAAAAATAATTAAAACATTTATAGCATTTAACAATTCCTATTAATTAAAAATTCTATAAGGTATACATTTTTTTAAAAATGCTTTTGATAAATTATTTATTTATTATAACTTATTTCTTATAACTTCTGAGTTAAGCTTTTAAGTGGCTTAAATTACTTAAACACTTTCTAAATATCTTACGGGAGAATATTATAATTTTTTCTTTTTTTGTGTTTAAATAAACAAACATTATTTTACCTAAAGAAACAAATCTCAATATAAGGTATTTTCATAACTAAAGGTTTTATTACTAACAAAATAATACCATTAATAGTCGGGGAAGAACTAATCTTCGCCTTATCCTTACAGTTTCTCATCCCCAGAGTTTTAAGGTTACTCTTGAAATCCCGCAGTCATTTTTAACTTGATATTTTCTTCTTATGACATACACTGTAGAGAGCAATTCCATATAGCCATGTGTTGTCCAATCTAGCCATGTGGCCAAAACATTCTGTGTGCCTTGTTTTTAGAAAATGTACTATGATGCTATTAGTTCATATAGCTCTGAATTTTTTCGATACCTTCACTCACCCTCTTTAAAAACAGCTCCATAAATTCTTCTAAATATTTTTCTTTCAAAAATATTAAGAATATTAATTATACTTGTACAAAAGGTCCATGCCTGCTGCATAAGTTACTACATCAGCTCTTACTAAAGTCTTAAATAATCTTATCTTTTTTCTCATAGACAGTAGTGATCAAAAATATTTTAGGTTGGCGTAACAGTTACCAACCATGATCCACCTATTTACCTCAGCAGCATTTTTTTTTTAGAATTCACCTTTACTCTCAGGTATGTGAATGTTATGGCACTCTTGAAGGTGAGACCACATATTTCAATGTATTGAGGACCAGACTCATTGTCGGCCCAATACACATATTTTATCTTCTCTTGACTGATTTCATCCCAGAATTTTCATTTTCAGCTTTCAATATTGCAAATATTTCCTTTAATGACCATTAATTCCTGGTAATTAGACATATATCGCCAGTGTAAGTGTATATTTACAATATTACCATAAGTATGCAATCTGGTGATTCCTGTTTTTCAAAACATAATTGAAGGCAATGTTAAATAGTGAAGCAGAAGAAGCATCCCCTTGCCTGGATAGTTATTGCTTATATTGTCCTTAATAATTGTTTATTACTCATTGTCATTAGTAAAAATCTTATTAATTTTTATGAAATTTGGAACTCGTGTAAGGAATTTATTAATTTGCTAATTATCACTCTATCAAAAGCTTGCTTATCTATGAATAACAAATCCAGGTCAATGTTATATTCCCAGGCTTTTTAGTCATTATTATGCAAGTAGTTTAGTAGCATGCATATTCACAATTAAATTTATACATTAATATGGTTCTGCAATTATTTTCATTTTTTAAATGGTTGATCAGATTATGGGACGAACATACTAAAATTAAAAGACCAGAACTCAATCTATAAGACTCTCGAATAGGAACTCCAATCTTTGAATAGAAAACAAACTGACGCTCTACAAGACTTTATTGGGACCAATCTGAACATACAGTGTATAAATCTGAGGGGCTGCCAAGCCTTCCAACATCTCCTAAGAATCCAGTCCTTTCAATCCAAACCTTCAGAATAATTGCTAATGCTCCCAATTACATTGACAATTCTTCCTTCACCACAATTGCCATTTTGTTATTTTTAATTCTTTATCGTAATCAACATAGAAAACATTTTAAATTTATTTATTATATTAACAGAAATTTAATAAATAAATAAAAGTTTAAAAAAAATTTATTTATACGTGTGTGTGTGTGTGTGTGTGTAAATTATTTCCAAAGAAATATATGTCTCTTTGAATTTGGCTAAAATAAACTATGATGCGCACCATGCACTAATTAATTTCAAAATATATTCTTTGTATTTTAGTTTTCTTTTATTAATTTCAGTTGTGAAAGAATATTAATTAAGAAACAATCCAGAATGAGGATATAGGCTTGAGCATTCTCTGTGGTCAAATGACCACATACTTTGAGCTAGTGAAAATTAATTGTTTTTTATTTCTTAATTTTTACTTCTACTAAACATGCAGTCATGGAGATGGGAGTGTGGGTACATACACTATATTCAAGGCACAGCAAAGATTTATATTTCTTGATAAAAGCTTGGGCAAGATTTAATTCTGCAACTGCAAAGAAGAGAGGCTGATCACTACGAGCTATGTTATGCATCAAGTTATGTGTTATAAAGATAATAGCTAATATGCTTAGGAGGCATATATGTACACACTAGTTTTGGAGAGTAAGGAGGGAAACATCCATTTCATAATAAATATAATATTATAGTTGGAATCGAAAATATAGTAATTAATTTAATTATAAATGCATTTTAAATGTAGGAACTCACAGAGATGGTATTTCAATCAGATTAATTTTAAATTCATAACAAACTTAAAACAAAATGTAGTTGCTTCATTTTTTTTAATTAAAATATATTTGTAAAATCTTACCTTTATTGTGCAGAGTGAACTTAGATGCCTGTGGCTTAGAAGAAGAAAGCCATCAAGGACAAGTATTCCAGATTCTGCATCTGATGGTTTTCTGCAATACCAGTCTATGTTGCATTATTAATAATTAATTTTCACAGTATTATACATCATTCATGAATAATTAGCAAACAATTTGATCAAATTATTAACTAAAGACAATAAGATCTATCAAGGAATAATAAAGCATAGAATAGAAACTTTTATTTCCATATTTCTTTGCCAATTCATAAGAATTTTTTTTGTTACAGTTTCATGTTTCTTATTGGCATCTCACAAATTACAAGATTTTATACAATTTATAGTTATCCCTATAAAAAAGGGGGAGTATTATACAATTAAGCCAGAAAATATTTGAATTCTTCATTTTCATACATACATGAGCTTGTATACATGCATACAAATGAATGTATCAATTGCTTCCATGACAATAATTAACTTTCTCAATTCATATCCATAAACATGCATTGCCTACAGATATGAACTATATTTTTCTTATAAAAGTTTGATGAATTTCTTAACTAAGTAGATAAATGAACAATAATTACAACAAATAAAATTAGTTTCAATAATTTCACCACTAAAATAGTAGGTTCACTAGTTGTAAATAGGTTAAAATGTGGTAGTGCAGTTACACAAACATGCAGATATTCATTTTTTTAAATTTACATTATAAAATACAACCCACTTACCAACATTGTAAATCCACCCTCCCCACCCTAAATAAAATGCTCATTACATGAAGCATTAGAAAGAAAGTCCTTATTTAAGTTTTTTTTTAATATGGAATTTTTTTTTTTAATTTTAAAATATTCTTGAAAAAGTAATCTCATTTGACAAATACTACTCATATAATTGTGAATTAAATTAGATTGAATTACATAAATCAATTTCAGCAGAAAAAGGATCAAAGAGGTTGATGTTTATTTTTATTTATTTTTTTTTTTTAATTTAAGGCAAATTACTATTTTATAGGAAAAATACTGAAGAAAAACATAGAAGATTCATATTTTATTAATTATTTAAATTAAAAATATTGTTTAAGTCCATGTAAATAAATATGGATGGACACTGGAGAAGGAGGCACCAGATGAGTATATAAGGAGGTTCAATAGTAATATTTTTATGTTTTACACACATACACACACAAAATTTCAATTACTTGTCCAGTACATTTTATTTCTGGCTTTCATCTAAACTAAATATTTTTAAACGTAGATATACCAAAATTAATTAGATCATTTCAGATAGAAACCCAAAATGAACTTGTCTCCTTGCTTACGAAATACTTATAGCAATTATTTTTGTGAGGCTAACAAGAACCTAATAAGATAGGGACAGTACAGATAAATTGGATGAGAGAAATACTGTCAGCTTCAGAGCAGAAACAAAATAGTTAGTTCTACCTTGATCAAAAATAATTTCTATAATAATCCACAGAATAACAAAGTTTTCATTCAAATCAATGAAAGTTCTAAATCTGAAATGTTTTCCTCAATTTGTTTTAAGGGTAATAAGGGTACAAAAAATTCAGCTCTATCACAAAACTTACCATCATATATGGTAAGTTTTTGATAGAGCTGAAATAACTTTCAAATTTCTGAAAATTGCTATTCATAAACCATTTTAAAATTTCTCAAAGGGCAAAATAATAAAAAAGAAGGCGTAGTCTTAGGAATAATAAATTGTTATGTATTTTTACCTCAAAAAAGAAACTGCTACAAATGTAATAAGATAAGTTTTATTAAAACTGCAACAATTATTAATCATTTTTAAATAATATTGAATTAAAAATTTAGGTTAAGTATACTTCACAATCTATCAGAGTAAATAATACTTAAACTTTCATATAAACAATGTTTTTTACCAATATTTTCAGATAATAAAACATGAAAGATTAGATAGTATGTTTCAAAGCAATGTTGGAGGTGTCTATGATGGGTTTTTTGCTGACAGTCCTTCACTTAAGGATACTGTCCTGCTTAATCCAATAAGCCTCTAAAAGGTACTTCTTGAAGGCTTATAAAGGTCAGTTTTTTTTCAATGTATTAGAAAACAAATCATACCCTACCAGATATTAAGCATTTTTTTATAGATATAATGAATATTAATAATCTATAGATAAANTTTATAAATTAACAAATTTAAATATAAATTAATAAGCTAATGGAGACATTTTGCTAACAGACTGTAAAATGTACCTGCCAATTATTTTATGCACATCTTGCACCATTTGGTCCATGTTAAGGGCTGATAAAATGTCCCAGTTAATGTGTTTAACTTCTTTACAGGGAATATGCTTTGGAGAGTCAATAGGAAGAAAGTAAGCATCTTGGTTTATCCACAGAGTGCCAGGATATCGCTTTTGTATGGCAGTAGAAAGAGAAGTCTTTCCACTGTTAGTAACACCACAAATGCCCACAACAATCCAAGAGGAATGCATCGTGAAATAGGAAGAATATACTTCAGAGAGGGTAAAGTGTATAGACTGTAAAAACCTATAAGAAAAATTAAAGCGTTAATTTTTTTAATGAAAAATATCAAAAAGAACAAAAGAAAAATACTTAATCTAGCCATTACAACACATTGTGAAGAAATAATAAAATTGCTTAACTTTATTCATTAAGAAAAACTTGAAGTATGAATGCTTTAAATAAGAAAATGATTAACTCAAGAAAAATATTAAATTTGTTTTTAATATAATTAAACAATAACTTGTAGAAAAAATAAAATAAGTTTAAGGATAATTGTAAAATATTGGAAATTAGAAACTTAAGTGGAGAAAAAATACTAAAATATAATCAACAACCATACAAATCCAAATTAATAATAATGTAACTCTGTGGATACTTTCAACCATATTTAGAGGTCAATGAGTATAACTGCCTTAATTTTAAAATGGACAGAATAGAAAAAAAATTGTAAATCAACAGCACAAAAATTGTTGTAAAATAACAATAAAACATATAAGCAAAACCAGTAATGGCTCAGGATTCAAAGGTCTGCCCACAACATTTAATTTTCAGCAATTTGAAATCTAGCACAAAGAAAAAACTAAGCAAACTTCTGAAGACAGATTCCTGGTAAGTATTTATAATAAACTCTAGATTTAATAAAATACTGTATACTAATGATTGATTAGTTATTCAATAATAATTAAAATTATATATTCAAAGGGTGTCAAAAAATTAATTTCTTGAAGTTAAAAAACATCAAATTAGATTCCACAGTAATGTGAATACTGAAAATTGTATTTGAAAACAATATTTCCTCTACTATTATACAGAATTCAGACAGGCCAAAAATAAAAAGACAGATAACTTTTAAAGCAAGAAGTTTCAATTTATTTTCTTAAAAAATAAACTAATTTAACCAACCTGAAAAATAAAAATCTTAATACTCCATCATAATTTGTTGTTTATGCATTAAGACACATAAAATCTCTGCAGTGTAATAGATCATTTAGTCTATACAACTGAAATAGGAAGTATTTGACAGATATAATTAACTTCAAAGTATAGACCCTGAAAGGAAAATTGAAAAACTATGGTCTCAAATAAAAATAAAATAACTTGTACAACAACTGGAATATGTGGCACCAAAATGAAATCAAAACACAGAAAAATATTAAAATGGTGGAATACTGAAGTTCAAAAATGCCATAGGAAAGAAGAAGCAAGCCTGGATATATTTCAAAGCGGACTGCACTAAGAAAAGGCAACAATATGTGATTAGAAGAAATAAAATCACACACATAATGCGAGAGGCAAAGAGGAAGTCTTGAGAAGAATTTGAAAAATCATTAGATAAAGAATACAGAGAAAATACAAAACCATTCTGGGGAAAAGTAAAGGACCAAACAGAAACAAAATCAAACCCTTAAGAAATATCTAAAATGAAAATGGGGACCTACTGAATTAATAGAAGAAAAAAGATGGAAAAGACATTATAATAAAATATTTGCCAATAAAGATTTTCAAATTAATTCGGATCCCCACTCTTTTTATTAATGTAATTACAAAATCAAGCTGCTTTATCAATCAAATTTAGCCTACTAACCATTATTTATTTCAATCAATTCCCATATGGAATACATAGTGATAAAACAGGAATTTAGAAAAAAAAAAAAAAAAAACTAAAGTATATGAAGAACAATAACCATAACCACTTTAAACTGTCTGAGTTTATAATTAAAAATAATTTTTCTTCTTCATCTCTCTTTTGTTAGGCAAACCATAAAACAGTATAAATATTATACAAACTAAAAGTAAGAATTTCAATACTTTCAGAAAAATATTTGATAATTCAACAATAATTGTTACAGAAAAACAAAAACCAAAACTTATTTAGGTTTGAATGTTATGGAAAAAATTTCCAACAGGAAAAGTTAAATAAATTTTAACTGCTCTCACCTCAAACTGAGTCGGGTAAGCATCCTGCTCCAGTTAGTATTTTCTTTAATAACATAAAATAAACATGAATACATGAACTGAAAATAGCGGTTATTGTTAGAAATTATTATTTTTAAATATCCTTAAACATTATGAGTTGTATTTTATTAAGCAAAAATTAAAATTATGGAATAAAAACACAAAGAAAAGTTTTTTTTTCGGCCTAGGTGAAAAAAATATTTTAAAGGGAAAAAATATTGTAAAAAGGATGAAAATATTAATTTAAACTCCTATGGGAGTTTCTACATTAAATGGAGAATAAAAAAATAATATTCTTAAAGTTTCCTTCAAATTGTACTAAACACACACATGCATGCACGCACACAAGTGCGTGCACGAGCGTGCATATACACACACACACACACACACACACAAACACAAAATCAGAAACTTTTGGCAAATATTTAATGAAGAAAAGCACAAAAGTAAAATACTTAAAAACAAAACAGATTTGAAATAAGTGAAAATAATTTTGATGAATGGGAGACAGCAATAATTTTATTGACTTTTTAAATAAAATACGTGAGATGCAGCTTTCAATACAAACAAGACAGACATACTAACAAGGATTTTAGGACAAACATTTTAGAAAATGTTTTCCTTGCACCAATAACTCAATTATGAGATAGCAAATAGTGCATTTTCTAAAAGAGAAGAAATATTTCTATTCTTTAAATATTTTCTTAATAAAAGAAACAATAAAGTACATAAGTAAATCACTAAACAATTTAATAAACTGATGGCATTAATATTTCCTAGATCATCAAATTATGATGAGGGCAAGAGGTGATGAACAGCCTTGCAATCCTGCATTTAAAATTTATTAATTACAAAGAAGTAATAAAAGACTACTTATTATTCTTGATCAAGGTAGATTTCAGATTTTACTTTTCTTTTTATACCTACCTCCAAATATTTACTGACATCCTCAAGGTCTTATCATTTTACTCATGGTTCAATGCCTCTTTTATTTTTGCATTTCCTTTTCATTAGTAAAGAATACTAATATATTATCTAATAAATTCCAGCTATTATGATTTTATTGTCAGTTTTATTATAGGAAACACAATTATTATGATCTGAAATTGAAAAATTTAAACTTTTAAAATTTTTTTATTTAATTGCTTATTCCACAATCTAGAGGCTTATTTAAGCCATAAAATGCTTTATTTAGTTAGCATACCATGCCTTCCGAGTCTTCTTTAATATAGTATTCTGGTTGAAGCATAAACTTGTATTTCAAATCTGCATTCAAAAAGGCAGTTTTCACAGTTTGTAAAATATGTGTATGGTGAATTTTCAGACCCCTTTCCATTGCTAAGGCAAATAGGTTATCATTTGGATATACCTCTAAGTACAGCTCTTAGCTACAAGTTGAGCCTGGTACTGGTTCTTTCATCACAGGTTCTGTCTTTTTACTAAAAACCCATTTGCTTTCTACTAATGATTTATCCTTAGGTTTATCAACCATGCTCCATGTTTTATTTATTACAAGTGAATCATACTCACTTTTCAGAACAAAAATTCTTTTTTTTTCTGTCAGGCCTCTCTGTGTAACTTCCACTTTGAAGATATTTGGAGGGTAGCTACAGATTATAAATGAACTATAGTCTTTGTAACCATTAGGTGCTCTTCCCTTCCCTGTCAGATAACTTCTTTCATTTCCTTCAACATCTGAATCAGCAAATTCAATAGTATTATTAAATTCATTTGAATTTTCTTCTTGATTATTGCTAGTTTTATTATTCTCAACACATGATTCTGCAGGTTCAAATAGTATAGAAATTTCAATGTTTTTATGGTCTTTTGTTGTATTATTGTTAATTTTATTTGTTTCACTATTTTTGCCTTTAAAAAAATCATATCACAAGCAATTAATCTGTATCCTTTTTGGTTTTCAGGATATTAAAATGATAAAGGAAATGAGAAATCACTGAAATAAAGTAGATGAGCCATGTCTGAATTGCCTAAGAAGATTATTTAAGCTGTTTTAATTTGAAAATTAATATCAGAAGTAAGGTTTTTAATTTTTTATTGAATTTTTTAACAACAAAAACATGTAGGCTTCGACAGTCGTCAGATGTATTTACCGTTTCTTCTTCCGGGTTAGACCGTGTCAAGTTTTTGATATTTGCCGAGCTTTCGCACATCATGTGATGGCTTCTTCAAGGCTGAAAAGAGAATGAATTCCGGTCCAACCCGAAAGAAGAAACGGTAAAAACAAAAAAACACTTTTATACCAACAGTCTTTAAAAGGACTGTTAAAATATTCATAAAATGATTTATTATTCTAATAAATTTCACTGATACATTCTTTTTTTTTTTATAATGCAAATAAATTAAGCAGTAAATGGCAAAAAATTCCAGAGTAGTCAACTAACTGTTGTATTATCTTTTTTATATCATAGACAGCCTTCACAAAGGATTAATAAAATCCCAATTAATGCAATACAAACACTTGCAAAAAAAAAAAAAAGAAGACTTTCAATGTCAATAACATGAGGAGAGAAGGTGACCAATGACACCACTCTCAAATTATTTACAGATTATGTCCCCAGGATGTCACGGGGCCATCTTTGTTTAAGTCGACGGGGAGGGTTGTAGGGGATGGAGTTGGAAGACATGGTCTGTGCTAGTGGATTAGGATGGTATGGCAGTTTACTGTGGAAAAGGGTGAAGCGGGAAGAAATAAAATCTTGTAAAAAAGGGATATTAAGATCGTGGTGAAGGGATGAATTGGATACATAATAGGGAGCATTTGCAATTATTCTCAGAGTTTTGGATTGAAAGGACTGGATTCTTTGGATGTTGGAAGGCTTGGCGGCACCCCAGATTTCTACTCCGTAAGCCCAGATTGGTGGTAATAAGGTTTTGAGAGCGTCAGTTTGTTCTCTATCGTAAGATTGGACTTCTTCTTATGAGTCTGTATAGAAGTTCATTTCGCCGATTGAGCTCTTGTCTTTTAATTTTAGTATGTTCTCCCCATGTAAGTCGTGAGTCAAGATGGAACCCAAGGTAATGAACAGAATTTGAAAGTGGCAAAGGAATATTTGTTAAATTTCACAATTCCAGGGAAGTCTTTCTTCCGCAGTTGGAAATTAACTTGAACGCATTTTTCTTCATTGATTTTTATTCTCCATTTGCTACACCATTGTTTGATTTTTTCGAGGTGATCTTGTAGGTTTTTAGAAGCAGTTTTATGATCAGGATGGGAGGATAGGATAGCTTTATCGTCCGCAAATAGAGCTATGAGGGTACTTGGATGGGTAGGTATGTCAGCAGTGTACAGGATAAATAGGATAGGTCCAAGCACACTACCTTGAGGAACTCCCGCTTCCACTAGGTAGAAATCGGAGTAATCTAATCCTTGCCGAACCCTAAAGAAATGGTTGGATAAGTAAGACTTAAGGATAAGGTAAGTGTTACTAGAAAGTATGGGTTTCAGTTTAAACAGAAGACCACTGTGCCAGACTCTATCAAATGCTTGGGAAACATCCAAAAAAGCTCCTGGGCAGTACTCTTTGCGCTCAAGAGAAGAGGAAATGTAGTCTACGACGCGAAACACTTGCTGGGCAGCAGAATGCTTACTTCTGAAGCCGAACTGATGATTTAGGAGAATATTGAAGGGTTCAATGGAAAGCATCATTCCTTTTAAGAGTATTCTTTTCGAAAACCTTTGAAAGTGTAGGAAGGAGACTTATAGGACGATAGGATAAGGGGTTATGTGGTGATTTTTCAGGTTTGGGAAATAGTATTATATCAGAATATTTCTAGAGGAGAGGGGAGTAGGTAGTTCTGAATATGCAATTATAAATGTAGGTCATGCAGGCCTTCTTGGGAAGATTACGGAGAATTTGGTCGGTGATTAAATTATATCCGGGTGATTTGCGCTTAGGCCGATGAGAGATTATATACTTGACCTCGGAAGGTGTTACTGCCTCAATCTTACTAATAAATTTATTAAATATAAAGTCTTAGACCAATATTTCAAAAGAAAACAGCATACAATATAACTCTAAGAATTGATAAGTTAAAATAAAGAAGTAATTAAGTACAATTGCATTAAACATTAAGGCTGTTAAAAAAATCAGCACAAATTCTTCATTGAATATTAATTACTAAGCCTATTTTGGAAAGTTCAAAAAGCTCTTTATTTCTATGATTATGAAGTTAATTTAAATTCCACAATTTCTAAAACTATTACTAGCTTAATTATAGTATTTAAAAAATAAATACATATATTTATAATTTTATAACAATGTTAAATCTTGTTCACGTAGGCTTCGACGATCGTCAGATGTATTTACCGTTTCTTCTTCCGGGTTGGACCGTGTCAAGTTGTTGATATTTTGCCAAGCTTTCGCACATCATGTGATGGCTTCTTCAGGGCTGAAAAGAGAATGTTTTTTTTTTAATAATTCTCTTTTCAGCCCTGAAGAAGCCATCACATGATGTGCGAAAGCTCGGCAAATATCAACAACTTGACACGGTCCAACCCGGAAGAAGAGACGGTAAATGTTAAATCTTTACAAAATTTATTCACTAAGGCGATTTATTTAACTTTAAAACTTTCATAACAAGTCCAATCTTAACATCACATTTCATGAAACTTACATATGAAAATTTTCAGTTTTTACATAATGATAAACAATATCTGTCTGTTGGCAGTTTCAAAATATTTTATTTGTCTTTAAAACATATAATAGCAATAAAATAGTATTTTAAAATATGTTATAAATAGAAGCAATGACAATTTAAAAATCATTTACAATTAATCAATGTTTAATAAATAAATATATTTCATTTTGTTTAATGAGGAAAATTAAATATACTTGTTTTGTTTTTAAGTTAATTAATTGGAAAAAAAATGTTTTAATTGTTGTTCTTTCAAATTATAATTTTTTTTTTTTTACAATACTACTAAGTTTTCTTGTAATTGTGAGTTCTATAGAAAGTATTAAATATACCAAAACTGTTGAAATATTAGTATATTAGTTTTTTTATTCTATGACTGATATCCGAATGCCACTATAGCTTTATTTTTTATTATTATTATAGTTATCTTTAATTATATTAAGTTCATGTATCATATCACAAGCA
>KZ806874.1:1158744-1170132 GCA_000696205.2 Oncopeltus fasciatus
TTAGTCTATTTCTACTAATTTTGGGGTGATAAAAACGAAAATAACATTGAAAAATTTTTATTAGCTCTGGTTTTTGAGATATACAGCACTTAATCTTAAAGAGTAGTTATACTATACGTGAATAGTGAAAGTGCAAAAAACAATATTGTTATATTCCAAAAAAACACAAATTAAAAAAATGTATTTTTTTAATTTGTGTTTTTTTTGGATCTACCTCGACCGAACCCCAACTAAAATCATCTTAGAATAATATCTACGGTCAACAAACTCTCCTTTTATTAACTTTGACTTATTAATAACTGAGCCATAAATCAATATTTATTTTTTTATGGCTCTATTTTAAGCTTCTCTCACTTTTTTTTTTCTAAATAATTTAAATTGTGCCTTCCTTTGAAATAACCCTCCTTCTGCTATAATTTAGCTAAAAAATATACAGCTTTTCTTTCCACAAGCTGTTGCTTGTATTTTGCAATATGTACTAAATTGCAGTAGAAAGTCCACAAAAATAGTGACTAAGTCAGCTACTCACAACTTCATGGAAAATACAATTTTTGTTAATAATTCAGGGAACAATATAAAAAAAATTTTATGAAAACAAGAACTGCAATGTTTTCATGAGTTCTATACATATATTATAATCATTTATGCTAAGAATTTCTTTATATATTAAGTATAATTACCATGCAGTAAAATAATTTCTGGACAGTAATTGTTATAGTAGAAGACAGTCAAAATATTTTACCTTATTTATAATGTTCTCATTCACAGGTTTGTGTAGTAATCTCACTTTAAATTTGTTTTGACTCTTAGAGTGCAGCTCTCTGTGTTCACGTCTTACTTTTTGAACTGCCAGAATATTTTTATTTTTCACATCACCAGCCCCTCTATGATCTTTATTCTTTTTTTTTTTATTGATAAATTTTAAATGGGAATGTGTATCATTAACTTTCTTGCGTTTGATGACTGAAATTAAGAAAAAATTAATTTTTTATTAGTATTTAATAATATATATAATTAATTTTTGTATTAGTATTTAATACATACATTTAAAGCAAAACAAAAATCTTAAGATGATTGTTTATTAGATTTAGATAAGATAAAATAAGTGAATGCATAAAGAATTAAAATGTATTATAAGTGATTATCTTCAAAATTGAGTTGAGCCTTACCCTAAAAAATAGGATTAATTTCCTGACAAAAATAAACATTCATACACATTATTTTCAATATAATAAAGTAAATCTAGATCCACTATGAAAATTGACAGCAAAATATTAAATATTATTTAATGATACAATAATTTAATATATTAATAAACCAATATTGTTTTATTTATTTATTAAAACATGGAGTTTATAGCTGATAATGCCTAAAAATAAATTCAGAAAACTCCTAAAACTACACTCCTGCATTCTTTGGGCTTTATAAAACTGATTATTTTGCAAAAAGTATGTTGTTCCAGTGTAGTACATCAACAAAAACAACAAGAACAGTTTAGAGAAAGAAAAACAAGGTAAGCTTGACCCTATCCATTCAGCAGTCAAACAAGATCAACAAGATCTGAAAAAACAAGCTCAGAGCTTCATAGAGTATACGCTGTACTTCCAAACAATGCTGAATGATATTGCATGCAACTAACGTTTCTCGAAGTACGAGGGGCTGACTTACTTTGCAATAAAGGTTAATAATTGGTTCAACTAACGGAACAGTCAGCAGACATTTAGGATTGTTGAAGGATGATGCTCACTAACACAGAACTCTTCATCATTCAATTGTTTATCGTGTTAGTGCATTGCCAATAGCCTGATCCATTGACTTTGTAGAGGAAACATAAGAGCAATATAACACAGAATTAAAAAGCAAATATTATATGAATGGCGAGAAATAGAAATAGCAACCAATAAGATTTAGCATGGTGGCAACCAATAAGACAGCACATTGTGCCTTACACTTCCTCTTACCTTGAATCATATTAAAATTATTTTGTGTAATATTTTGAAGCAGTTATGCAATACATGTACTTAGGGACTTTAAGTTGATTGTTTGCGATGAGGTTAGTGTGACACTCAAGAATATAAGCTTTAAGCATAATTCTCCAAGGCACCCACAGAAGTGTTTTCAGGGTTAGATTACTGCCTTATTAGCCAGGGAATTCAGGTAGATACAATCATTTTTTGGGGATATTAGCCAATGTTTGTTTTGTTGTTATTCTACCAGTAACTTTAAGCCTAAGTGCAATCCTTGTAGTTCAAAATGGCATATTCTTAGATTCATCTTAAAAGCATAGTTAGAGCAAAGGAGTTTCGCAACTAACTTCTTGAAATACGAACTGGGATTCTAAGCAAAGAAAAATATAAAAATAAATATTCCAAACTATCTATCTATATGCGGTTGTCAAGGATCTAAATAGTTAGAAAAACCCTAACTCAATTTAAGAACATTACACACAAATAATCTTGAATGATTTAAGGAAATAACTATTATTTGATCAAAAAATGATATGGCAACAAGCATTTATGATTCCTCACTGAGAAAACTTCCCATTGAGATGGCAAAACATCAACATAAAAAAAAAATGTAATTCACTACTCTGTAGAGTTTCTGCACTCTTTAAATCTATCTAGATTCAACATCAAGTTAAATTATCTTCAATTAAAAATTGGTATTTCAATAATGTTTCTGCACAACCAGATTCCTCCAGAACATTGCAAAGGCTTATAAATGTAGGTTAAATCTTATTATGGAAATGTTATTGTTGCAACCACCTCCATAAGCTCTAGTGCAAGAGATTTTTTTTTTTTCTACTAATGCTAATGGCACATGATACAAGGGTGGCATTATTTTACTTCAGTTTGAGCCAAGCCTACAAGAACAAGTAATTAAATTATTTGTTCCCTCTGAAAAATTAGATAACCATGAGAATAAAATGCAATAAATTACCAAATGACCTATATTGTTTTTTCTTATCTACTGCTAAAGGCAGACCAAAATTTACAGGTTCTAAAATTAAAAATAGTGTTCCTTAAATCTGTAATTTTACTAAATGCAAGCAATATAAAATAAAAGCGGATTTAAGTTTTATCCAGACTTAAGTTATAAATGAAGGCTTTTTTATAGTCATTTAGATTTGTTCTAAATTGTTTTTAAAGCTACAGTTAAGTGAAAATCACGATTGTATTATAGATCTATAGTATAATGTTACATAAAAATGTTACTTTTGTGCAAAATCCAATAAAGATTTGTACAAATATAGCACATGAAGTTGCATCCTTAGTATTTCATTTTGAAACATAGTCTCAAACTGTGACAAAAAAGTGAGGAAAATGAATATTTCTCAGCAATACTAACAATCAAGTATATTTACCATTTCATCTTCCGGGTTGGACCGAGTCAAATTGTTCTTATTTGCCGAGCTTTCGCACATCATGTGATGGCTTCTTCAGGGCTGAAAAGAGAACATTCTCTTTTCAGCCCTGAAGAAGCCATCACATGATGTGCGAAAGCTCGGCAAATAAGAACAATTTGACTCGGTCCAACCCGGAAGATGAAATGGTAAATACATCTGACGACCAACGAAGCCTACGTGAACAATCAAGTATATTGTTTTAAAAATAAAGCTATATTTTGTTGCATATAGGAAAACCTACCTTAAATCAGATAAAACACAAATGACAGGAACAATGGAAAAATAAATTATACATAATTTTAATAAAGAATTTAAATGACCCCTGTTATTATAAGATGGTAACTGAATTTCATTTTACAACATACAAATACAAGGCTCTATGTTAATTTTTTTTTTTTTTTTTAAACTTTCTTAACACATAAATTAAAGATTGTTGGTCCCAACAAACCTGACTGATTTAGGATACCATTTTTAGCTCATCCTTCCAATCAATAATACTGGTTTTAAGAATGGTTCTTAATTTAGTTACCTTACATTGTTTTATTTAAAAAATAACACAAAGTAAGATCAACTTATTTTATGCAATCAAAGCTATAGCTATAATCTAATAATAATAATTTCTATAGAAATAATCCCTTCCTACACTCAATAAGCATATAAGTAGAAAAATTTTAAATATTTCAAAAATAGAAATCTAGATAAAATCCACACCTTTAAGAACAAAGAATTTCTCTACTAATAAAATTATTTCATTTACGAAGTAAATTGCTCAATTATTCTAGAATTATTTATTTTTACAATCTACAGATATTTAAAAAAAAAATTTGATAAATTAAAACAAGCAAAAAATGAAAAGAAAATTTTATTACAAATGCTATTTTTCAAGCTTGGATGTAAATTAAATGTAAATTAATTGATAACCATCCTACAAAAGAACTTAATTCTCATTAAAAATACAAATTAAGTCGAAATACCTTTAACTTGAGAGTCAACTAATTCAAGACTTTTTTTTAGAAAAGCAGACGACATCCTTCATTACCCAAGGCAAATAGACTTATAAAAGTAAACAAACAGGTAAACCTACCGAAAGGTTTCAAGATTTAGGCTGCGTGCAAAGTGGAGAACCCTTTGTTAACAGTTTTAGCTCTTGAATAACATGACTGGATGAAGTTAAAATTAACTGATATTTGAGGTAATAAGATAAAAAAAAATACCCAGAAGTTATATAATTCTTTATGTAATACAGTTCTTATCTTAAGCTAATTAATAATTTTTTCTTGCGTTCAAAAGAAATTTAATTTATTTTCATTTTAATGAACATTCCGAAGAATATTATTTAGATTAATTATTTCATACACAATACTTATTATATTAAAAAATCAAATAAATATAATTTCATCTACGTAATATCACAATATAGTTTGCAGTAAAATATTCAGTTAAGTATTGCTTGAATATTTTAAATTTATTCAAATTGAACATTAACAAAAATTGGATTGTAATTCATTAAAATCTTTAAAAGACCCCTAACTTTAGATGAGTCTGCATAGCCTTTCATAATTTTTAACCACATCTTTTCATGAAAGACATTTCTCTTTGGAAATCGGCACTTTCTGTAACCTTAGAAAAACCTTTCGATATTGCAATAATGTATGTAAATTAGACTGTTCAACTTTAATTTTATAGCTATAGCTAAGCTTATATTTATGAATTTTCCTGTTTTGAAAGACTGTTCCTTATTTGATTGAGTAAGTGTTCAATGCGAAATTTATAAATTTAGTTGCTTAAACCAATGATATAGTCAAATATTGTTCCTTTATACCTTCGTGACATTTTCTCCCCTTTTGTACACCTAAAACGTTTATTAAGTAATAAGAACTCATTTTCAAAATGAATAACCGGTATAATTTTGAGTTTGTTAGTTTGGTGAAAAGCTCATGTTTTGTGTTATATATGTATATTTGGACGGAATTTTAATGCATTGTTAATTAGTAAATGATTTTTGTTGGGGTTCGAATATTATCTGCCAACGTTTCTGCTTACATTGTAAGCCATTTTCAGGGCTGTAGAAATACAATGTCATGAGAATACAACAATAATTTACAATATTATAATATAGAATTGCCATAATGTAATGTGATATCAAAAGTATGAATGTAGAAAGTTATGTAAGAGAATTTAAAACATGCAGACAACAACCTATTAAAAAAAATATATTGAAAAAAATTAAAACAGTAATTGACCACACCTACCTATCATAAAGACAAGAGGGGATGTCCTGTCCCTAAGTTCACATTTCCATAACTGAGATGAATATATAATTTTTGAGAAGAACACTCTGGGTGGGTGGGAGGTAAGAGGCAAAAGGTACCAAGGGAGAGCGGCCTATTTAAAATGGGAGCAATAAAAAGGACAAAGGAAAAAAAAGGATGAGTATTATTGGGAATAAGTAACTTTTGTAACTGGGAAAAATGTTTATTTATTTATTTAGAAGGAGGGCCAATGGGTTTTAGAATGTTGAAAAGGGGTTTTTTTGTTTGTCCAATGTAAGAACCATGGCAAACATTAGAAAAACAAAAAACCCTATTTCCCGTAGAATTCATAATCATAAAAATGACATAAAGAAAAATTAATAAAAACTGGCCTCACTAAATATGTTAAAAAAAAAAAAAAAATTGACTTCGAGAACATAACCATTCTTTCCACTGAACCCTATGAACACAAACGCTTTTTATCTGAAACTGTTCACATTAACTTACAACACAATCCAGTTAATGACAGCGAGGACATAGAAAAAATTTCTTCAACTTCATTATTCATTCTAAAAACCATTAGCCCTTCTTCTAAATAAACCTGTCAAACATTTTTCCCAGTTCCAAAAGTAACTTATTCCCAATAATACCCTTCCTTTTTTCCTTTGCCCTTTTTTATTGCCCCCATTTGAAACAGGCTGCTCTCCCTTTGTACCTTCTGCCTCTTAAGAAGGACAGGTGAAGGGTGGGGAATGTGAGGCGGCGATTGGCATATAGGGTGAGAGGACTGCATCATAGGTATGATACCGGGAAAAATAGTTAGAATAATTTAGGATAAGTTGCCAGAGGAACTAGGAGACAGGAGGATGGGTTGTTCACCTGTCCATTTTAAGTTTTCTGTTTTCTAATCCAAACAAACAAAGAAAAAAAAATTATTGTTATCTAATAATAATGTAAATCATATATTTTTTTTTTTGTTTTTCTCATGAAATATCTTCACAGCCCTGAAGGTGGCTAACAATGTAAGCCGAAATTTTGGCAGATAAAAAATAAACTTTTTTAATTGTCTTTTTGGAGGGAGGGGGCTCAACCTTGACCAAACCCCAACAAATTCTATACTAAGGATAATACATTTCTACAAGACTATTTTCTTCTCTACGGATTTGTTTCCTTTGAGAAAAGACATTTCATAATTTTTTGTTGTCTAATATGTATATCGTCTCTCCACATATAGGCCCCACTTATAAACAAGTAAATTATTTTTACCCTAAACTATGTCAAATGTAAATACTTATTAAATTTTAATTATTTGAGTTATATAAATTATCTGGTCTAAAATCTAAAGTATTTGTTAGTGCCGATGAATATAAAAATTTTATTCCTAAATGTGCCCAACTTCATCAGTTCCATTCCAAGACTTGCCGTTCTTTACTATGGTGCCTTTGAATGAAACCATTAATGCCAGTCTTATAAATTAGGTTGTTTTTTTTCTTCGCCAGTTAAAGAAGGTATAAAAGCTAAGAGCTCTGTGAAAAATGTTTGTATTCCTTCTTGAAAAATATTGTATTACCCACATTCATGAAACACAACATCCTTTGCTCTTATTTTTTTTTTTTTTTTGTGTGTGTTTTAGAATTAGCTTTTATTAGTTGAATTTCTGCTTCTGGTTGATTGATATATTTTGATTATACAGCTATGGTATATTTACTCAAACTTTTCAAATCCAAAGTAATTTACTTATATTTGTTACTATTGTTTATTTCATTCCCAATTAATTTGCTTTTATTCTATTTTCAGAATAGTTAGAAAAATAACTAACTAAAAATAATTTTGTTTTCAGAAAAATAAGAAGTTGTGATGGGTGATGCAGAACAAATGCCTAAACTGAATTTGCGAAAGGATAAGCTTGACCAAAACATTATTGATTACATGAAAATTGTAGAAAAACAAAACCTTGCAAGAGTAGAAAAACTTCGCAGAGTCAGGCGCAACAACCTTGTGACTGGCATTGGTCTTGGTTTAGGAGTGCTAGGAATATTCACTTATTCTTTGTTCTCGGTTCGTCAAGAGTCATTCTTAGATGACTTTGATCGGCCTACTATTAAATAGTGATTCTTAGCATTTTTGTGTGCATCTGTTAAATATATTAAATATTTTAATTATTAGTATTGTAGATATTTTTCATAATATGGATAGAATGTCCCTTGTTAAGGCTAGATTGCCACCTCTCCCCACCATTCGTGATCTTCTTCATATGTACAACTTGAGAGCTTTAAAGCAGCTTTCTCAGAACTTTTTGTTAGATCGTAGAATTATTAAAAAGATTGCTCGCACTATGGGAAAAGTTTCTGGTGGCCAAGTTTTAGAAGTGGGGCCTGGACCTGGATCTATTACACGTCCCATAATTGAGAGCAAGCCAGAGAGAATTATATTAATTGAAAAAGATAAAAGATTTCTTCCTACCTTAGAGGTATGTATTTAATTATGTTTATTTTAAAACTATTTTATTTTTTAAAACATCAATGCTAATCTTGTTTGAATGACGGTGTATAGATTATTATTAAGTGCTAGTCTCCCTTTCAATTACTTAAGGTCATGGAGGGAGGGGAGGGGCTATCTATAGTTTGTCATCTCATTCTAAACATCAATGGCTCAGGACAAGCTTTTACTTATCAATAAAGGCTTGTCCTAGACAGAATTTCAACCCTCAGTTCCAGGTTTGCGAGACCCGAACTGTTCCCATGAGCTACCCTAATTCCCCAATTAAATAGTTCAAATTTTTTTTTACTTTTCTTATATCACCCATAGTTACCACTATATATTAGTTTTTGAGGTTTCACTTATTTTTCATTTAATGTTACCAGTATTCTTAAGAAGTCTGTTTTATTTTATTTTTCTAGATGCTCTCAGAAGCAGCTGATTGTAAAATTGAACTGATTTTTGATGATATTTTGAGGGTTAACATGGAAAAGATGTTTCCAGAAGAGACTGCAAGGAGTTGGACAGACAAACCACCAAATATTCACATCATTGGGAATCTTCCTTTCAGTGTTGCCACTCCACTCATTGTTCGCTGGCTGCGTGATATTTCACTTAGGTTAGCTACCCTTTTATAGTGAGAAAACAAAAAATATCAATTTACTAAAAAATTATTTATTTTCTTTTTAAAGAATGAATCTATGCGCAGGGCTCTTATTTTCTTTCATTTTTGTTGTCACACTTAAAGATATTTATTAATGTTCTAACTCTAATTTTATTAGGTTATATCTATTTGTTCCTTCGCTGCTCTTTCTCTACCCCTCAATGGTTTTAGCTATTGACATTATATTTTTGTTATCAATAAAGTAGATGTTATTCATAGATTCTTCTTCAGGATTGGCTCCAGGTCCAGGGTGCTTTTATTCTGCCTGGAAACCGAATCTTGATTTAAATCTTCCTTCCTATTGGTTGGCTCTTATCAGTTTATTTCTGGAGGTGTATCTATCTGGCTTCTTTTATCACTGATATATGTGTTAATTTTACTGCTGGATAATACTGGTTTCCAGTTTCGACTTAAAGAAAGATATTGTATATGTTTCTTTCCTATTAACAATAAAGGAGGTTATAGTATAGGTTTTCATGATTTCTTTGGCTTTCTTTAATAATAGCTACTTCCGCCAAACAAAAGAAATTTAGATTCTGTTCTATGGTTACTTCCAGATAATTTACCTCCTCAACTATTCTCATTTTAATATTGATAGTATTTTAATTATTTTTGGGGTGTCAGGAGTTCCCTTGAGCATTATTGCTTGTGTTTTATCTGTATTTATTGTATGACAGTCTTAGCTCAGTTTTCGACTATTTCGCTTGCCTGGGCCAAGACCTCTCACCTTGAGTTCCCACTTGCTGTCGCCTAAGGTTGTCAACATACTCTACCGTCAGTATGCATAATGGCTTGTCCGCCATGGCTTTCCACATTCTTCGCTCCAATTTGGATCCCTGTGGCATGCCTTTGGTCACGTCTATCACAGTAGCTCCTAGATCATTGGTAATTTGTGCTTTCCTACCAAGGAGGAAGCTACTACAGAGGACAAAACTTTGGCTTCCTGGAAGGCACCGAGGATTGCTGGCCATAAAGCATTGTCAAATGCTCCACTTATGTTAAATAAGATCTTTATGGACTACTTCCACTCATTGCTGGTAACGTCTGTTACGACTGTGCAGATTGTGTCTATGGGATCTGCCCCGGGTGCTGCCGAATTGTTTGTTGCTGATATATCCATCTATTAGTGGGTCAATTTGATCCCATTTGCCTGGTAGCTTTGTTCATGGAGGGAGTCCTTTCAGCAGGTTTTTGCTTACTTTCCTCGAGATGATGGAATAAGCACCATCTCCAGAGCCTTGTTGATCTTTTGGTTGCATGCCTTCCAGAGAATCTTGTTGGTGGATCTTCTCAGGTTTTTATTTCTGAGTTCCTACAGGTGTGGTAATCCCTCCTAGCCCTCACCCGCATATCTGTCCAAAGTCACTTCTGCCGATGACAGCTGTACCCCTCCCTTTTTTCGGATGATTGCTGGGACAGCCTCCTTCTTCTTCCATAATTATGTTGGTGACCCTCACTTCCTTATAAATATCCTCACAGCACTCAAGTAAAGCGTTTGCTGGCCTCTCATTCAACATATTAAGGACCGTATTCCTAAATTTACCCTCATCTGCTCTCAACCAGACATAGAGGCTCTGTTTGTTTCTAAAGTCTATATGTGGTCCTGATGTCTCGAGGACAATCGCCCCTTGGTCACTTGATGTGGAGAACTGAATTTCCCGACCTTGCACCCTAGCTGCAATGTCCAGCATTGCCAACTTGACATTGATAGCAAATTCCCCTATTTTGTTATGAAAAGTGACCAGTGGGATATTGAGAAAACCCATACCTCTTCTTATGATGATATGATAGATATTATGATATCCATGATGGCAATCTTTCTGGGGTTCCAGTTCCTGGATCCCCAGACAGTGCGCCATGCATTTGTGTTGAGTCCTATTATTATTCTATTTTATATATATATGCTTTGTCATCCATTACAAAACCCTTACATTTATTTTAATATTCTCCTGACTATTATTTAAATTATGCTGCGATTGTTAACATTGTTCCAAGCATTCCCAGAATCCCCCACTCTTTTCATATCCTAGCTCAAACCAAACACACCTCTCCTTCTTGCATTTCTCCAGTGTAAGTTGTCTTAGTCACTTCTCCTAGAGTTTGCCCTTCTATTGCAATTGTTAATAATTATTGTTAACTAGTATAAATAATTGTATTTGTAAAATCAGATGTAAAATTAAAATATATCTTTTTAATAACTCAATCAATCAAAAAATATATATAATATAAGTTACAGTTATAGCTAAGTTATAGTTACAAAATATTCAGAGAATAAATACAGCACCCTTGAAAGCATCTTATTATACACAAGATAGTTATGTGGTACCATTGAAACAGTGACTCTGAACTAAAGCATCCTTTTTAAGTATCTGCAAATGTATTGGTATCTATTTCTCTCTCTTCTCTTTTATTCAGGTGAGTTTTTAAATTGATCCACCTCTCCTTAAGTACCTGAGCAGCATCTTGTTATATCTCTGCAGGCATTCTTTCAATGTTTAATTTACCATTGACTTGTGTTTATCTCCTACTTGATCTTCCTTTACCATAATTTTAAAAGTTCCCAAAATTATATTTTCTTCTTTTTTTTT
>KZ806874.1:1174223-1198778 GCA_000696205.2 Oncopeltus fasciatus
TGGCCTGGTCTCGAACCTGTAACGCTGGGTTAAGAGTCTGGAACGGAGGCTCCTACTCTACAGGCAGAGAGATAAGGGAGGCTATGAGAGCTTAGCGCGGCGAGGTGGGGGCCGGACAGGTCTTCCCCTGTCGACCCCAGTGCTAAGGATAACGGCTACAAAAATAGTTCGCTTTACTCACTGTTTAGATGTGATCCTCGCGACGATTCGAGCTGAAACTGCACTCACATGTCACTGACACTTCACTACAAATGTATGTAGAGTTTGAGATCTCAGTTCTTCCCACAACTCGTATGTTATAGTTGGAAAGACGGAGCGCTATGTAAAGGTGTATACTGATCACTGGCTACACCGCTACTATTTTCTTCTTTTATGCATTTTCTTCCTTCCTTCTCCTTGCTTTGAGTTTGATTCTCTTATCATTTGTCCTCTGAATCAAGTACCAATTTATTACTTTCTTAAGTAAGTTAGTGATAGCTGGCTTTCCTCTTGTAACTATGGTGCATAACTTTTCACTTATTTCCAACCAAAAAAGTCTTAAAAAAGTTTGCATTTTCTCTTTACAGTCTAGATTAATAATCTGTGATGGGTAAAATACTATGAATTTAACATATATGCAAGGTCTAAATTATATATCAAGTTCTTCAACTTATCCAAATTAAATCTCATGTTGCTATGTTCATTTTTGTTTCTTGTCCTGAATTTAATGACAACAAGGTAGCAGCATGAGGCTGGATACAACCTTAAGCTCGTAAAAACATGGATATTATTAATTAGATAACTTGTCAAGCCATCATTTAATTACCTGACAAGATGTTTTCTTTTATGAGCATTCATCATACTCCTAAGAACTTTGCTACAAAGTCTTTTGATTCTGGATACCTATCTTAGGCTTCTGTCATTTGATTAATCTTGGATGCTATACTTGCTAATATATATTCTTTTCTTCATAGTTGTGCATTGCATACATAAGCTTATGGGTAGCTTTCCTCGTCCCATTCTAGAATGGACTCAGTGGTGAGACTAAGAAGCTAATTTTTTGGAACATGCCTTCTATTCAATTCAGATTTGAAAATAATATTGTACTATAATAAACTAGCCTTGATTAGTTTTAACCATGATTAGATTTGATTGATTATTCATTGACTAGTTTCAAGCAAAAAAAATTTTACTTAATTTTTAATATAGGCAAAGTGCCTGGAGGTATGGAAGAGTTGGTCTGACACTTACTTTTCAAAAGGAAGTTGCTGAAAGGCTTGCAGCTCCCATTCTTTCTAAACAGCGCTGCCGGTTGTCTATGATGGCTCAAAACTGGTGTCATGTTCAACATGTATTCAATATACCTGGTAAGCCTCAAAATATTACTAAAATAAATAGTAAAATGTCACACTGAAGTGTGATTCCACTGAAGATATGATTTTGTTTTTCTGTGAAACTATTTTATACATCTCTTTAGGAAATTAAGTATTACATAAATGACCAATCAAATATTTTGAGATATACATACAAATTTTTTTGTATTGTGATAATAGTGCATAACAGGTTAACTTAGTTTAAAATTTTCATGCTCGTAGATCGACTAGTGGCTGCTGCAACTCTAAAAAAATAATCTCACAGAAAAAAAAATATGATAAAATTAAACAAACTATAAGAATAAGTTAACTTTCATGATGTCCTAGACTGTTCAACTTATTTAAGAAAACTTGATTAAAAATGGGTCAAATCCCAATACTTTGCTAGCATTACAGACTCCTAATGAAAAATTTTTCATGTGTAAAATCTCCCTCTAAGTATAAAAATGTTATAAGACCAAAATATTAAAAAAAAAAGAGCCTGAGTCAAATAATTATATACTAATATGCATTACACAATCGACTTTGTAATTCAAATTTTCAGCATTTGATTAAGTCTAAGAAAATGCTTGACACCTAGAAAATCTCTCAGTATTTAAAAAAAAAGCAATATAATTTATAACACCAAATTTTGTTAGAGAGGAACATCCAAACATGTTCATCAAACTTCTCTTTTCGCAGTACTGTTCCCTCCCTGGATTCTGAATAAGGCTGATGACAATCACAGAGCAGATTCGTGCAATCAAGATGATATTTTTAAAAAATGTTGACCCTCTTAAAATTTTTAATACTGAAGTGACTGGAATCTTTTTAAGGGTTTTTCAGTAAAATAATTCACAAAGGAAAAATATTGAAGGGGAAGCATAGCTCTTAGAAAGAAGATCAGTTCCCAGATGCCAGGTTTTGAACCAAACATGTACGAATCCTTCCCTGCCAAGAAAACTTAATATCAGCTGACTTTGTATAGTACTTTTTTTTGATCCGGAAAAGTTTCATTGGTTAGAGAAAATGATTATGATGAATCATAATCGTTGCCAATGATACCAGCAAAAGCAAGCGATATACAAGGTATATTATAGGGGCCTTTTTCCCCTTAACCCTTATTAAACCGGAAGCATTTGAAACTTTGTTGACACTAAGCAAAAAGTAGTGCTGATTTTATTTCTTTCCAAAGGAACACTATTTGTCCTTGTTTCTTAAATGAATATTGTGTTCTCACAGCCTATTTCCCTACTTCTTACATATTTCATTCATCCTACCATCTGATACTTCCAAGTTATTTTCAGTCCCATCAACTACAATTTATCAAGAGTTGATTGTAATGAATACTACCCAACCACATATAAGACAGGCAAATAATTGAGTCCTTACATCATGAAAAAAAGTGTTTTTTTTTTTCGAGGAAATCACACAAATTGAAAGAATGTATAAATTGACTGATACATGCTTCTTCATATTTCCAGACTCTTGATAATGTTCATCGGCAAAAAAGACTTAAGCCTTTAAAAGAATGATCAATTTGTAAGACAAAACAAAGGTGAAAGCCACTCACTATAATGTATTAATTAATACTAGGCTGAGATCTATTAAAAAGCTTCTCAGATTAATTGGAGGTTTGGTTTTTCTCTCACCAAAATTAAGCATGGTGAATTAGTAAATGGTATAAGGTTCATTTCTACAGTATAACTTTTTTTTTAAATATTTCAAAGCAATATGATAATTAAGTTATCATATTATTTATATAATATTCAAACTCAGATCAATGATGTATGTGCCATTTTAATCAGGTCTTTTGACACTTCTGGTAAAATCATTATTCCGTCAATTGAAGTTCTGAGATTTCTGACTGAAAATGTGCCAAGTGATTTTCACAAGCCTCGTTCCATGCCATCTTTAGTCCATTAAAAAGTTCTGCAGAGAGTGATTTCTGGACTATATGGTGAATCTATCAGAAAACTTCTGAGCCAAGCTCTCAATTTTTCACTAAACATATATGTTTTCTAGCATTGTTATGATCAATTCAATCACATATGTTAGTGACAGTAGAGCTTAAATTAATGTTTCCTTCAGGTTTAAGCAGTTTTAATTATTCCTTTCCAATCCAACCAAAAATTCAGCATCATCTACCTTGGTGTCAATTGAGGCTTTGCCACCTTTTTTGAAGCTTTTCTGAGCTACGACCAACAGCATTTTTGTTATATGTGATCCCATATAAGTCATTTCAAAAATGGCTAGATTTCATTTCTACTGTGATTTGCAAATGGAAACATGGCAAAATGGGAACTCGTTAATTTATATTGAACCTAAGTATTTAGCTTCTTTTGGTATCTAGTTTTAATTGTTTTATGCTTTTAGTCCCGTTTAAGACTGTTTTATGCTCTATTTTTATTATTGGTGAGGTTCACCATTTATATCAAAAACAAGCGAATCGATTCTGGCACTGGTGTTTAATTTTTAATTTAATTTTTCATGAGACTGTGCTGTTTTTTTTCTATTTTTGGGAGAAAAGTCAAAACATTGCAAAAATTAACTAAAAGAATCTCCATTTTTAAATTACAATAACTTTTGCCTGAGGGGATAGAAAAAAAAAAAAGTTCCTTTTTAAATGAAAAGTTCTCTGTACTTTGAATGTTCAAGGTAACCCAATATTAGAAAATTGATTTTATAATAACTAGTCCTTTTAGTGAATTCTGAAGGAACGTAGCTAACCTCAGTTGTTCTCATGATACATGTTTAAAAAATATATATATGACAGAAATATATATTGACAGAAAGTCAACTAAAAATGAATATTAAACCTGCGACATTTGTCCCAGGAATCCATTTTGCTTATAATTACCTTTATTTCTACTTATTTTTCTCTAAATAGTTATTTAATTGTTTAAATTAGATTAATTGGTATAAAATTTATCATTTACACAGTTTACAAAAGTTTTTTCATATATAGTGTTCTCAATCTTTTGTAGTCTTTTTTTTTTGTCACATATTTAGCTTTCAGTAATATTCTAATATATATTAATGATATCAAATGCATGTATGATTAAATAATCATAAATCAAAAATTACTTGTATGATGTAGTTATTATGACTACATAACTAACTAATGAGTAACGTAGTCCTCATGATAACTGCCGCTCATTTCAACTAAATATATATGGTTCAGGAATTAATTTCAGTCATAAAATATTGTGGCCTGCAACTTTAATAATCAATCTAATTTAATGATTTTTAATTATATTAATGTTTAATTATTGAAAATTTATAGTTACTTGTTGCATTAGTCATATTTGGTTGTTGTTTTTTTTAACTGATGAATGTTTTAAATAATTGTATTTCTTTTTCTATTAACTATTGTTTTATTATTCCTAGTCTTATAATGTTTCATAGAACTTATAATGAAATACAACTGAAATAAACTTGGCTGATTAATAAGTTATTACTTTATGACATCATAGGGAAATTTTTAGTGTATTTCACCCCTTTTTTGTGCCAGTTGAGCAAGATTTTTTTTTTAAAGAAGTTATATTTTAACTTTTAAAACCAGCGAAGCATGTGCAGGTTGACATGCATGTGCAACTTCTGCTGCCTCAGCTTCTTAAAGTAAAAAAAGTGTTCCCTGTTCCCATAGTAATCTAAATTTCATGTTTTATTTAACTAAGTATGTGTTTGTATGTAAAGTTTTTTCCGGGTTGGACCGTGTAAAGTTTTTGATGGTTGCCGAGCTTTCGCACATCATGTGATGGCTTCTTCAGGGCTGAATAGAGAATGAGCCATGGCTAATAGCTCATTCTCTATTCAGCCCTGAAGAAGCCATCACATGATGTGCGAAAGCTCGGCAACCATCAAAAACTTTACACGGTCCAACCCGGAAAAAACTTTACATACATCTGATGACTGTGGAAGCCTACGTGAACATAAGTATGTGTTTTTCATAATATTGAAACTTTTTTTTTCTTGTAATTAAAATATGTGTTTTCTTTTACATGACTTCTTATGGTACTTAACCATATATTTTTATTCTCTTTCAATTAATTTTTTCACTGCAGATTGTTTTTGTTTTTTTTCCTAATAAAGAGTATTATATATTTAGGTTCTGCCTTCATTCCCAAGCCGGACGTGGCTGTTGGGGTTGTTAAAATGGTTCCTTTGATTCAGCCTGTTATTGATTTTCCATTTTCTCTTGTTGAAAAAGTAGTTAGAGTTATGTTCTCTTCAAAACAAAAATATATTATCAAACCACTATCGTAAGTAGACTTTGTGTTATTCATTTTTCTATTTTATATTAATATGACAACATGTCCATTAATTATACAAGTTGTATTGTGTGTGTGTGTATAAGATGGAGTTATTGACCTGGTTTTATTGACCTAGTACAGGCCAATATTTTGAGAATATATTTTCTCTTCCCAGGGCTTAAAATTCACACCAAAAAATTTTACAATAAATTTTTGTTAATTTTATAACCTGAAGATGCAGTAATAGCTGTGAAACGGGTTATAATAAATTTAAAAAAAAAAAAAAAAAACTGGAAGACTGCATCTTGTACTGAACCTATCAATTTTTCATATTGTATACCAAACTTTTCACATGCAAAAGACTCCCCCTAAGTATGAAAATGTTAAAAGACAAAAATATTTAGAAGCAAGTTTAAGTTTATTCGTGTCTTGTTTCATTTTATTATTATTAAGAAGAAAAAGGTTTTATAATAAGAAAAAAATTGAGACGGATCAACTTCACTTCAGACACAGCCTTCCTCTTTGGCCTCAGTCAAATAATGATATACTAATATGCATTACACAATTGACTATGTAATTCAAACTTTCAACCTTCTTCAACCTCTCCCTTTGTACCTACTGCCTCACATTCCCCACTCTTACATTGTCCATCTTAAGTTTTCCTAATTTCCAAATCTTTCCTCTCAGTCATGAACATTTGATCTAGGTGACCACAAGCCCTCTCTCACCTTCATCACCTATGGAATTAGAAAGTTCACCACACCTAACTATAGGTGTGGTGACCTTTCTACTCATTTTGTTATTGTTTTTCCTCAGTGTTTAATGTCACATTACTTTTAGTTATGTCAATTTTAAGTATTAATAATTTAAATCATTCAGTTTTTTTGTTTTTCTTGGTATTGTATTTCAACAGTCCTAAAGATGGCAGATTATAATAAGAAATACATTTTTTAAATTGTATTTTTTGTATCAACCTTGAGCAAACCCCAACAAATTCTCTTCTATTGAAGATATAAACTCTTCTGTAGAAGACCTGTGAGATGCTATATTGCAATTAAGAAAAACAACTCCTGGGACCATTCATGGTCTAATGTTGCAGAATTCCTCTGATTGAACTAGCATTCAATCCTAAATATTTTCAAACAGAATTTTGAAGGAATGATTTAAAAATAGAAAATAGATAAAATTCTTTGACTTTCAATAATAATAGAACAAAATAAATATAGGTTAATTTGTTATTATTTTATTAATTTTTTATTATGAATAATTACCTCTACTTATTCAAACTAATTTATTGCCCTTACTAACAAATAAATGAATATATAATACAAATTACTTACAGCTAATAAATTAATTGATATGTACAAATAAATCAAATAAGCTTATTTATAAAGAGGCCTCAAGAAAACTTATCACTGACTCGAGTGGCCCCTGACGAGCTGTTTTCATAACTTCATAGAAGTGGCAAGGTAAGCCTAGAAGGTTCTATACGGATTTCCAAGTAACCCTACTTCTCTTTCTTGACAAAAGAAAAAGATGTCATCATCCATCAAATGGCCCCTTCCTGTACTGGTCTAGTCCTCATGCTACCTACTTCCCTAGTCTTTGACTATGTTTTTTGCATTTTGGTGAGGACGTTCTAATACTCTTCTTAATATGAATAATTTATCATTTATAACTATTCGTTATTCTAATAATTTTTAATGATTTTCTATAAATTATTTGCAAAAAAAAAATGTTTTATACTATTTAAATGTTACTAAATTTAAAAATTATTTGTCTTTGGTATAAAATTTTATGCTGCTGCATCTCAATGAACCTTATAACTTATGATATGTATATCATGTATGATTTATATATGTGTATATTTTCTTTATGTGCTTTGACATTCACAATTGTCAAAATAATAAAACCAAATTCAGTATAAAAGCTTCTTTTGACCAACTGTTGGATGAGTTCATTAATACTGAAGTCAGTTAGGAGTGAGGAAGTTTAGAGAGATACAACAATTTAAAGTCTCTAATCTCTGCATTATTATCAGCATTATAAAAAAAAAATGTATAAAATGAAATTAGTGTAAAATGTTATTTTATTAAGTTTATATTCTATAATAATTTTATAGAAAGAAAGATGTTAAAGAATGCCATTTCTTGTGTTAGATAGGACCTCTAATTTATAAAATATAGAAAGCCAGTATTAAGGCTTTTCATTGCAAACCCTTGGAATTTTTCATTTATTATTGAAATATACGGGGGAGGGGGTTTAGAGGAAATCCAAAATTCACGATTGTAATATACATGATTGTTGTTACTTGAGGCTCGAATAAGTTTATATGATGTAATGTGTGTAAAATGTTATTTTTTGTAAATTATTAGATGCTTTTTGTTGAGTTTCGGTCAAGGTGAATCCAAAAAAATACAAATTTAAAAAAATGTGTATTTAAAAAAAAATGTAGGTGTATAAAAAATGTTTATTTTTTTAAATTATCAGCCAACGTTTCGGCTTACATTGTAAGCCATCTTCAGGGCTGTTGAAATACAATGTCATAAGAATACAATAATAATTGAAATTAATATAATAGAGAATTGCAATAATATAATGTGATATCAAGAGTATGAATGTAGAAAGCTATGTAAGAAAATTTAAAGTTTATGAAAAACAATTTGAAAAAGAACCTATTTGAAAAAAAAAATGCAAACAAACAGCTTATTGNTATATAGTGTGAAAAAATATATATATATAAGAGGCGGTAATTACAAAGGGAGAGCGGCCTGCTTCAAAGGGGGCAATACAAAAAAAAAGGTAGGACATTATTGCGGAACTAGGAGAAATATTGGACAGGTTTATATTAAATGAGGACTAATGGTTTTTCAGAATATTGAAAATGTTAGAATAAATTGAACAAATTTATTCTGTGTCAGTTTTGTCGTTAACTGGCTTTTAATGTAAGTTAATGTGAATGGTTTCAGATAAAAGGTCTTTGTGTTAATAGGGTTCAGTGGAAAGAATGCTAATGTTATCAAAGTCAAATGTGTGATTTTCATGAAAGACGTGTTTTGTGTGGGAAGTTTTTATTAGTTTTTTCTTTATGTCATTTTTATGATTGTTAATTCTACGGGAAATAGGTTTTTTAGTTTGCCCAATGTAAGAACCATGGCAATTAAGAATGGAACAGGGAATTTTATAAACAACATTGGTTCTGTTAGAAAGGAGGATGGGTTCTTTAAAGATGGTGTAAATGGATTTTAGTTAAGGTGCCAGTGGAAAAAACAAGCTTAAGGTTAGGGAAAGTTTCTCTGAGGGATTTCTTAATATTTTCAGAAAGTTCTGAAATATACGGGAGAGAAGGAGGTAATTATTTTGGGGGAGGGGCATAGTTTTAGGGAAGTGGAAATAAAGAATTCCTTCACAAGATTTTTTAGTAGAGTAGGGAGGAAATCATTAGAGAGGAGGATGTTAGTCAAACGTTTAATATTTTTGCTATGGAATGTCTTGTCAGAGAGTGTCAGTGATTGTAGATAAGGTTTTTGGTCACATTTATTTTTTGATGATGAGGTTGAGATAAGTTAAAGTGGAGGAGATGACCTGAATAAGTGTGCTTGGTGTACCAATCAGTGGAGATAGAACAATTGGTGTTACGGATAATAAGGGTATTAAGGAAGGGGAGTTTATAGTCAGACTCAATTTCAATGATAAATTTGAGATGAGGGTGGTAAGAGCTAAATGCAGTAAGGATCTAGGGGATTTTTCTGGATTGAGAATGAGTAATATTTCATAACATGACATTTTCTTCCTTAAAAAATATGTTAACGACCTGTTCCTTATTCTCAATCCATGTTGCCCAGTTTCAAACCCTACCTCTCAGTCATGAAAATGGGATCTTGGTGACACAATGTAATTGGTGTGGTTAATTTTTTTATATATAGTTTGTATTTTGTTTTTTTCTATATATTTTATTACATTCATACTTTTGATATCACTTTACATTTAGTTATGGCAATTCTGTATAATAATATTAAAAATCATTTAATTTTCTTGTTTTATTTTTTATTCTCTTGACATTGTATTTCAACAGCTCTGGAGATAGCCGAAATGTTGGCAGATAATTTTTAAAAAAACACACATTTTTTAATATTTGTATTTTGCTGGATCTACCTTGACCGAACCCCAACAAAAAACATAAAATAATATCTACTGTATAAAAAAAACAAAAAAACTTTCCATTTGAACATTATTTTTTAAGTTAATGTCCATAGCTACGATGGGTGAGAATTTCCCCCACTCTATATTCATGGCCAGTCTAAAGCAGACTTTAGAGGACATGCCTTTTACACTCAGCTTGTTTTTTTCTAGTTAATTAAAAAATATTCCCATTAAATTTAATGAAATATAGCAAACATGCTTAGATTTAGACTAGATGCAGATCTTCTCTGACCTACTTTGAAATGAAAATTTTCTTATATTGCAATAGCAGTTAAGTATTGCAGAACTTTCTCTTACAAATAAGGGTTTGAGGTTTCTCTTACATTCCTGATTTGTAAAATAAGTACTTAATTTTTTTACACATAATTTTATTTTAGTTATTCGAAATTCTAGGTTCTAGCTAAACCACAACTCTTTATTGTTAAATTTTGTAATTGCTTTAAACCTTTGAAATTCTTTCTTTTTAGAATCACATACATTGTGAATTTCAGCTAAAATAGATTTTTTCTCTACCTTACAAAATATTTTTAATCACATTTTCCATTGCATGCAAAAAAAAAATTACACAACAGACCTGTAGTGGAATCTCCTAATCCAGCAGATATCAGATTTGAGTTCTCCTGATGGAGTGGAAATGTGTTATTACTGATTTTAAAAAAATAAAATAAACTACTTGCTTAAAAATTTTTTTTATATAGGCCAATGCCTATTTCTTAAGCATGTTTTTTTTCTTCCTTAAATAATGTAGAATATTCACCGTTAATAATTTCTCATTTAACTAAAGATTTAAATTAGCTTTTTAGATGGAAACAATGACATCAATCTGACACTTTACCTAATTAACTTTTTAGGTTCACAACTAACAATTTAATTTGAATAGTACTTCAACATTTAAAAATTAATAACAATCTTAATCAAAATTTACAACTTAACATATTAAAAGATTTTATTACATTTAGTACTTTCTCCTCAGTAGTGCCTAGATTTTCCAGAATGAATGGGTTATCCATTTTCTCTTTACATTTTATGGTACCCANTTTTTATAACCTTTATTTACATATTGCATTCTGTTAAAAATAAATAAAAACATTTTGTAATTTGATTACAATGAATAATAGGGAAAAAAATTACATTAATAAAAGTCACATGAAGAGAGGAGGTGACCAGTGACACCACTCTCAATCTAAAAATATTAAATATTTTTATTTGTTTTAGTAACTTGTTTCCTAAACATAAACAAGATGAGCTTGTTAAGCAGCTTCTTACTGATGCAGATGTGCCTCCGACTACTAGAGCTGTACAGGTATATTGCTAAAAGTCTCATTTATTCTACAAATGAAATTGAATTGATCTCATCAGTAATCATTAACAAAATTTCCATAACATTTTGGTGGAAAGAGAAAGCTAAAAAAAACTTAATCATATATAGTGTGAAGTCTATTCGATGTTTTCTGAAATATTTCAAACTTCTGTGCAAATCCAAATATCTGAATGTATTTAAATTCAGATTATTTGGACACCTGTGTATCACAACCCTATCCTTACTTAGTTGGGATAATAGAAATTATACTTTAAATTTTAATGACCCTATTAATAACTTTTTTCACTTAAGGCAAAATAGACTGGAAACCTCATATATTTTTCAGGCTATTTTTAACAGAACTTTCCTTTCCTCAAATTGATGAGTTTAAATGCCCAAACTACTATCATACATCTAGCCCATATGTAGGCATGTATATTGAAAAATTTCACTATAATAATCACATTATTTTCTTTTAATTTGATCTCATGGCCAGTAATTTGTATGGTAGTTGTTTAGATTGACTCCCTGAATTATAGCTCTGAGAAAATAAATTGGCTAAATTAATTTTAATTAGCCATTATGAACTAAATATGGTATTATTATTTAATTAATTTGAGTATTGATGTTTTAGTAAGTTAATTTATGGGAGGAATATTTTAAAAAGAGAATTAAAGTGCTTAAAACTTTTTAGGGGAAATTTGATTTGCTTCCATTACTAATTGTATTTTAAAATATTAAAAGCTCAAAAAATATTGGTATAAGTCTATTTTATTGTTCCTTGAATTTTCTTCCAGAATTGTCTTGTTTAATACAATATCAATTATGATCGTCCATTGGAGGTACATATATCTAATTTGAAAATCGAATTAAAAAAAAAAAAATCTATTCATTGTATATCTATGCCATTATATGTATTTGTATTTTAGTAGAATATTTTTATGAGCAGTATATTTTTACAGTATTATATTTTATGTCCTAAAAAAAATGTATTCAATCAATGTTGGACATATAGAGTCAAAAATTGGAACAACAGTGTTTTCTCTTCTAGAATGTATTATATTTTCTTTCGGTGATGTATTAGAATTCAGAAGGCCTAGGGATGTGTTTTCAGGCAACTGATGTGTGCGTATTTACTAATATTTTATTCAAGTAAGACCTTTTAATAAGGTATAGAGTTAGAGTTATAGACCTTTTTCAGGTATTAATGTCCTAGGTCAAAATTATTATTATAATGAGATATGAAGAAGGTCTTTGAATTGCCATTTTCGTCTTCTATTCTGCTTAGGTTGACTATCCCCAGATGTGGTCATGGCTTTTGTATGTGGCTTTCTTTGTCAAGTTAAATTCTTCTGATGATATCAGAAGTGTATTATATGTATACTACATATAATGCTTACTACCTACTAATGCTTATTAGGATTTTGATTAACGTTTAGACTTAGATTCACCATGGGTTATTGGAGGAGAGTTAGTTAAAAAATAACACTAAGTGATAAGAATTTACATTGAATTTAAGCAAAGCTAATCTAAAGATAGTGACCTGTGATTAGCTGTTGCTTAGATTCAATGTAAATTCTTTTCACTTTGTGTTATTTTTTAACAAACTCTCATTCTGTGACACTTAATATAGAAATTGTTTATTATCGGTCTGTTGAAGTACTTAAAATATTATATACTACATAATACTTGAAGACCATGTTACTATATGCTTGTAAATAACCTAAGAGAGAAAGAAGATTTGTTAGGCTTCAGTACTAAATTTCTGAAGTTTCCAAACAGAAAATATTGGGAAGCACTCAACAACTATGTAAAATAGACAAAACAATTTAGAAAAATTGCTATGAAGAATTTAATTATGAAAGTGTATTAAAAAAACTAAATATGTATTAAAAAAAAAACCCTGCAGGTGAACTATACCCTAGGTATGTCATTGTTTTATTAGTTCGCTTGTTATTTTTTTATAGTAATTTTAGGAAATCAACATATCTATTTGAGTTAACTAATAAGCATTCAGTTTCATATAAATATAATGTAGAGCCCTTAATTATTTGGAAAAGACATGATTAAAGAAATTATGAACTTTAAACATTTTATTTTTTGTTTGCAGGTTACATTACCAGAAATGGGGCGAATAATAGATGCGTACAGTTTAATTGTCAATGAAAACCCATCTATAGCCAATTACAATTACAGGGATCCTAAAAGTATCAAGGATTCGTATCAGGATGAATATGAACTATAGTGCCTGACTGATTTTTAAATTCATGTTGAACCGTGACATTTTTTTTTTTTTTTTTGCCTAATGAAAATGATTAACTGTATTCTGTAGTATTTTCTTATCTGCTTCAAATAAAAGTATTAATTTGTTATTCTCTTCTTCCATCCATTTTTCACTATTCTTAGAATATTTATTACTTGTATTAGTTATATGTATGCAGAATAAATAAATAGATTGATCACATAAATATAATCTCTGAATATAGTCTCTGAGAAAGAAAGTAATGATTTGCTTATGCTCTCTTATTACCACTAATGAAAAATTGATAGTAAACAATTTATTAAATTTGTAATATAATATAAAGACTCAGTCTTTTCAAGAGTTTCCCAGCATATTTTTGAAGTCACTACTTAGGAGCTTAATGCCCTTTGTGCGAACTGACTACTCTTTTTTCTTTTTCCTTAAATGCCAGTGGAAATAAAAATGCTTTGAAAAACCTGTAATCATTCCTACAAAAAGATTTTAGAAGAATTTATCCAGGAAACTATTGTATATTGCAGTGACAAGTTCTCAGAAACTGGACTAGAAACAAAACTTGAAATTGAAGAAACTGGGGTGTACAGAGGGTCAATGGTCCAAATGTCCTACAAAATTGTAGACCAGTATGAAAACAGACAACTGCCCAAGCTCAAAAGATTACGATGTGAATCTTGCAGAACTAGAGGCTGAAAAAGGGAGAGGTGGGCAAACATTCAAGGTCATTCTTAAGAATCTTTCTTATAATGCTTCTTAAAAAATGTTATAGTATATAAATTGTAGATCATTATATTTTACACATACTTAAGTATATAAATATTTTCATATCATTTATAACTAAGATTTTTATTTAAATGGTCTTCCTCTAAATCCTCCCTCTCAACCAATCTGATTTCAATTAGAAATAAACTAAAATTCATACCAAAACTTATAATAAAAAATCTAAATAATGATTTTTAAATATAGATTTTAAAAATATTAGTGGCCTTCCTAACTCTTGAAATTACCTTCATAATGCATTATACATCTTTCTTAATGCATAAAAAAATATTCCTATAAAAGTTCTGGTAGAAAACTTAAGTTAGGGTTAGTTTATTCATGAACCATGGTTTAGTAGAGATGGTGTATGGTCAATCTAATTTTTCTCATTCGATGAAGAATAATAACCTATTCGGGCTGGTTGTACCTGGGGCATGTCAGGAATCCTATGAGTCATTACAAACTGAAGAAAAAATTACTGTAATCTGTGAGTAATAAACCGGAGACATTTTATACAGTTCTTTTGGAAGCTTAAATTTTTTTATTTGAATTTCCTTTTCATTAAAATGTTTTAATACTCATGTATGTATTGTGAGTGAAGATATCATTAAGAAGGGTTTCCAGATCTTTTAAAGCTTCAAAACAACCCTATTTTAATGGTTTTTTATATGAAAATGGCAAAAAAATAAATAAAAATTACCGAGTTACATCTGGTCTCTTTTATTTACTTATAATTTTTCAAAGAACCATCCATTATTTACAATACACAACTGTGTGTGCTGGAACTCCATGTGCTGGCGAAGTGTTTGAAAAGTGTTCAAAATAATTTTCAGGGTGGTTCTTTGAGCAGAACCAAGTTATCAAGTTTTTTTGCTTGATTTTAATATGTTCACTGAAGTTTAGTCGTGAGTCAAGGTGAAAACCAAGGTAACGGACTGAATTGGAGAGAGATATAGGGATGTTACTGTATGTAACATTATTAGGAGAATCTTTTCTTTACTGAAAATTTACCTGCACACATTCGGACTCATTTATTTTAATTCTCCATTTGCTGCACCACTGCTGAATAGCATTAAGGTGGTTTTGTAAAATGTTGGAAGCGGTTTTGGAATCAGGTTGAGAGGAGAGGATTGCTTTGTCATCTGTAAAGAGGGTAAAGTTCAAATAATAATTTTTTTAAAAATACATGATAATGAAAAATTGGTAATTTGTTTTATGAGAAGAGTACCCACTCTTGAACCAACATGTTGAAGCCAGTTAGGAGTGAAGTACCAAGGAGTTCTGGCATCTGGTCTCATAGCAGTCCATAGAGTGACTCGGGTAGAAAATATAGACCTTAATTTTATCTCTTAGGGCACCATACTAAATATTAACTGATCATCGGTGGTTGCCTACTCATAAAATCCATTGGTTTTGCTTTTTACCTCGCCCAGAAATGGGAGTTGTGCCAATTCAGCAACCCAAAAATACAAAACAAGACTTTGTCACTGAAGAGAACTTCATGAAAAAAGTTAGGCTCTTCTCCAATCCTCACAAGCAAAAATCCACTCTTGATCTCTGAGCAATTGTACCTGGTGAAAAGAAATATAAAATAGATATTATCCAAGTGATTTTTAAAATTTTTGAAAGACGCTTTTAAAAATCCTCAGTTGCCTGGAAAGAGCATAGTTGTCCTCCTATGCTCTTTTTCTTGGACTACAGATAGCTTATCCATTTTATCAGGAATCCTTGCTATTCTTAAATAAGTAATTATCCTCTTTATAATACCTTACAGATGATAAGGAAATTTTTTGGCACAAAGAATTGTAGTCTGCCTGTAATTTTCTTAAGACTCACCTAAAACAGGCAGCATGTCCACTCTTTCACTGGTTGTGAACAGTTTATTCCACCTAAGAACACAGAATGGCGGAATGCTGAATTATAATATCTTGCTAATGAATGAATGGATTAAAAATCTATTTTATAGGGATTAATGAGATAAAGCTTAAAGGCAAAGTAGCTTGATATATGGATATCAAGTAGTATTATCACTATGAGAACTCAGCCAAAGCGTTCTACACTCCTTTAAGGAATTTTGTCTTGCCTTGTCACTTGCTACCCTAGAATAGTTTATGACGTTATTTTTTTGCACTAGATTTTGTTCTTATTACCATGGAAACTTCATTATAAATAGTAATAATTATTATTATAAATTTATTATTAGGTTCAGTTTTTGGCTTTCAATGATCTTGGAATCTACAATAATGATATTTTAACTTACAATAAGTGTTTTAATTCAAAAGAAATAGATAGAGAAAATGTAATCAATAATATGCCACAAAAAGAAAGCGGAAAAGAGAGGAATTTTTGTGGCGGAGTGAGGTATCAAAAAAACGGATTTCAGAAGTTTTAAAGCCCTTTCTAAAAAAAAAAGTCTCTGGAGAGCCAGTTCTTAATAATTGAGGTCATCTTTTAATATAATTCATGATCCCTACACTTTGCCTCCCTGACATTTTTTGCTAAAACGCTTTTCAAAATATTTCAAATGTTGCCATCTTGTTTGGGACTGGCTGTGTATGCCTGTGCGTGCTTTAGCGTCCTTGATTTTTAAAGAAATTAAAGCAATTTTGAAAAAAAAAAAATTTTTTCATTGCCTGTTAATGGCTGAAGTCGGCATAAGGGAGGGGGAGGGAGAAGTTTTATTGGAAGACGAAATTGAAATATCCTAACTCATTACTTTCAGAGATATGAAACTATTTGTAATTATATAATTTATTTCCCTGACATTTTTGTTCTTTAAAATTTTTACTAGAAATGCAAATAAAGGAAAAATATTAAACAAGGTAATATCCACTGAATGAGGAGCCCTCGTAATGTTTAATTTGGTATTTAATTAATATTTCTATAGTAAATGATTTATATTTATTTTTTGGTATTTAGACTTTTTAAATGACAGTTTTTGCAAACTGTTTAATGAATTAGTTTTTGGGTAAAAAGAGTGGGGCAAACTTTATTATATTAATATCGTTCTATTAGAGTTAAGAAAACAATTTCTGTGAAAATAGGTGTGAAACCTAATTTTTGTTTATGTTCTATAATATTTTTACGAAAAACAGTTCTTGGGGAAGATATTTACGAATAATTATATATTATATAAGTACGGGGGCTGTGCACTCCCCCCCCCCCCACCACTGTTCCTTCCCGACCAGTATAGAGCCACGTTAAGAGGATAATGACACATTGCTCTCTCCGGCTTAAAATATATAATTTATCATTTACTCTTATTGTGTCCAATTTAATGAAACCTTAGATTAAATCTACTTAGATTATGCAGTTTCTGCGTTATAGATGATTTTAAAAATTCGATTTCTCTCCTGACCAATTACAGCCTTTAAAGATAACAATCGTTTATTAGAAGATCAAATGCCAAATTTTTAATATTTATTTTGAAAATAGCAGACGATTGAAAGACTATGTAAAACCTAAGATGTAGTTCAAAAATAGCATCACGATAAAAGGAAAATACCTCTATTTCATTCTGGAAATTCTTCCAGAAAACAGAATAAAGTTGTTATATTCAATTTTTGTCACCGAACATATCTCTCCATTATGAATTCGTCATACATTTATATGAACTAGACTCTTTAGTACTAATGCTTTTGAGGACGATTCCTCTCGCTCTCATGGTGGCTTACTATGTACGCCGAAATGTCGGCAGATAATAAAAAATACCCATTTGTTTTAAATTGTATTTCTTTAATCAAACTTGAACGAACCCCAATAAAAATTATCTACGAATAAATAAAATTATACATAGTAGTACTTGAGGCAGTGGAGAAAACAAACATCCCATTTTATTTATATAAAATAGTACAATCTAGTTTATTATTTCAAATAATGGTATAAAAAAGAGCAAGAAAAATTCTCAGGTTTTTCTCTATGTATAACCCCTTTAGCAGTCACTAATATCTTTCTAAATTTGAAAGTATATATTCGTTTTATTTAGAACAATTATAATTATGAATGAAATAATATTGAAGAGTATTTTACAAAGTCATATCGCGGTAATATATGTACTTAGTTGGATTTCCCCGTGGACTAAAAAAAAATTTATATATATAAATCAATTTCTCTGCGTGTAAAATATAAAAGTAGTAAACGGCTTTGAATTATATATCTAGCTAAAGGTTAAGGTTTTATAACCTTCCAATGGCAGGTAGACCTTTCGTGCAAGTTCTAAAGGTCGAGAAAAGGGGAAATTTAAAAATTAAAGGACACTAACGTGAATCTACGTTCTACATGTGATTGTGCGTTAACTCTTAAGCCCAACTGGGAGCTCTATTAGATTGCGCTTACAGTAGGCTTGTAAAATCGGATACACTTATCATGTTACTGAAGCATAATTACAAAAATGCTATAATCAGTTTTTATTTAATGGTTATTGTTGATTCAGGTATGTTATTTACTATAACATTTTTCAAGTGTGCCTAAATAAAACTGCTGTGAACTGCTTTCACCCATAGACTGTTTATTTATTTAACAAGTATTATTAATTAATTAAGTATTATTTATAGTATTAATTAAGTGTTATTTATATAGCGTTAAAATGTGTTTTTTTCTCTTGAGAGGCCTACTTAGCCGAGGGGATCCGTTCGAGACTTCGTAGTCAGGCTCTGCGAATTCGAGTTTAGAAGCCATCAGTACCATGGGTGTTTCGAATAAAGTGTCTCCCTGTAGATACCCCTACTCTCAATAACCCTTGTGGTTGCACGGGAGGTAAAAAAAAAGAAAAAAAAATAGTTTATTTCTGATTACGGTTTATTTCTCCCTCCCCAACTCCCTGATCAACGAATTCTACTGGTTTAGGCTTTCAATAGTAATCTTCATAATTATAAAATACAATAATATTAATAATAATTGTATAGCTAAGTTCCAAGTTAAGACTAATTAAGACCGATAGAGCTTAGCAAATGCAACCAGGGTAATCCCTACATTCACCGATATCATTATTCATATATTTACCGTTTCTTCTTCCGGGTTGGACCGTGTCAAATTGTTGTTATTTGCCGAGCTTTCGCACATCATGTGATGGCTTCTTCAGGGCTGAAAAGAGAATGAGAGTTGTAAAAGAGAGATTTTTAAAATCCAGGTGGTATATAATTATACATATATGGTATATACATGGTAATTACCATGTTTTATACACCAGGTGGTGTATAATCCCGGCGCAGTCTGGTCCTTGGGCGAAGCCTGCCTTCCCATTGGTTGATGACTTGTGCGAAAGCTCGGCAAATAACAATTTGACACTGTCCAACCCGGAAGAAGGAACGGTAAATACATCTGACGACCGTCGAAGCCTACGTGAACATTATTCATATAAAACCATTTTGATCAAATGTACTAGTTTTTTAAAACTTACGTTCAGTTTAAGTTAGGTAAGCTTTTTTACGTTAGTAGAGTTTTAAGAGTTTAAAACCCCTTTATCTAATAGTTCATTTAACAAAAAACAGCAAAAATATTTTGAATAATATTGAATTTCACTATGCTGGATTGTGTTTCCCCATGAAGATGCTGTTCCCAAACCAATCGTTTCGCCATACTCCGAACCGTATAAGGTTCTGAACTTGCACACAATTTTAATATGTGATAAAAAGATACTCATCTCGCATTGTACTGTCTTAAGTCCACATAGATTCTGGCGAAAGATTTTTTTCAGCACGACAGTTTCGGACCATCTCAGGAAAAACAACCCTTTGATTTCAAATTTCAGCTATATATTTTTTTTAAATTTCAATTGACGCAATTTGGCATAAAAAGGATAAAATAAGAATCAAGATCATGCCCATTGCCTTTCATCTTGGCCTGATGCTATCCTATAGTTAGGATAAAAATTGGTCTCTTCTTCCTACAAAAAATTTCTTATATTTGGTCTTAGGCGAGGCCAAGTGTATTATATAATGCAATAAACACCGGTATTTACTTTATTTTATGCTTTAAACGTTGAAAAAAAAATATTAGTGTTAATAAAGTAACAATAATTTCCACAATTAAGCTGATATCACAATAACCAATAATGTTTAATCTCTATTTAAATTAATACATACAAGTTATCCATCTATGCTTCAGTTCTTTCGGAAGGGCCATGTTTTTAAGTTTTCCGTTTATAAGCCTGGTCCACGAAACGTGAAAGATGATTTCAGAAATCGTGACAAGTTGCTTCATTGAAGGATTATTCGGACCCAATGAGAGAAATGTATTGAAGTAATGACAGTGTTAATGAATAATTACAGTTGGTTTATAGTAATTTGGCTCTGATACGTTTACTGTCTGTTCATATGGAGAGTTTTTTTGACCGTAGATATTATTATTTGATATTTTTTTGTTGGGGATTTGGTGAATGTAGATCCAAAAAAATACAAATTTAAAAATGTGTATTTTTTAAATTATCTGCCAATGTTTTGGCTTACAATGTAAGCCATCTTCAGGGCTGATGAAATACAATGTCATAAGAATAAAAATATAAACAAAAATAAAAACCAAAAAAAAAATATAGGATTTACACTATTATTACATATAATTGCCATAACTAAACGTAATGTGACGTGAGTAAAACACGAATGTTATTGACGAACATTTAGTGTAACTACTAGAGTGAACGTTATCTATTTTTCAGAGAACGAACTCTTATTACTTGATACGTAAAAACTCAAAACAACACATCCGTAAAGACCCCAGAAAAAATACTCATCGAATTCCAGTCAATTGCTTTTTGAGAGAAAAATATGATAAAATAGTAATATAGACATTTGTAACTATTATAAAAATTGTTACTGTAAATTTGTAATAATACTGAAATGGTTTATTCAGTTGTACGACAGATTAGTTCACTTTAATTTAAAAAAAAAAAAACCTATAATACGACAATTCCGATTATTAGGTAAATCATAAGGCTCTAAAGATCGATTTCCTAAAAAAAACAAAGGTAACCCATTCTGACAGTTGTCAGTTTTGACTTGAGCCTGGAGTAGTGGATGGTTTCAGTTTTAATTCGTTAATGCTGATTGTTTCAAAATTACATATTAAACTTCTGAAGAGGCATCGGTATTAAAAGTGAAACTGTGAAGCAAAATAAAGTATTAAATTGAACTTTTTTAAATTTTTATTTTTTTTATTATAAAACAACATAACAAAAATATATATGACATGGAAAGTTGAAGAATTCGTTTGTATTACGAAATCCATGTAAGACTTTTTTTTATAGTTATCTCCGTTTTCGTATTCCTTATTTGTGCTATCTCAATAAATAAGTGCAATCGTAAAGTATTCAAATATTGTCGGAGATAAACTGAGCTAAAATGCTGAGAGTGCCCGCCTTCCCTAGTGTAAGTATAAGATTATAAAGCAATATCTCAAATATGGCGACAGGCCTTATCTGTTTACTAGGATCTCATTTCATTTGACTCAAGTATGCTTCTAGAAGAGTAATAATAACGCGCAATTTGAAATTTATCTTAGACAAAAGGTTAGATAAAAAAAAAGTGTAGAGGCTTTTTCTTTATTTCTTTTTAAATCTTTTTAAGTACTTTATTAATTGAGTACTTAATACAATTTTAATCTCTAACCAGCCAGAACACTTATTTTCTGGGCAAAAATCTGCGTGTAGTTAACAGTATAGAGTAGTGCAACAGTTGGTTACCAAAAAATGTGTCGGCTAAATGTTAATAGTATCCATTAATTCAAATAATAAAAAAAAAATCAATTGTGTATCTAAAGTATAAAAGAGCTGTATTTTCTTCATGAGGGTATTTTACCAAAGATTCTCTAGATCTGCTAGATTCTGGTGTAAAAGATTTTTGGAACTTGGAAATTCAACTATAAACCTCGAATGCAAAGCAAAAATCCGTGTACTAATAAACTAATTGTTAACCCCGCATTTTAATAGTACACGGATTTTTTCTTTCCTTTCGAGATTTATAGTTCAATTTTCAGGTTCCAAAAATCTTTTACCCTTTAGTGACGTATTCAATAAAGGGTAGTTTATTGCTGCCAGATACACCAAAGTTCTGAAAAACGCATGAAATAAGATCTTATTCATTAATTACTCAGCTATAAAACATTTCGTTAAAAAACACATTTATAATCTCAAAAAACATGGACTGAGAAATTTACAGAAATGTACCCAGTTTTTGTTCACTGTGCATCATTGCACAATAATACAAATTTTGCTTTGTACTTGTTTCTTTGTGCATGCATGTGAGCACTTGAATAAGAAAATTTACTAGTAACGATTAGCGCTATTAAAATTAGTTTTTCTCAATACAGCGGGTGAAATATATACTGGGAAAACTAGGCAGGGTTTCGGGACAGGACCAGAAAAATAAAATACTGCTACATTATATACTAAAAAGTTAAGCTCTGCACTGTGACCACAAACCTTCCTCGGAGATCTCTTCAGACATCACTATCGTCCTGATGATGACTTACAAGTTAAGTCGAAACGTCAGCAATAACAAAATAATTGCCAAACAATTTTGGAGTATTTTATTTTTACGATACTGGCCGAAACCTTGACTATTTTCTCCACCATGTTAAATGTATATTTAAATTAGTTAAATGATCATTAACCATAATGAAAATCGACAAACTGCATTTAAATAAATGTTAAAAATTGATATTGTTAATCATAAAAATAGACTCATAAAAGATCTATGAGTCTTTGTCTAAGATTCACTAGCTTAATTTAAATATAAACATGAGCTGAAACCCAAAATTTGATTAAAAAATTATCATAAGCTCTAGAGGCCGTAATTTTCATTTAAAATCTACGCAGTAAGCATTGAATGACCAGTTCAAAAATATGTTACAATAACTAGTAAAATAGCTGGATTAAAAGAATTTAAGCACGACTCAGTTTATTAACTTAATTTGAGGATGGAGAATATGTCTTAATGTATTGAACGAGTTCCATTCAAGATGGCCGCTGTCTTCAGGAGCTGCCACCTTCCGTTTCGGAGCAGTCACCCAGCGACGCCTCAAACCTAGACTATATCAGCATATACTACTTTAATAATTTTATTGTATTTTTGCTTTCTTGTGTAAATAGTATAGTATTTATTGTATACATACCATATCTTCCATCTTGTGTAAAAAACAATTGTTTTGGGTCAAGAATAAAAATATATTTCTTCTTCTTCTTCCATTTAAGTTTTGAATAAAATTAAATTATTAATTAGATAATTAGATTAAATTATTAATAGAGAATTAGTTTGGGTTGGGTGAAAGTTGATAAATAAAAAAAATACTAATAATCACCACGGTTGACTTTTTATATCTAAAGTGAAATAAATGCTGTATATGGCGCAAGCATTGCACACTAAGTATGTATAAGTTAAACTCTTGAGTGTTGACAGTAGGTTTGTGGCAGGCTGGTGTCTGGACTGCTTCATGTGCCATAGCAAGCAGGACCACGACTGCCAGGACCCCTTCGAGGGGAACAAGACGGAGCTGGTGAGCTGCCAGAGGGTGAGGGAGGTCGGGCTTGGCGTTATAGCGGCCTCCGCCGCACTCGGAGCCGTCCCTGGCCACTTCCAAGCGCTGTCCCAGCCACCACACGTCTGCTACAAGCTCAGCTGTGCGTACTTAGACAGGGCTTCAGACTAGACTAAGCTATTTTATTAGATTTCCCCAACAAGATTTTCATGATTATTGGTGTGACGACACAACTATTGAAAATTTTCGTCTTATCTTCTTCAATCCTCCCAAGAAGAAGCTATATATATATGATATATTCAAAATTTTATTCCAAAAAATTATAATCCTCTTGTGTTTCAGAGTGTACATAAGGCATTCATAAACATCTGTGGTCTAGCCAAGGGCACATAAGTACTACTTGAAGCAACTAAAGATGCCTCAGGTTTAAGAAGTCAAAATACACACACACATTCTTATATTTAATTTAATTTCTTAATATAGCACTTACCTCTTTTTATTTCTCTTGACCCACATAAATATTTTATCAATTTATGATGTTACCATTTTAAAATAATAAAAACAAAGTTTTTTTTTAATTACTAACTTTCAAATAATCACAGCTTACATGTAATTCTCTCACCTATTTCATCGCTATGTGTCCAAAGTTGTATTAATGCACACTCACACATATATTCTTAGATGATTTTAGTTGGTGTTCGGTCAAGTACTCCTTGACCGAACCCCAACTAAAATCATCTGAGAATAATATCTACGGTAAAAAAAACTCTCCTTTTTATTCACACATATATTCCATGTTCCCAGTACTTATAAAATTCTATATATTTCAAGTCGCTTAATTATGTCTGCATAATGTTTACCTATTTCCCAATATCTGTGTTTTTACTGTTTTTTCTATATTATTTTATTTTTATGTATATTGATTCTATGGCGTATTTTGGGGCATTTCTATTATACGTATAAAAGTTTGATATATATATA
>KZ806874.1:1198814-1216721 GCA_000696205.2 Oncopeltus fasciatus
TATATATATATATATATATATATATATATATATATAGTGCTGAAGAATATCTTATTATTTTACTTGAAAATGGGTAAAAAGCCCGAAACAAATGTAAAAACATAAATGTGAAATAAAAAAATAATGAAGTCAGGACTGTGCATTAATTTGAAATAAATTGTTTAATGGACTGTCTTCATGAAAAATTAGTATAAACTGGAAAATACATTCTTAAATATATTTATTCTAAATTGGCAGGCGTTATTGATATTTTGTACATTTTTTATTATTCTTTTTTATTCTCCATTACAGCTCTGGTAACCTCCTTATTCCTTCATCTGCTCTTCTTCGTGCCAAGACATATTTTCTTAACGCCGTATACTTCCCAGCATGCATTGTGGATATATTTGTGAGAGATATCCACACTGAGTCTAGGTCCGTGACTTAGTTTACTTCCTGAAATTTTCTACGTAGGATCCCGGTGTACTCCCTCTTCTATTCCTGTCTGGGATTCTCTTTATCTGCCCTCTTCATCTTCCTCGGTGACAACCTTGCTGGTAGAAGACAGCTCAAATAGTTTACAGCCTGCCGTTGGTGGACGGTAGGAGGCTCTGAAGGTTTGCCAATAATACTGGAAATAGTAGAAGTATTACTGGTCGGCAGGGAGGAGCAGGAGCTCAGGATATTGTGCAATGGCCACTAACTGAAGGAAGTGAATAATTATGAACACCTGGCTACTATATTCACCCGGAATAGCAGGATGTACCAAGAAGTGCAGCATCTAATCGAGGAGGCAAATCAGGTGTTTCTCTAGGTACCCAGAACACAAGTAGGCAAGCAGGATATTTCCAAGAAAACATAAATAAACATTTTCAAATCAGTTTTCCTCCCCGCATTACTCTATAATGCGGACTCTCCTAGACAATAACGCAACCGGGATTACATCAGCGAAGATGAGGTTCTTGAGGAGAGCTGCTGGAAAGAGCAAAAGGAAAGGTATTCGGACACCCTTAGTAGTGCGGCACGTACGGGATACGATAGAAGTGTGCCTAGAGGACAGAAAGGACAGATACCGGTAGGCTGGCCTAGGGTAACATACAATGAGGAGCACAAGAAAGTCTAGGACGGGATCTTGGATCCACTCTAGCCGGGATGAAAAGGATGGCCTAGAACAGCGACACGTTTTGAAGATGAGACTAGACCACTCCGCTACAAAGGAGATAGTGAAGGAATATCTTTCCTAATATACGTTTTCTTTAATTTTTAAATGTACAGATAATAAATCTTTATAAAATTATAACTCAGCGATATCTTTCTCTACTTTTATTCTTTTATAACGCTTATAATATCTAAGATATTAAGAGTTTAAAGTTTGATCCTCCCCCACCGTTTGATTTTGGTCACAAACGACTTCTTATGTTTTTATTTATTTATGTTTTTATTTATTATGCTGTTATTTATTTTTAACAGAATGTAATATGTAAATAAAGGTTATATAACATTAGTCTAAAAAAAAAAAAGTTTCATTATTTTAAAAATAATAGTGGATGGTACAGGCCTAACAACCTATAAGTTGTTAGATATAATGTATTATTTATTGTTGTTATGTCTAGTTGTTAATTCCTAAGTGTAAGTTTTTAAGTATAATTTTTGGGTATTTTTTATACATCTTAACGGGTTATATTTTTAGTATTTCGAATGTAGGATCAGAAGAGATCCGTTGACATATTTCTACAGTCAAAATCTGTTTAACGCTCCGTTAAATTTTATATATATGTATATATTTCTNCTGAGTCCAGAACATAATCTGTTCAAAATTGGCTAAATATATATATATATATATGTGTGTGTGTGTGTGTATGTAATTTTACGACGTAGAAGTTGTAAGTAATTATTTTTCTTAATGAAACGGCTTTTAAATGAAAAATGAAAGATTCTGTTTGTCATCGATTGAAATCAGACAAATGACATTGAGGATTACCTGAAATATCAAGTGAGAGTAGAAAATGTTTTTTCTTTGATGCGATTCGTTCATTAATAAAGGTATATTCTGTGAGTTTAGAAAATTTCAAGACAGAGAAAATTACAAATGTACACCAACTACAATACTGAGGAATTCCCTTAGCTTCCTCGTTACAAACTTTTTTTTTTTTTTTCATTTTCGACCTGACCGTCCAAATCAAACTTTGAGTGGGTTTATGATTTTGATTTTTCAGTTTTAATTTCAATAGTTTACTTCCTACTAGGAAAATAAACTGAAAATTACAGCTAATTTCTATAATCCTATACACAGATATTGGGTTAAAACATCTAAGGATCCACACGTTCAAAAAAGGTAAGGAGACGTGTAGGATTCGCTTTTACACGTACAGTTAATTTTTGTGTGTTTCATGTGTATAAATCTTCAAAAGTTGTGTCGTGGCACTAACGAAAATAGAACAGCTTAATTTCTATCATTAAGTAATTTGCTTAAAACCATTTATTTTTACTATTTGAATACATAAGCCTCAATTTAATTTATCTTTCCAGTTGGAAACTCCCTCATCCGGGGTTGTGGGAATGCTGAGGTGTGTCAAAATTACTCGGACACAAATTGTTCCACGTGTGACTTAGATGGGTGCAATGCCGGAGCTGTCAATCATCCGTTAGGCTTAATAATAATAGTTTTAATGTTTTCACTATAACTTAATTAGCTAAGTTAAAAATTACTATCAATATTGTTTTCAGTTATTTTAATAATATATTTAATAATATTTAGCATTTGAATGTGAGTAGGTCCGAATGTAATGATTTATAATTTTAAAGTTTCAATGTAGTACTAAGTATTAAATGAAATTTCTACTTGTATAAATTACTTAATATTTATTTGTAATTTATTTTATAAACAAATTATTTCACCATCTACTTAGAATCAAATAATGTTTGGGAAGGAAAATAATAAATATTAAAATAAAATTGATATTTCTTCACTGAATCGTAGTTTTCTTGGATCCAAAACTTATTGGTCGCCAAAACCGTTATCATATATACAGTATCGCTTAGCCAGGCACTTTGATTACATTTTTTTTTATTAGTGATATGGCAGTCCCACCCACAAAATTTTTTTCAGATGGGTCGAGGAATGTCCCCCGGATTTGTGCGAAGGAAACAACCGTTTACTTTAAAACAACGCGGAATTGAACTAAGTCATGGTGGCATATCAATCAAGAGTATGTTTTAAGCACTGGATACACTAAGCTTTTCCCAATTTTTCATTCATTTTATTTTTATTCTCAACAGACTTTTGAGATTTATACTTAAATGAAATAGTAATGTATCACCCCGAAGAAAAGTGGAATATGTTTTCAATTTATTTATTTTCCTTCATAACTCATTGTCTTTCAGCGTGCTAGAGTTATGTACACTTGAATTTTATTTCTTTGCTCTTTTTGTATAAGAATGGAGAAAGAAAAAAATAATGGAAGAATTACTTATTTAGAAAAATATTAAGGAGTCTAGGGGAAACTTCCTTTTAAATATATCTGTGAATTATTTGAAATAAATAGCTGTCATTCAGTTAAAATTTCTCATCTAACAATAATAATCAAGGCAATAACGTTTTTCTGTATTTTTGCTTCACTGAAGTCCCACATTATAAGGTCTGAATTCAACAAGAGAGTAGAGAGAGATCATGAATAAACACAGCTATTTTTAATACAAAAAAAAATGAAGAAAAAGAAAAGAAGCAGCGGAAAAAAAGAAAAAAAAAGAATGGTTGATAACTATATGTTATCCGGTTTAGTATCATTCCCGCTATAATGTTCTGAATTATTATACATTATTATATATATTACGAATTATTGTTTTTATAATTTNTATATATATATAATGTACATTATAAGTAAGTGTAAAAACAGTTGCCTTGTGCATAACCTTATTGGAGCCCGGTGCCGACCACCTTCAGCCCGGAAGGCGCTCCCACTCCAAGTTCTGAAAGACAAGACCCTCCCCGTCTCTCACCGATGTAAGGCTTCTCTCATTTTTGTTGTTATTAATATTCCGGCCGGTAGACGGCGAACATCACCTCTTATAAACGGCTGAAACCTTAGTAGTCTCGCATGAGAACCCCCGGGCTCATTTATATTCTATAATTGTTTCTTATTGTATATGCACTCGTATATATCCCGTATCCTGTGTTGAATCACTCACCTACGTAGAAGTGGAAAGGCATGTGCGGAAGGTCACAATCCTCTTAGTAGTGTTGGAAAGTCCGGTAAACAAGTAAACATCTTGGTGCTAAGGAGGCGTCAGCAGCAAACCCCTAACAATTCCCATTTGTGATACAGCTGTAGAACAGAATTTACTTATTTATTAAACAAATAAATTGTTTATTTTCCTATCAACAGTTGTTATATTTACATGTAGTACAAAACAAGTGGTGGGGGGGAGGGTAATGTGAGAAACATAATTAACCTGTCAATATGAAACTTTAGAAACAATAATTGACTCCAGCAAACTTATAATTCGAAAATGACTCTGGAAATATTTATGGGATAGATAGAACTCACCGAAATACACGATGTTATAAAAATCATAAATACAAAGCAGTATTTAAATGAATAATTTTTAAAATCATATAAGCAAGTCCAATAAACATTTTAGAGTTCAGGTGCTGTAATTCTAACTTTTTGAATGGTGTCTTGGAAAGTTAATTTTTTTTTATATCGGATAGCTAAATGAAACTGAAAACAATATAGTACAACTAAAAAATGAAGCATCGTTTATGGGTACAAAAAACTTCATAAATAATTTTTTTTTTTTTACGTTTAGATTTTTGGGACGGGAATATCTACAAAGTTACCACTCTATTCTAAATAAACATGGTTTGTAGTTCGCATGAAATGGTCTTTTTAAAACATAGGCTTATTCGGCATTCAGGTTTTCTATATTAATCCATAAAATGAAACTGAATCCATTTTGTTATTGATATTGGATGAGGGATGGTTGGGGTTTAGAGGAAGAAAACAATTTATGGCCGTAAAATCTTTGTTTTTATTACAGTTACAATATGTTACCATATTCTTCTATATTTAATATTATTAAATTTACCGTATTCTTCAATAATTATACTCCATAACATTTTACGAAAAACTCTTATTAGGGAAGATATAGGGAAGAATGGTACCACAAATTTTAAAAATTCTTTTCAATTTCACTTTTCAGGTTCTAGGGCCAACCATATTATGGTTCTACCATTTTCACTTATTGTCCTAAGATTTAAGAGTTATTTAATAAGAATTATTATACTTATTTAAACATAGGTTTAAATCTATTTTTAATAAAACGTGGGAAATCTGCTTAAACTACGCCATTATGGCCGTCAGGCACTTTTTTATTTATTTTATTTTATTTATTTATTTTTTATTTTTTTTAGGTCCTCTTTAACTGAAACTTTAATAAATTTTACGTGTGACGAGGCAGATCACTGGTGATAAAAAAAGAAAGAAGTAAAAAAATTCCATCACGCAGGAGTTATTTAAATTTAGAGAATTGCAGTAGATAAATATTTTTATTTGAACTTTCATGCCATGTAATCCCCCCCCCCTACTTATACATATCATATATTTTATCAATAAAAAAAATGTGTGTTGTTCCATTATTATTAATTAATATTATGCTCACAACAGGAAGAAACATTGTCTCACTCCTATTTGTCCCATTTTGCTCATAAATGAAATCAGCTATTCAAATTTAAAATTAAAAGCGATGAACCGAATTTCATCAAGAGAGCAACCAATTACGGCTTTTAGGACGTCAAATTTAAGTTAAAACCCCCTGAATTGTTCAATTTCGCCGCGCAACACCTAAAATATTTATTTTACCAATAAAGGAATCTGTATTCATTTCTCGAACTAAATATCACGCTTGCTAGGTAGGAAATCTTTTTTCGCTCGTACTTGACATACAGATAATCTTCCTGTCCTATTGGCTCAATTTTGTTCAATAACGAACTAAGAGGTCTAAGACCTCCATTTTGTATTTATAAGCTACGTGCCCAATCTCAATAAGGAAAACTGAAAACTATAGCGGGTAGGGCGTTGAAAGTCAGGCACACCAAAGTTTTATTGTATGATAGACATTCATAATTTTGCTGCATATCATATTTGTGTCTAGTAGGTAGGATCGGAGAAAATATATAAAAATGTTCAAGAAATCATTCACGGGAACAACCTCAATAGCTGCAGTTTGTCCAATGTCTGAAGGCCCCTCAGAGCTGTCCTAAAACACTTTAACAAAAACTATAAAGTGTATCAAATATTCCAGATCTGACACCTGCCCGTTAATAGTTTTTGTTAAGCTCTGAGGGGGCTTCAGATATTGGGTACACTGTACATTCCTTGGGATTTCGCTAAAAGCAAGACTGAACCACACCCTGCTAACATCAAAAAATGGATACAGTTTCGGCATCATTTCTTTGGAGTTTTTCTTCTTTATGGAAGCCAAAGGCCATTACCGCGTAATGCTACTCTATGTTTTTACCCAATAACTTCATTTTGAAGGCACTTTCCCCTGTAATTCCTCATTCTCACTTACTCACCGATAAAAATCGCTTGTTTTTCCTCATTAATTTTTTTTTTTTTTAGTGTTGAAATATTCTTGAGTTCCTATAGGAAACTAATTTTAGATAAGGAAATGTTCTGGGAAATCCCATTAGTCATTTTTCTTTTAAAACAATCATTGCATTGGTTTACACATTATATTAATGAAAATAAACAACTCTTTGCCTCGTTTTTCTATAGGAAATTGCTGCATATACTGCCACCTACATGTGCCCAGTCGTGTATAGTACGCCTTCGAGAGAGGATCTACTGTGAGTTCTGACGGATTAGAACAGATAAGCGACCTTGTTGTAGTTTATTTACTAGCTATAAAACTTTATTTTTAACTCTTTTTTTTTTAGTTATAATATTTTATTTTATTTTAATTTTTTCTAAAGTCTACGTTTTAAAACACGGGGAGCGATGGAAAGCNTTTGAATTTACAGATTTTGGCAGCGAAAATGTTTTTTACTTTCTTGGCAGAAGAAAAATACATCCATTACATATAGGTATCTGTTTAATAGTGATTAACATGACAAATGGTATTAGACATTCTTAAAAAAAAAAAAATGTTAAATATTTCTGATGTAATTATTTTAAAGATATATTTTGAAGAGAATTTGACGTATAGGCAAACATTTTTCACAAATTACAATATTATTAAAATAAAAGCCGTGAGTTTTCATTTCAGTAGAATCCGAATCTGCATCGAGGAATACCCTTTGAAGGGACTGCGCTCCGAGGAAGCCTGTTGTCGAGGGCTCCTTGGCCCGGAGTGTTGGTGGAGTTCATTAACTCCATGCAGTGTTGTCTCTGCACAATGGCTACCTGGGGTATCGCGGTTCGCCGAACGCTCAAAGGATCAGTCGGAGTGCAAAGACTGCGAGGCCATCTCCAGTGCAAACATTAATCTGGCCTCAGCTGCCGGACCGGCTTGGTCAATATTAGATCTACGGGTCTTACTCGGGCATGAAGACATCACCATTCCCACGCACTACTATTTTTTACTTTCTATTTGTTTTTATAAATTGTGTCTATGGGGGTAAAGTCCACCCCACATAGCGAATTCCTTATTATCTTAGTTGACGAATATTTAAAATTTCTATCCAATTTTATTCGTAACATTTACAAAAAATATGTACTGAATATATACTTGTCAATCAAGAAATCTGGTTGATATTTTATTGTTGTAAACTAAATATTACTCATACTGCATCAAAAAAACATTAATTACTCTAACACTTGAAGTTGTTGGTAACTCCCACTACCTTATATGTGATATTGCTTAATATTTGGCTCTGTGGGTGTTAGTCTGCCTTTCAATCACTTAGGGTCATGGAGGAAGGGGCTATTTACAAGTTGCCACCCCATTCTTTTATTTATCGATAAAATAAATTGCCTTGCTCTGGGTGAGATTTGAACCCGCAGCGTCAGGATTACGAGACCCGAACAGATCCCCGAACTATCCGGTCGCCTCTGCTTAATAACTAACTCACTCTTGTGTTTTAAAATTAATATCATTATTCCGTATTTCACAATGAAAATAGATAATACAGCTTTCTGGCCGTTCATTAAAAAATATACGGTAATGGTAAACCCCTACTCCTAATTGTTCAATTTCACTGAGGATCTCCTAAAATATTTGTTTCATTCATAGACAATATGTGTTGAGTTATATTAACGTAGGTATATTACCTAAACTTAATACAACGTTCACAACATTGAACATTGAAAACATTTTTCGTACTCAGACTTGACATTTCAGGATCCCACACCTATTCTTCTGATTTGGTTCTTAAAGAAGAACCTTTTAACAACTGAAAGAACTATTCTTTCAAATTGGTGGAGTGCATTAGGTGAAAAGCTCAAATTGTTACTTTATACATTTTGCTGGTTTTTTGGCAGATGTTGTTTAATATATTATTATTTTTTAATGTTGCAAAACGTCCCTATATTTTTTTTAAAATTCAGATTATTTAACTTTATAATCACGTTTATTATATTATTTAACTCAGTGACTATTTATATTTTATTTTTACTTCTTTACATATTGCAAGACTAGTGGCTCTTCCCCTTCTCTACTTAGGGTTATCTTTTAAAAAGAGTTAACTATTTGATTGTAAACAATAAATCTCTTATTGGTTTTTTTTTAAATTACATTTAAAAACGATATGCCAAAAACCTGGAGCTCTGAAATTCTACCAAGTTGTGGTAAAACATACATAACGGTATTCGTGGGGTTACTTAAATACAATAAGAGGAATGGGGTGGAGTGACACTTCCGTGATAGAGCATTCATAATGTATCACCTTGCGATGATATCAAATTGACCAAAATTGTTGGATAATCGGTATACGACAAATGTCTAAAATGTTCTTAAAGTTGTTTGCTGTTAATTTGATTATATTCCTTAAAGAGAGGAAAGAGGCTGGAGGCTTTCCCCCCGAAAGCCAATTGTCAATCGTGAAAACTGCAAGTGATGTAGATTCGTAACCTACATTGAAAAAAAAATTTGAATTTTTTACACAAATCAGAAAAGAAAATATACATCAAATAGCAGGAAAATGGAGGATTTAGTAGTGACCATGCAGTAAAAAAATAAGAATTTGTTATGGTAAAAATGAAGAAATTCATTCACAAAAATAAAGGACACTAAAAGGAATGATAAGATAAGGGATCAAGAGCAAGAATAAAAGACAAGAAATAAAAAAGAGCTAAGGTAAGAAAATGTGTAGCGGAGAAAAAAGGTTCAAGAATGAGAGCAGGAATTTGATGAGAAAACAGCAAATATTTACTGTATATATATAAATAAATATTGGCAGAATACAAACCAATACTTGGATTATATTAAGAAGATGAAAAACATATATATGAAAATAACAAAGACGACTTAAACAAATGTGCAAGATATTTTGAGGAATTATTGAAATGAAAACGGGATAGAAGGTAGCAGTACCATGTAGGGATCTAAAATATTTTATAAAAATATAAATAAATCATATAATCTGCTACTGACGTTCGTGATATGTAAATCCCACTCCCAATGTTCGATTTCCTGCATAACAACGTCTAATTGAAGACTTCATGTACAAATATTTATAATATTTTATTTAATGTAACATATTATCAAGTTACATAAGTTTCAACGATTGTAACTGAAATAAACGATATTTTATCGTATATTTTATTTTTATCGTCCTGCTCTATCAAATTTATTACACATAGATTTAAATAATCATTTTAAAGACGAGTTACGTGTGTATATTGCGGTCCAGTTGAAATTACCGTCTGTGTTCAAACCATTGATCGGTTTTAGGTTATCCCTCACTACTTATTCTGCGATTCGACTGCTAAAAAAAAATATTTTTGATTAATAATCTAATACTATATGACAATTTTCGTTCCATTCAAATTCAAATTGCATTTTATTTAATTTTATTATAAATTACATGATATTTAGTGTTAATGTAAACTCCTATCATCGGACAAAATTAGCTAATTCACTCATCATTTGAGTGCCACGTACCAAGTTAAGCTGCATTTATAGGCGAATTATGACTACTAGAGAAAGTGTTATCATATTTAGTCGTGTGTCGGACTTTCCACATTCCATAACCTTCTTCACCGAATCTCAGGAAAAATAAGTTGATATTATTTCAATAGAGCCCTTATAATTCCTCCTTGCGCAAAGAGAAAATTCCAGCAGCCCGGTTTGTTCAAGTTTAGGGTTCAAGATAAGCACCTACTCATGATTGTCTTATCTCGATATATGTAATATAAACCATTTCATATCATATAAGTTCAATTGTTCAACTGTTTTTGATTGATTTTTAGGTGGCAGATATAGACCCCAACTCCTACTTGTCTGATTTCACTCAAGACGAGATACTTTTAAACTGAAAAAAAAAATGCTCAAATTTAATTGAGGAAATACAATAATCGTGGCTTTTAGACCGTTAAATTAAAATTTAATGTACAGTTAACTCCTGCTCTTAATTGTTCAATTTCGATGTGTAACACCTAAAAGATTTTATTTCCTCAATATTCAGATTTTCATTGTTCTTAACTACAAATTACACCCATGCAATCAAAAATTTGTTTTTAATCGCACATAACATTTCCTCCACTCCTGTTGGTCAGATTTTTCTCATTATAGAACTCATACTTTCTTTGCTAATTTTTTTACAAAATGCCAAATATCATTAAGAATAAATTAAAACTATGCCATGCAGAGAATAGAGAGTAACGCACACACGCACTCATATTTATTATATAAATATAACTCTATATTGACTTCTGTTGAGTATCAAAAGTGTATATTTTAAGAATGCATCCCAAAATTTTCACTGAAACTATTTGACCCTGTTTAGTTAAATAATAACAGATGTAGTAAATTAGTACCGGACGGGTTACCTCTGTGAAATGCAGGTTGAAAAGCCCGTTATGCGTCGAGCTACAAGGTGGAAAGTGTGAAATGTTGCATTTCATTGCAGCATTAGAGATAATTATTCAACTCAAACAGAATTTCGACTTAACAAGTGAATAATGTTAACCTACATAAGAAGATACACAATGTACAACTCCTACAACCTGCAAGGACAATCTAAAGCTAATTCTGAAACAGTTATCAAGTGAATGTTGGTTGAATTCATTTTAGTTTGATTAAATTGTTAATTATTTGATATATTATAAGACTATTAAGAAATAAATACAATATTAAACAATAGATAATGGGTTTTATAATAATCGTTTCTTGTTCATTATCTTACAATAGTTTAATAAAATCATAAGTTAAATTATGTAAACTCAAGTTCTTAAATTTAATAGGGAATTTTTCTAATTTTGAAAAATTTCCATTAATATACAAAGTTGAAGAAATAATTGATTTTCCATAGCTTGAAGTGTTACGTCAAAAGAGGTGTTCTGAAAGATCAACCTTATTTTAAATTGATAAGGTTTATGCCAACAATGTTTGTTGTTTCGGTGTCCTTTGAAGGTTTTAATTTAGTAAGTGGAGACACTCGGGAAATGCATTGTTCGCTCTAGGGACGTGATCGATACAACTTGAAGCTATTTCAAATTACACAATATTGAAAAGGGGCTGATTGATATTTGTCATCGAAGATTGTCATCTTTGCACCTCCTTGCAAATTTGGTAATATGCCAAAGGCTGTTTCGGCACTGGGGGAACTCAACCCTTCTACAACAGTTCTGTCTGAATGTTGAATTTGGAGTTTAACTAACTGAATGAAAACCAGCTATAATTGACTCTAAATAAAATGTAATATTTTAATGTAAAATTCTAATTTTATTTTACACCAAGTATGTAACATATGATATTATATTTATAACTGCTATTGATACGACGTAACATACAATTACAATATATATTATATGAATAAATGCATAATTCAGTGTACAAAAAATATTATCTACTTTTAGTTTAAAATTAACAGATAATCAAGATGTAAATTGTAATTCATCACTGCAGTGAATGTTGCCAATTAGTATAATGTATTTCAATTTTCTCCAAGTCAAGTCCAGAATGTCAACTCTTAGGTATTTCAAGAGTTTACTTAATAAGACGATTTTATGAATTTACAAAATTTTAACTATGAGATGTTTCTATAGCCTAAATAACATTCAGTTATGAAAGGGATACAATTTTATTACTTAATTTTAAGTAGGTTCTTTAACTCAGTTATTGCTTAATTAATTTCCATTCTCATAGGAAATTTGTTGAGGGGTTACGTGACAAAGATATGAAAATGTACAGTTACTGTTGGATTCACTTTTAATGCTAATTGTATTATATTTATTCATATTTTATTTCAAAACAGTGTTCATATCCGTAGATTAAATTTTAACTAGAAGTTTTCAATGTGGGCGTTTTCATTCTTCGTCCAATCCTTAATGATTATACTTTTCACAATAGTAATGGAATAAAAAATAATTAAAAATTTATTCAAGGCAAAGTGATTGCGGCTAGTAATAGCTGCATTATTTAAGTATCTAATAATGAAACAATGAACGTGTGTCAACTCACTGTGAATAAACTTTAATTCTGCTTGATTTTCTTTTTATTTTCTGGTAATATTTTATTAAAAACAGATAATGATCTGTTTTTGTTTTATTTGTTTAATTTTATTATTGATGTAAGTAGTGGAAATACAGTTTCCTCTTTAAGCAACGAAATTAAGCGTTTTGCCATTTTTCCATTATAAAATAGCTCACTGCTACATCACAAAAAATAAATCAAAATAATAATAAAAACTTTTCCTTTTATTTATTTATTTATTTTTTTTTAAGGCGCTCAACAGCTAGGTTATCAGCGCCTGGGAAGTGTTTTATTATTATTTACTGCTGTTAGTCATGTGATAAGTTATAAGCTATATTTTATTATAATATCCGATTTTTTTCAAGTACTTTATTAAATTATCTATGTTTGTAGTATTATCTCCTAGTATTGCTTCTATTGTTGAGGGTAGGTTAAATTTTTGGGTCAGGTGGCGATATGCAGGACAATCTATGAGTATGTGGGCAACTGAAAGTGGGTCATGACAGAGGTGGCATTTTGGTGCTTCTTCTTTTGATATAAGATGTCCGTGAGTGGCTTTACAGTGTCCTATTCGCAAGCGAGTAACTATTACTTCCTCTCTTNAATCAAACAATGGTGTGGCAAATGGAGAATAAAAATCAATGAAGAAAAATGTGTTTAAGTTCATTTCCAGCTGCAGAAAAAAGACTCCCTGAAATAGTGAAATTTAACAATATTCCTTTACCATATTCAAATTCGTTCGTTACTTTGGGTTCCATCTTGACTCACGACTTACATGGGGAGAACATACTAAAATTAAGAGACAAGATATGGACTTCTATACAGACTCATGAATAAGAACTCCAAGCTTACGATAAAAAACAAACTGATGCTCTACAAAACCTTATTACGACCAATCTGGACTTACGGAGTAGAAATCTGGGGTGCCGCCAAGCCTTCCAACATCCAAAGAATTCAGTCCTTTCAATCCAAAACCCTGAGAATAATTACAAATGCTCCCTATTACGTATGCAATTCATCCCTTCACCACTATCTTAACATCCCTTTTGTTCAAAACTTCATTTCTTCCCGCTTCACCCTTTTCCACAGTAAACTGCCATACCATCCTAATCCACTAGCACAGACCATGCCTTATAACTCCAACCCTCTCCGTTGACTCAAACGAAGATTGCCCCGGGACCTCCGGGGGACATAGTCTGTAAATAATTGAGTGTGGTGTCATTGGTCACCTTCTCTCCTCATGTGATTGACATTGAATGTCATTTGTTTACTTCATTGCGATCAAATTACAAAATGTTGTTACAGAATGTAATAAATAAATAAAAGTTTAATAATAATAAAAAATATGTTTTAACGTACTGCTCTATAAATCAACAATGAGAAAATATGAAATATAATTTCAGCATAACTTTTCCCCTGCAATTCAAAGAGGATCGATTTTAGCATGTGCTAGGAGCCAATGTGGTAATACTCTGGAAAAGTCTCAGCTCAGTTGTTTTTTTTTAATTATTATTATTAAAGTTTGTTGTAAAACATGTTAATTTTTTTATAATTCCTGATCCTGTTGTTCATCAATGTGAAGGAAGTGGTCGGGGTTCAGTCAAATAGATTTTTAATAAAGTGATACTTGACAACTGAAAGAGGTTTTAATTATGGCCTATATTTAGGCCTGGATTTTTTTCTTGGCTGCGTAATAAAAAAGTCAAAGAACAGGGCTATAAGGGATCTTGTAAAGACAAAATTAAAAGCTATAAGAATACAGTTAAATTAATTAAATCTTACTAAAGGGGCTCCTTTTCCCTGAAAATTCCCATCCTAACATCTCCCTACCCCCAACCCCGCCATATTTACCTTTAAGAAATTTCTCCTTAGCCAGTGAGTGTGCAGCCACTTGTTTAATTACACAACCCACGGTGAATATCCTCTCTTTTTTTCGTCTCGTTGAAATTTTCAGTTTTAATTTATCTTTTTCGGAGAATTATATATTCGTCAAAATCTTACTTTGCACTGCCTATTGTAATTAGTTCATTAATAACTTGACTTAAAATATATGTGTTTTAATTAAATGAAACATCGATACTGGGCTGAATAGCATTCAAAATAAATCGGAAATTAAAAAAAAAAAACTCTAGGACGATATTTTTAATTGATGCATATACTCAAATTAATTTTACATGGAAATTGTTTTATTTTCAAATGTTTCTTTAAAATCCAAATATAAATATTTCATTAATTTTAGCATTTAAAAATAATATTAATACGACTGTGTTAAGTTGTAGTTATATGAAAATAATGGATTATTGATTTCAGATAAGTATTTTAATCTTACAATGATGCTATTTTGCTCATTAAAATAAATTGTTTTGAGAAATTAATTTAATGGTACATTTCAATTTTCATTCTATTGAAAACAGATAATTAGAAAATTGACATAAGTGGTTCTATATTTGTATATAGATTTCTATATTTGTATATAGATATAGATTTCTCTTTTGCCTTATTGATTGTGAAAATGGTCGAATCAAACCTAGATTCCAATATATCACCTTCTTTTATTCAACGAAATTCACTAGTACATATATATATATTATATATATATTAATTTTACGATTTATCCTAATTCTAAATACAGAAATAATAATTAATATTAAATTTAAAATACTTAAATGTTATTTATGTTTGCTGGAGTTAGGAAAATCTTGATTAAATTTCAAATATCACGTTTACCCTACTTCTTATAATGGTTTTTTACTGATTTACAGAAAATGTAAAACAATTACTCTCCTTTATAAATAAGAGTGCAATTTGATAATTTTACCGTTATTTTGAGAACAGAGTTAAACTCTTGAAGAAGACGAGAAACTAGTAGAGCAGAATAATGGTCACTTACATAAATAATGCTGTGGGTATTGATCTTCTGCCTGAAAATCAATCATAAATACCACATTAATGATATTACAAATTAAGTGATGATTTTCAAATGATACTTAAAATACACTGTCTCTTCAAAAATCAACCTTTTTTAAACATATTTTCTATTGTTTCGTCATGGTTACTTTGTTCTGTAACATATTTCTTTACTAAAGCTCATTCTATTTGTTTTAAATTCTATTTGTTATGATTGTAAGGTAATAAAAATGATAAACATATTCTTTGTTATTTCTTATGTTTAAGCACTAAATTTTATTTAACCTATAACGAAACGCTAATAAGTTTAAATGATCTCCCTTTTCGGACAGCCGCAGGTTCTTACGCCAGAAGAGCTTCTACTAGCATCCATGGTATTGGGNTTTTCTGTTCTTTAACGCCTTTTCATGAACGTAAAATATATATTACACACTTTTCTATGACTTCATGGTTATTTAACAGTTCATTAGGCCAAGCTATAATATATAATATTAAAATTTTTAAATTCTAGTTCCTTCTAATCATCCATTCAGGCATTAGGCATTAACGAATTATCATACCTTCTATTCTCCGTCTTCATTGGTTTCTGCAAACCATCCTCCGTTGGCGAGCGCTTTCGGACATTGTCCATCCTCGTGGCCAAATACATGTGTTCACTGTCACTGTCTGTATTCAACTCCAATTCAATTCATTCCGGAGTTGAATACAGACAGTGACAGTGAACGCATGTATTCGGCCAGAAGATGGACAGTGTCCGAAAGCTCTCGCCAACAGAAGATGGTTTGCAGAAACCAATGAAGACGGAAGATAGATATGCCTTCTATTAATCTATACAATCAGATTGTTCAGAGAGGAGTGTTGAGAGACTCAAAGTTTTTTTTTTTATAAGAAGATACTAATAATAATCGTATTTAACGATTTGAGTTTTTCCCTTTGCATTTTTTGTATAAACTTTAACGTGGGGTTAGATACCACAATCATTATTTAAATCCTCCAGTATCATATTTCAGATTTTGAACTTATATTTTATAACAATAAAAATATTCTAAAAATAACTCATTTATAAGTAACTCTCGTTTTGTCAGAAACTATAGTAAAGTTGAGTGACTGGTACTCCAGAGTTTTATAACTCTTGAAAAGAGAGTGGGGATTTAGTAAACTCATTTGGATATATAGAATTAGGTTGATAGAACTATATATTAGTTTTATAATAATAATAATAATTAAATCTAGAATATTTGCTTTTGTAAGCTGAGAAAGCTTAGGCTACAAAAACAGTGGCTACATGAACATCCCTGTAAATCAGTAGGGAGTCAGTAGGTTGATTTCATGCACTCTAGGAAAACTGAAATCTCAGGGGAGTTTTTTTTGTTTGTTTTTTAAGTTAACAAAAAACCTTTTAAGAATTAAATTTTAAAATTAATTCTTGAAAGTTGGGTTAAGAACTTTGTACATTTCTAGGTAATTCTCTGCTTGATTATTATATTAGCCTAATAAACCCAGAACATAGGTCTTGGGAAGAGTTAGGCTATAAAAACAGGGACTATCTTAAGCTCTGTAAATAAGAATAGGTAGGTAGCCGACTAATGACACACCCTCCAGGAGGACATTAAATCTCCCGGGGGTTAATTTCTTTGTTTAATTCTTTTAGGGAGGTTGGGTAGAATAGTGGATTTCTCGTAAAACTGTCTGCTTGAACTATATATTAGCCTAATAAATCCAGAGAATCGGGAAGGATTAGACTGTAGAGACGGGGGCTAACTGATCAGTCTGGAAATAAGAAGGGGGTCAGCAGACTAATGCCATGCCCTCCAGAAGGACATTAAATCTCCCGGGGGTTAATTTAGATTTCCGAATCAGATCCTCCAGCTACCCCAGGGGCGGCCCTCAAACATTCACCACCCTGCATTCCCTCACAACTCCCTTCTAGACACCCCCTCACTAACAGCACAATCAATGCCTAAAACTTACATTTATCTTTTGCATTTTCTTTTTATATTTTACCAAGAGGCACTAAAGTCATATGACTAGTCAAGTGGCTTTTACAGAAGTGTAATCGTCGTTGTTTTGAAATATACAATGTGCTGTTTTCTTAATTTCCAAAAACGTAAATTGATTCAGTCATTGCTAAGAGGATTTCCCGTACATTTTTAAATTCAATTTTAGTCCTAGATAAATGAAATTAATAATAGATCATAAAAATAATAAATAACTCTATTCATTCAACTTTCATGGAAAAAAAAATACGTTCTTAAACACCAAATAAATATTTGCAAAAATAAATAATTATACCAACCATATTATAATATAAAAGCAAAAAATAAACGAGCAATTGTATAAAAAAAAAAACTTTCCCTTCTATAAATATTTATTAGTTTAGGATAA
>KZ806875.1:12476-41390 GCA_000696205.2 Oncopeltus fasciatus
AATATTTAGGAATCTTCTACTTGAAATTTTAAAATATATTTATTTATATTTTCTCCTTTATTTATTTCACTCATTAGTTTGATGAGTATATTTTTATTTCTTTATTTTAAAATTTCTTTAATTTATTCCTCTGATTTCTGGATTTAATTTTCCTTGGAACTTGTTTAAGCATTAGAGCTACTAATAATAAATCATTACTCTTTTGGTGCTAAACAATTAATGCGAGGGACAGAATAAAAAATCTATCTGCCCCAACCAGGACACGAACCTGAATCTCCTAAGCAGTCCTCCAGTCCCAGTCCTGGCTGGGAAAGATAGATTTTTATTCTATTCCCTCGCATTAATTGTTTAAAATTTAAGTGGGATTAGTGGGATATACCACAACAAAATTAATATTTATATTTTGGTGCTAATATATGATAGGTACCATAAGTATTTACTTTCAAGAATGATATTTTATACATTCTTTTTTAAAAATAATATACACATTAAGTGACACATTTTCAAACAGATAAAACTCAAAGACAGACAAAATATAAGGAATTATTATAGAATTTGTTTGGGTTCAGTGATGGTTGAATTTTGATATATCTGTAGTTTTTTAAAATTATTTGCCAATGTTTCGGCTTACATTGTAAGCCATCTTCAGGGCTATCATGAAGTCGAGGGGGGACCTGGAACAAATCATCATGAATAAATAGTCGGCATTGTCATGCAGATTTGTTACAGGCGGCAACACGCGTTCATGTTAGATCCATAAGATGGTCTACAATGTAAGCCGACACGTTGGCAGATCATAAAAAAAAATACTTTTTTTTTTTTAAATTATGTTTTTTATTATGCCGACGTTTCGGCTTCATGGTCAGTTTTAAATATTTGATGCATTTGGTAAGACCGGCCTTCATGATAGCCCGGAAGATGGTTTACAATGCAAGACGAAACGTCGGCAGATTATAAAGAATACAAATTTTTTTAAATTGTATTTTTTTTATCAATCTTGACTTACCCCCCCAAAAATACTCTAACGTTATTATTTAATTTTAACTAATGTATTTCTACATTTTGATAAGATTAATTAGCTTATCCTTTGGGATACAGACCCAGAGTCCTCTTGACGTGTACTCCGGTACTTACTAGTGTCATATCCTCGTTGGTGTGGGGGGTACCTCCTAGATCTCTTTGTCCCCTGTTGGATGGCACTTCTGAAAGGCCCGCTCGATCCTGTGTAAGCTGTTCTAGGAAGGTACGAGGTCCAGTGAGCCGGTCATGTGTGTGCGGGCGTATCTTCAAAGGCTTCAGATTTGCCTCAATCCGCCCGGCCGCCTAGGACCCTTTGACTTTCCAGTCCTCTCGATTATCTAGGGCTTCCGCCCTTCCCTACGAGTACTCGCTACGATCCTCTCTGGCTCTCGGGGTATTTATGCCTCTGTGTCTCTGAGCTGAGGCTCATACGCCACACAGTAAAACGTGGCGATACGACTGAAGCTTCCACATACCATGGTGTAGTTAAATGAGAGGTAAATTTATATTAAAGTCTGTCACACTGTTGTTGTGCAAGCTAAACAGATTCCCTATGTTACATTTGAGTCGGTCCTAAATGAAGATTTAATCTTATTAAGCTGGAGAGAGGAATGACCACAAAAGAAAGACAACTAAGTACGGCCCTATACGAGGAAGGAAGAGTATGATGAAGCTACTCATCCATCATCTTAATAAGAGTTTTTATGAATTATTTGTCTAACTAACGCATAGTATATCACTATATATGGGTTTATGCACTTTTAGCATTGTTTTACGTAATAATATAATAAATAGCATATATATAGAATTTAACTTCAGCTTATACCTTTGCATAATATGTATTTTAAATAAATAAATAAGCAGCATTCTATCCTGTTCTACCAATAAGTCAAGGGTTATTATGGGGTGTGCACACACATAACCTTGAATGACTCCTATATTTAATATGTATTAGGTCGGATCGATAATAATTTGTCGAACATTTTTTTATTATCGTAATTTTGCAAGTGCTATATTCCCTTGGGGAATTCCCTAAAAAGGAAATAAGATGGATTAGAATAATTATGAAACCTAATTTTAACTAACTATGCCCATTAGATTCCATAAGCTATTGGGTAATTCATATTGTGTTGGCGATTACATTCTATTTTACTGCATAAAATTTATTTTCCTTAAGAAGTAAGTTACTACGTCTATTTTTATTGTTTATTAATTAATAATTAAAGTATTCTCTGTAACTTACTTCTTAATCTAGTTGATAGTTTTGTAACGAAAAATAAATTTCGTCACGTTCACCATGAATATATTTAAAAAAACTTCAAGTATTTAATGGATAAAACAATTAAATATATTTTCCTTTACATGTAGGCTTCTTATCACAGAACGACTGACAAATAAGAATAATTTATAAATAAAGTTACACTTGCGTCCTAAGTATAATTTTTTTACGGGTTTCCCATGAGGAAAACTAGGAACAGAAAATTTAATAGTTATTAATTTAAAAAAATTTTGTTTTTCTAGAGAAAAAAATTAGATAAAATTACATTCTTTGCTTTAGGTGTCTAGGAATACCATTTTGTTTAGGGGTTAGAGATGCTATCTCTGAAACACATGTGTACTATGCGGGTTGCATATTGATGTTTCGTTACAATTACTCACTTCAGACTTGTGCATTTTTAAATTTTGAATACCACATAATTTAACTAGTAACCAACTTAGGTTAGAACCCATGAATATTAGTATTTCAGATTTGAGATAGCTATGGTGGCTCAATGTATTAATTTGAATTTTATTTAAATTATTGCTGGCAATTCTTATAATGCTCTGAATTTTTTGTTGAACTATTGTCCGGCAAATTACCTTAACTTATCCTATTTAGTGCAATTTCGATATGTCACAGTTTCACAGTTTACACATATTTAACGACAACAACAATGTAAGCAGTTGACTAAAACTAAAAGCTAAAACTGATTTTACTAGCGAATTTTCCGTGGAAAATCAAGATATTCTTGTTGTTTCTCTGATGCCACTTGGAAAAATTTAGATATATACTTTTCCATACTAGACTGAGTAAACAAAAAAATATGGTCTGATTAAAATTATTCATCTTTTCCAAATTATTTATAGAACCAAATGCTGTAATTAAGTAAACCGAACAAAATGTAAAAAAAAAAAAAATGTAATATGTAATTGTTTAACATTTATTTTTATTAATTAAATTATTTTACAAAAAAAAAACACTTATTAAGAAAGATATTTAAGAAATTATGTTGGCTTAAATTTTTAATTTTAAAGTTTCGAAACCAAATTCCTTATTTTGGAATTGCAAATCGTTGACTTTATTCGTTTTTGTTTTATTAAGATTAGGGTGGGAGGGGTGTTGAAGAAGGTTATAATTCTAAATATTCATATCTTTGTAATTAAAGCAACATAATAGGCACGTAATAGAATTTTCTAGATTAGTAGAGAATTTGTTGAGGTTCGGTCAAGGTTGATCCAAAAACATTAATTTTTAATTTTTTAAACGAAATAGTTTAATAAGTACTTAAGATTTTTACGAAAAACGCTTAGTAAGTAAGATATTTATGAAAATATCTAAGTTGGGTGAGTACTTTTTCCGCATATACACTTTCATTTTGGCCAATATGGAGCCAATGTGGAGGTTTTCCCTCAACGCCCATTGTTATCTCTAGCTCACTAGATATAATTCAGCCATTTACTCTCATCATATGTCCACCATTCATGAAGCACGGGAAATCTGCTTAGTCCAGCCGGCCTCAGCATCACTTTTAGATGAAGCAATTAGCAATGGTAGGAGACACCAACAAATTTTAATTAAAGCTCTTAATGAGAAGTAAAAATTTGACGCTTCACCTTGCGAAGCATGGGCCACTTAAAAACTTTAACTAAACTCCATAACTCCATGAAATATCGTAATTCAATGTTGATGAAGGTTCGAGCCATATTAATATTCATTTGTTCCGTCATCCCTAATCTTTATTCCCCTAAAGTTGCTGTAATAACTCCCTGATAATTCATTCTCATTTAGGACCCCTACTTATAATAACCCCTTCTGTATTAACTGAACTATTAACTTTTATTTTTCTTCGTTATTTTGCCATTTACTCGGAATATTACTATGATGGCAGATAAAAAAAAAAAACAGTTTCTTTCTTCAACTTTTCATCATTAAAAAAGTTTTCTATATTAATTTAGAGTAATGAGCAGTTCTCTCACAATTGCTCTAAGATAATTTGTAAAAATATTTAACGTTATGTGTGGAGTAATTTTGATATTGATTCTACGAGATATTTTCAAAAGGAGAGTTTTTTGACCGTAGATATTAACATTAGATTATTTTAATCGGGGTTCAGTCAAGGTAGATCCAAAAAAAAAAATACAAATTTAAAAAAGTGTATTTTTTTTAAAAAGTTTACCTTCCAACGTTTTAAATTTTTTAAATTCTCTTCCATACCTTTCTAGATTCATACTTTCGATATCACATTACATTATGGTAATTCTTTATTATAATATTGTCAATTATTATTGTATTCTCATGACATTGTATTTCTACAGCCCTAAAGAAGGCTTACAATATAAGTCTAAACGTTGGCAGATAATCTTTTAAAAAAATACACTCTTTTTAAAATTTGTGTTTTTTTTAATCTACCTTGACCGAACCCAAACTAAAATCATCTAATATATACAAATAAAATTTTTTTAATATTTTACTGACTAAAATGTATACTTACCTATATACAAAGAGTAATCCCACCAAAATAAAAGTGTATCCAGGCATATAAAATATAAGTATGAAACTCTAAATTTAGGAATACAAATCTTTAACAGCTGAAAAATCAATAAATAAATAAAATATTCATTTATTTATTTTATACCCGGGCATAAAACTCTTCCCATTGTAAAAATCTTTTATTTGTGAAATCATTTAATTCGTAAAAATAAATGTTAAACAATTACATATTACAAAATTTTTTTTTTTTTTTTTTTTTTACATTTTGTTCGGTTTACTTATTTACTGAATTTGGTTTCATGAATAATTTTGAACAGACTTTTTTTTTGCTTACTCTGTCTAGTATGGGAAAGTATTTATTTGAATTTTTCAAAGTGGCGACAGAGAAACAACAAGAATAGCTTGATTTTCCCACGTAAAATTCGCTAGTAAAATTAGTTTTAGCTTTTAGTTTTAGTCAACCGCTTACATTGTTGTTCTCGTTAAATATGTGTAAACTGTGACATATCAAAATTGCAGTAAATAGGATAAGTTAAGGTAATTTGCCGGACAATAGTTCAACAAAAAAATTCATTGCAATATGAGAATATCCAGCAATAATTTAAATAAAATTCAAATTAATACATTGAGCACCGGGCACTTTTGAAACTGTTAATGTGAATTCAATGAGCTATAATAACTTAACTTGAATGAAAGAAAGGTTAAATGTGGCACTTTAAGAGACGTCCTCTTATTATGTGAGTTGTGAGTTTTTCTGTGATGAATTAGCAATTTTCGTTGAGGTTTCAGTGTTTCCTGTATAATGGAGAGTTAGCATGACTGGATAGGGTTATAGGGAGAAATAGGCGTTTGTAGTAGTTGCGAACACAGCTAAATTAGCAGGTTAAGTTTTACGAGTCTCACCTCTCACTCTTCCACATCGCTTGCTGGGTATTTCAAGGGGGAGTCGTGTACTGGCAGCAGTTGATACTTGGTGTGGGGTCTAGAGGGCGGATCGGGGACAAGTGCCAATCGAATTATGCAAAAATCATTTCCCCGGGGTCAGGTCGTCTGGAGTTCACTCGACCTAATTAGCCCCCTGGAGTGGCCCTGGATAAACCTGCCTGGAAGGCTCTAGGGCAAATTTTGTTTGGGGATTAGGCCTGCTTGTGCACTCTCGAGGGCGCTTGACTCAGGCCTTTCAACTGTCGCCGTGCTCTAGCGTAGGCTGAATCCACCCCACACCTGATTTATCATCATCCCATATCTAATGTTTCACTTGTGATTGCCATGCACAAACATCCACACACTCTGTTTTTCCAAAGATTTGCCTTTTAGGGAATTTTAAAACTATTTTCATAATATAATTTTATCGATTGCGAATTCGATGCAACCTAAAATGCACAAAAGAATGAATGACATGTATATTACAGTACAATATATTTTTATAGAAAAAAACAAAACATTTGCAGCTGTAATGTATATATATATATATATATATATATATATAATGTATACTGCAGGGTGTTGGTAGGCACACTTACATGCACGTACACATACACAGATACAAACGCACATATTCATGTAACTACAGAGCAAAAATCTACAGTCCGTAGGACAAAACTTGTAGTTTTTATTAATAGAATTTATCAATCAAAGTTCTTTACAGAAAAAAATTGACCAATAACCATGGGGAATTATTTGTTCAGATTTGTTTACTAGTAAAATACAAATTTGATTAACTTACATAGAAGTTGAGCAATTTGCAGGCTTTTCTAAGCCTTTCTTTTTTGATTAACAGTAAAAAAGCTAGAATTTATTGTATCTGAATTTTAATCTTTTTTTTATTGGAAGAAAAATATGACGCTGAGTAATCCCTTTATTGCGTGACGGAATTTTCTGAATAGGCTTCCGCAAACGGTCATTATTGGTAAGCCTAACGAGGTAAGTATTTTGCTTCTCCTCGAGTGCTTAAAAATCTAACGAAATATTTTGAAATATGTGATCTTGAGAGTTATAGATTTTTTTTATTTATGTCCGGATTGTTTTACTAAAGGAAATAACGGTATCAGATTTTAAAATATGGTAATTGGTTATAAATTGGTAGTGAATATGAATGCATACTCTTGTGTAGTTCAATGTATACACTTGTATATTCAAAAATTCTTATTAACTATTTCATGACTTCTTACGCAGGTTCCTTTGCTTGTCATTTTTTTTTCCCCAATCATCTTCAGCTTTTAAATTTCTCTTTTTCTTATGTTTTTATTCGAAAAATAATCTCTGTAATTTAAAAGAAATCTATTTCTTTATATTAAATGAATTTTATAAGTAAGTTTTTGAAGAAAGATGAAATTTTTAGATATTTAGCTTATATTATTATTTATGATGATGTTGCAGAAGTTAGCAGGAGGCCAACTTTTAGTTTTTATTCATCCCTCTAGAATTCGAATTGATATAGTGTGCAGAGAGGATCAATTCAGATGATTGATTTGCATCCCTATTCAGAGAGAGAGAGAGAGAGAGAGAGAGAGAACATTTCTATCTGTTCACATCTGTACTGTGAATATTTTTGTATATATTCCTGTCGGCTGGGAAATGCAAAAACCACAGTAGTGGTGGGGGGCTTTAGACTTTAGTGGAAACCTGGCTCTTCATGTTACTGCAGTCCCATCGGTCATCTCAGTCCACCCAGAGATCCTTCATCATCTCAGTTCTCCCAGACATCCCTCCTCCAACCTCTGCGTCGTTTGAGTGGAAAATACGCCTCTTATCAGCTGTATATATACCTGGTACTTATACCTGATACCTGGTACTTATACCTGGTACCTGGTACTTATACTTCTGAGGAGTATATCTGGTACTTATACTTCTGAGGAGTATACTCTTGACAGGAATCCGGTTATCCGTGTAGGACTAGAGCTGGCTGCTCATGTTATCATCTCATTGCTCATTTACTTCCCACAAAGTAATCAATTACTTGTACCAAAGTAATTGACAACTCCTATAAATCTATTATAGAACCAATATCGTTCTTATGAACTAATCTGTTTATCACTAAATATATTTGTCAAATCAAGTCAAAAATCAATAAAAATGAAGAAATACTCGCGAAGAAGTTTTATTCGTTCCCAATTAAGCTTTTACTTATATTTTACCCTAAATTCTTTGTCTAGCCTTTCTGTTGCACATTATTATTTTTTTCAAGAAAAGTATATATTTAACAATACCCAACCGAAGAGAATATCTGTTCAATTAAAGTTGCATACCCCGGATATTGTAAACAACAACCCTGATTTAAAATGGTTTATTAAATTTTAAAACTTTATGGTAAAAATGGTTGCCTTTAAAAGGGCATTATTTTCACATAGAACATCATTCAGTTGAAACGGTTTGAGTAAAACATTTTTAAAATGAAGAATTTTCTATTTAATCCTTAACGGAAATTATTTTTATAAAAAAATTCATGCAACAAAAAAATAAATCATAAAAATAAATAAAAGTATAATTTATAATAATTAATAGAATTGCTATCCAATTGTAGTTTTAAAATGACGCCCTAGACTCTTGTATTAAGTGCATTTGAGCCAGCTGATTTGCAGATTTATCCTTCTTAAATTACATTAACGTTATTTTGAACAGTTACGTAGAACGCCGTTTTTGTAAATAAATCGTATTTCTTAATAATTATATGGATACGATGAATAATCGGTAGGGATCTTGAAAAATAGGGAATGAACAGATACTTCTCGTAGTTATATGCTTTGCGTCAAATTGAGTACTAATTTGCGTTACGGCTAAGTAGACTTTTTTAAGGAAACATTAGTTTTTTTAATTTATTATTTGAATGAAAGGTAGTAGCCCTTTGTCAAACGAGAGTCTAATAAATAGCTTGCAAATTTAGCTCCTCCGAGTACAAGACGATATATTCGTGATATTTGGCAGTTAGACTCTTAGTGAGGTGAGGGGAACCCGAAATTATTCTCATCTCTCTCGGTGGTGTAGTTTGTAGCTCGAAAAGTGGGAGACCCGGGTTCGATTCCCGTCTGAGGTAGTGAGATTTTTTGTCACTCCCTTTACATTGCCATTAAGTAGGAATGCGTCAGATCAGTATGCCCTAATCGTAGCCTACGAGGAATTACCTCTTCACGCCTATGAGTTTTCGCAAAGCTTATTCATTTGCACGTGTCATACTCCAATTCCCATTACTTGTCTCCTCTTATCCACTCCTCAAGCCAACCAAAGTTCATTGGTTATGACCAATAATTATGGCCATCCACCAACATCGTATAAGAGCCCCAGGCCGAGAGCTAGCCGCTCGCCGCATGCCACGCTCTCTAGATGAATAAGGCTCGCCACATATTCAGCCCACGCAGCAGTTGCTTGCCTCTAATCCTACACATGTGAGAATACAGGAAGAGTAGGGCGCCGCATATTACGCCAGACATCTCTCCCTCGTGTGGGAATTCCGTCACTGAGGCCTACGCATCCCTGGTAGTGAGAGAGCTAAAGTGGAGAATCGGCTTGGTTGTTAATATAAGGCAGCACTTACCGTGATGTTGCCGGAAATTATATGAGAAGGGTTAGAAATCTTCCTAGCTCCTTGGATTGTGAATTTGTATTCATATGTCCTTCTTTACACCCTTTTTCTTTTTCTTCAAATTCTATTATGATTAATAAACAAACTATCTATAACAAAATTACTCCTTAGATGGCCTTAAATTAAGGATGAATTGTTGGTAGCATTAAAAACATTCTGTTAGATGATTTTAGTTGGGGTTCGGTCAAGGTAGATCTAAAAAATACAATACAAATTTTTAAAAAAAGTGTAATTTTTTAAAAGATAAACTGCCAACGTTTCGGCTTACATTTTAAGTCATCATCAGGTCTGCCTATCATGAAGACGAGAGAGGACGTCCCTAAGTTCACATTTCCATAACTTGGATCTACCTTGACCGAACCCCAAGTAAAATCATCTAATAATAATATCTACGGTCGAAAAACTCAAATATTTTTATATCTTAAAATTTCAAGACCTAATTCCCTCCTCATAAAGTTTAACAGTCAACAAACTATAATGAAGTAAGTTAATACTTGCTAGAACTGATTTCATTTCACTAGCATAATATAAAAATACATATACTTAAGTGCCGTGGTGGTAACGTGAGCACTGGAAGGAAATAAAGAAAAAAATAAAATTAAAATTTATACACCTAAACTATATACATTTAAGAAAGCCCCCCACCAAAAAAAAAAACTTCCTGACTAAAATTTCTTTACAATAATTATGTACATTCATATCAAAAATCACAATAATTATGTACATTCATATCAAATATTGAACAAATTATTTACTGATTAGTAAATAATTTGTTCAATATTTGAATATCAGTAATAATTACATATTAAAAAATACATAGTTAGTTTATAATTCAAAATAATATTCCACTAATTATTTATTAGCAGGGAACTCAAGGATATAATTCTTGAAAATGTTTGTTATTGTTGAAGGAATTAAATTTGCATAGGGAAAGGAGTTGTAGAAAATGTATTTATTAGAATTTTTTATGTCTACATAAATTATGAAAGTAATTTTTTTTTTAAACATAATTTACCTTGTTATAATAAAATATATGTGTCGTTTAACTTTGGGTAAGACTGTAAACCTTTACACAATTAAATGAGAGGCAATAGAATAAAAAATCTATCTGTCACAGCCAGAACTCGAATCTGGATCTCCTGCTTGCCGGGCCGGAATGTTTCCATTACACCACCAGGACGAGCTAGATAAATTGTTAAACTCCTACCACACAATTCAATTCCCTCTCATTAATTGTTTAAAATTTACGTGGGATAATAAACCACAACCAAATTAATATTTGTAAACCTTTACTTTTCCTTTCACTTAGATTTGTTAACTTGCTAGTTAAACGTTATCATTTGGGTAACATATTTATTATTGTAATTGGGAAAATAAATTTTGAATAAGCAATACGTGATAAGTAAATATATATATTTATATTTTTTTCGCCCACCATTGAAGTATTTATTCTTGCTCTTATTTTTCCTAAAAATTGTATAAAGCTTTTATTTTCTCTAAATGTTGCAAAAAGGATTTTATTTTCTATTTTGTATGCTACACAGAGTTACCATTGGAATGAGAGAAGTCTTTGAGGCACTTGAGGATTATTGTCTATAATGTTTTGCCTCAATCGCGTGACTCAGAGACAATACAGTCGTGTTACGGAAGCCATTGAATTCGTACATATTTATTTTGCCGTTTGTATAGTCTCAAGCATTTAGCGTGATGGTGTGTACACTATCTGCACGGAACTATCTTATATATCTCTATTGTTTCAGACATTCGTGAACACAGAATTTTATAGAAGCATATCGATTATCTGGCCTGATAGACTCACAGCTCAATGCCAAGCGTCCTTGAAACTTGCATAAAAGGTATTGCTGTACTCCTATTATTCTAGTGGGGCAATTAGTATAAATCATTGGTGTAAATAATTTATATATTTGCTTCTGGATCTAGGTCGTCCGGCACTGAGGATCAGTCCTACAAATTTATTGTTTAATTACTTTTCTTATAATAATAAGTTTCTTAAGATATCAAATATGTGATATCTATCTAAATATAAAAAAATTGAAGTAACTACACAGTTTGATTTTGGACAAATCTTCGAAAATTTAGAGACAGAAATAGATTTGCATCTTGGTGCGAATATAAAAAGCTTTACTTCTCAATGGTACATCTGCTAAAAGAAAAATAATAATTATGACAAATTAGGCGTTCATCATATCATTTGGCTAGTTAATGATGGTGTAAAGAGGAAAAATATTACTTTAAAAGAATATAAAGCCATATTGCTTCTTTTTTTTTGTAATCCTAGAAGTAAAGTATTTCCTAAAAATCGTAAAAAAAAATTAATTAGAAGTACTGTTTCCAATATTTTTTATGTTTTATGATTATTTGAAATGAAAAACTATTTGAAATGCCTAATGAAACCTTATTAAATATACTAGACTGAGTNTGGGATATATCTATTAAAATACATATATTTTTTGGTTTCAGGTATACGCAGACTATCAACTTGAGCCAATATATCGTAAGAAAAACATTTTTTGCACTCAATGATTAATTTAGCGAGCGTACTTAACAAGCAATATAAACCTTAAATTAACTATTTTATTCTTATTTATCAATACTTCTTCCGGGTTCAACAGTGTCTTGGAGTTTTTAGGTGCCAAGTTTTGTGCGAAAGCACGATGTGCGATCGTGTGATGGCTTCTTCAGGGCTGAATGGAGAAACCAGCTCATTTTTCATTCAGCCCTGAAGAAGCCATCACACGATGTGCGAAAGCTTGGCACCTAAAACTCCAAGACACGGTTGAACCCGGAAGAAGTATTGGTAAATAACAGTAAATATATGTGGAAGCCTACGTGAACATATTTTACTCTTGTTATAAGCTCAGGTAATTCAGTGGATTACTACTTATATGGTTATAGTTTGTAATGTGAAAGTTTTGTAACCTATTATAATTACCCATGACACTGGAAATTTTTTTTTTTTACCTAATCTCTTTGGAGACCCAAACGAATCCCTTGTCTGTACCATGTTATTATGTTATCAAGCAATCTCTTGTATATGATTAGGAAAAACAAATAGAGTTTTTAAAATTTATTAGAGTTTTTTTTTTAGTGAGTAGCAAATAATACAGTATCAAAATTAATAGAAATCGGTGTCTCAATGTATTTTCATAAAATAAGGACTTGTCACATTTTATTTGCCTTTAGAAAACTTATATATATATATATCTCCGAATTTCAAGTAAAGTATTTTTTGTTAAAATATTCGGAATTAGTGTATCTATTGATTCATTGCTGCTTTGTTTCTCATTTTTTTGAGACCAATCAGTTCAAATTATGAAAATATTTTTGGAGAACAATCTCAATACCAATACGAAAGCTAGATTTGATGAGATGTACAAAATTATCTCATATATATATTCGTGTTTTAAAAATTGAAGTGAAATGTAGGACAGCTCCTGCTTTTGCCTCTGAAAGTTACTTTCCAATGAAGATGGGCGGTGGCGGGATCCATTCGTTAGTACGAACGTGTCATGAGGGCGAAAATTGCCGGGGGGGGGGGGGATCTCAGACCGGTAGGACGGGTTCTCCAGGCTCATCTCATTTGGCAAAACCATTGTCTCCCCCCTCTCCCCCAATCTACTGATGAGCATGAATCCATCAACGAGAGACCTTGACCAATCCTTGAACGGGAGACGTTCTACGCCCCTTCAAAATAGCCATCAGTCTCACTTGTGTCAACGTCTTGGAAACGCCGGAATCACCCCAAACTTTTTAAGTTCGTAGACAATTCTGACATTTAGTGGGCAATTATGACAGTTTTTACCTAGTGTAGTTTAATATTGGCATTCCATAAATATGCTCATTTAGATGAGTTTTAAGATATTTTAAGGGCGTTAAGTGGGGAGAGAGAAAGAGGAGTGAGACATAATGGTTGGAGGATGGAGATGGGGAGGAGTAAATTCTACACTTCTTCATCTTCATACATTTCCTACATACGCATTTTTACATCTTTCCCAAAGTAGTAACTGCAATGAATGCATCTAAGCACACATGAACTGTGCTATGCATCTAAGTTCAGCCATATCACTGATTCAGTTTCGCGACTTTTTTATTTTTGAGCATTTCGAACTGGTCTTTACCAGGAAGCTAAAAATATGGCCCGTTATTAATATGTGTGTACTTATATATATATTCACAATTTTTTAAATGACTAAACCAAATTAAGTTGGAAGCTTATTTTTGCAAACCATTGGTTGAATTCGTTTATAAGTTAAAGGAATATCAACATTAAAAAAAAAAAAAAAAAAGCGAAAAATTTTAAACAAAATAATAGGTATCAATTGTAATTTTATAGCGGTTATATTATGTGACATTTTTACGAAAAAGTTTTGTTAAGGAGGTAATTTATGTAACTAAGAGGCTGAGCTTTGATCCGAGTATTCTCTCCCGGCCACGACTTTGACAATTATGGTTATTTTTTATATAATGTAATTTTTAATGAAACAAGAGAAATCTGACTTGATTATGCAGCTCCTGTGTGACATATTGTTTACTTCAGTTTTTCGTTACTGCTGATTGAATTTCGCTTGCATATTATTGAGTTGGTTAAAGGTATACTCCAAACTAGATGGTTCCATTTTTCTTAAGGAAGAAGTGGTTGACTCCTTATTTCATCACACCGTTATCTACTGTATCTTGTGAAATTTAAGTATAAATCGCGATTTCTGAGCTAGCAGAAATTTTGTTTTTCAAGATAATCCCCATACTTATTTTCCTAATACAATTTAAATGTTATTTAAAATTAATACTTCTGGAGATTTAAACATTTTCTTTAGAGATGTTTTAACTTTTTTTAAATTTAAAATTGTGTGTTTTGTAATACTTTTACCAAATTATAGCTATTGAGGTTGTTATCTTGATAGATTTTTCGATATTTTATGCTATTCTACCTATAAATGATAAATAATGAAATACACACACACACACACACGCACCCACGCACGCACGCACGCACCCACGCACGCACGCACGCACCCACGCACGCACGCACGCACCCACGCACGCACGCACGCACACACACACTCGTCGAGCGAATTGGAATTAGGGGATTAACTGAAATGTTAAGTGTGATTAGAAATATTTTATCTATAGTATAATATTTAGCTATTAAAAGAGTGTCATAGCAAAATTGTACACATATGAGTAGAGATTTACCTGAACTATTTTTTTTCTTAACTTTACGATCTATAAGCCGTTTAAGTTTATCTTGGTTGAAATTTGGCGTCAGCCCTTTAATGTAAATTGTCTTTTGCTTTATATAGCGATATCCTTAAATGATATTATTACCTGTCAAGTGTGAATACAACTCTATATATTTTCTGAATGTAGTGTCTGTAATAATTAAGTCAATCGCAAGTATGTTTAGTGGTGCAGGGTATATTTTCGGAGAATTAAGCATTTAGTAGTGGGAGTGTACCAGAATCGTAAAAGTACAACTTTTGGACTAAAATCATAAAATTTATTTTTTGGGCCACAATTGTTTCTTAATGAAATTTGGCTTATAGCTTATGCAAATGAAAATACAGTTTTTTATTGAGCAAAATATCACGTGTGATTCATAATTTGTTTTTTATGTAGCATATAATACGTATAATGAGAGTTCGTATACATATAGGCGTTGAAGTTCGTTTTAGGGCGAAATCGGACGTATTAGTGTTGGAGACTACTTTTCATATCAAGAGCGAGTATTAAAAAATTTTTTTTATAGTGAGAAATGAAACTCATCAGTTATCGAACAATTAATGAGAGGGAATAGAATAAAAAAATCTATCTGTCCCAGCTAGGAATCGAACCTGGATCTCCTGCTATCCGGGCCGGCGTGCTAAGCCATTACACCACCAGGACTAGCTAGATATCACATTAAACTCCCTATGCACTAGCGAGATCCTAACCCACGAGAAAGGCGAGAACTTCTTAAACTCGAAGGAGCTGACATTGTCAAGCTATTTGTCGACTCTCGTCATTTACTTTATTTAATTTTTCTTTATAAATATTTTATTTGGTTGTGGTTTTTTATTCCACGTAAATTTTAAGCAATTATTGAAAGGGAATAGAATTTAAAAAAAATCTATCTGTCCCAGTCAGGAATCGAACCTGGATCTCCTGCTATCCGGGCCGGCCTGCCTAGCCATTACACCACCTGGACTAGATAGATATCTCATTAAATTCCCTCTACACTAGCGAGAGACTAACCCACGAGAAAGGCGAGAACTTCGTCTTGTACTCAAGGAAGCTGACATTGTCATACATTTTGTCGACTCAGGTAATTTACTTTATTTAATTTTTATTTGGTTGTGGTTTTTCATCCCACGTAAATTTCAAATTTACGTTAAATTCAATTTCTCATCAGATATCTATTGATTTATAAATGATATGTTCTACTAGTGTAGAACTTTATGTAATAAGGAAAGTCCATTTAGAAATATTCAGATGTTGAGGAATTCGCTCTGTTTACACAGCTCTTGTAAACGGACGTTTTTAAGCTGCATGCTGATGTATACATTTTTTTTACATTTGCTTTTTTTTAATTCAATTTAAATAAAAAATTGTAATATGCGTGAAGTTTTTTTTTTAAACTGTAGAGAGATTTTTATTATGCCTCTAGGATTCAGATAAGCCCCTTTGCCTAATGGATTCCAAGCCTCTACCCGCTCCCTCACCACACAAAAATAACTGTGTGTGAGGCAAGTCAGATCATTCGAATTTACTGCATAGACAGCATATCCTGTCTCGTAAAGTATGCAAATCAATTATGAAATTAAACATGACTAATTACTGTATGAAGCTAATAACTAATCTTCAACCTGTAAAGGAATTTAAAGTAACAAAATTTTTCTTTATAACCAGTCTAATTTTCCGGAAGAAAACCTTTATGGAATTCAAAATACTCACGTTGGTACAATGACAAGACTTATGCAAAAATTTAGTCCATTCTAAACACTAAATTTTTAAGTGAATTTCAAAGGAGAAGTTATCCTCATCAGAGATTTAAAAGAAAAAATTTTCTTCATCTTTTTCACTAATTCAACATTCCAACAATGATTGTTATGAATTTTTTTTTCTTTCAACGCTCTACAGTACATATTTTTCTCAATCAAATTTGATTTTTAAGATTATATTTGCAATAAATTCGAAATCAGTTTTAAAATGCCTTACCAAGTTTGATATTGGTCCATATGGAAAGGAGGTTCAATTGTGGAAAAAAATTATAAAATAATATAATTTGCGTTTCGAAAAAATCTATAAAACTTAACAGGAAAACATTCAATTATCTTTCATATATATAATTTTGTGAGTTGATCGGGTCTCCACATATCTTACATATATAAACTGTCTTGGTTATTTCATGTTGACATTTCGTTTTAGAAGTTTTTAAAAAAAAATTCTTTTAAAATAAAATCTAACGGGGGGAGGGGGGATATTTTACTGGAAGGCCCAATTTAATGATCAGCACTGTGATCGTTGTTATTATTATCAGTGTTTCGGAAAATTAAAATATATAACAGAATAGAATAAAGTGTTTAAAAAGAGCTTTTAAGGTCACTTAAGTAGTTTTTACTCCTTAATGTCCAACGTAAGAATGAAATTGATTATTTTTTACAAAATTCGCTCCTCGATTCTCTCTAGAAACTTTACACTATTTCTACACACCAATCAGCACAATATTTAAAAAGTAAATTGAAGTTGATGATCCAGAGGGTAAACCAAACTGTAACCTTCTCAGGTTTCACAGCTGCTCACTTCTTGCATGAGCAATCAGTGTGTAACCTGAACTGGGATAGGGGTAGGTTCTATTCGTTCGCTTTGTTTATAAGTGCCATGGCTCGAAGGGAGATATCCCTTTTCCTTTTTCGACATCCTAGTACTCTAAGTCATCTGTCATAAATCTAAATATATAATGTATGTTCTCTTGGGTAATCTCACATCTTTAACTTTAACGCGCTCTAAATAATGTATCAAAATAAATTATATACATGATGTAGTGTCTGTAATAATTAAGTCAATCGCAAGTATGTTTAGTGGTGCAGGGTATATTTTAAATGAATTTTATAAGTAAGTTTTTGAAGAAAGATGAAATTTTTAGATATTTAGCTTATATTATTATTTATGATGATGTTGCAGAAGTTAGCAGGAGGCCAACTTTTAGTTTTTATTCATCCCTCTAGAATTCGAATTGATATAGTGTGCAGAGAGGANACACAAAAACAATAAATTAAAATGAGTAAAATTTTGAGGGAGGTTTCTCGCCCTTCGTCAGTGAGGAGTGAAGATAGGCTGGTAAATTATCGAAGCCTGGAGTGTTTCATTGTCTTTATACATACATATATATGTATATGTATCACTGAAGGCCAATTAATTAAAATAATAACACTAAAAGAGATGGAAAAACAATGGATAATTAAATTTGCTTACCTCAATGCCCAGAAATACGGGCTATTCGTTAGAAAACACCATGTCCAATGGTGAATTGGATACAGTGCAGGGGTAAATTCTTACCTCATTGTTCTCGTGATACTTCCATGTCTGTTGAGTTTGTAACAGTTACCAATACCATGATCACATCTCGTATACTCATCTCGACCTTTTGGATGTAAATGACATTTCCCGAAGACTGATTATGTTAAGAAATCAGTCTTATTTATTTTTATATAATATGGAATGTGAGAATTACATACATATTATTTGAAAGTTCGTATTGCTACTTTTTAATTAAAATCATTTTATTATAGAATTACAATCATTATATATTAAAATTAAAAATAGAATTCTATATTATGGAAGTACAATCAACTTCCACTGTTTAATGTATTTAAATATAAATTCCGAGAGCCGATTGATTGCTAATCTGTTCCGGATTTCACCCTACATTTTGCCGGACTTTTTCTAAAAAATTTTAACTAGTTATTTAATTAATATTTGTAATTTTACTCTAAATTAGCTTGTTTTTTTAACATAGATCTAATACGAAATATAATATCTCATGTAGGATCAATACACTTCACCCTTTCCTGGAGCCTAAATCCAACCTACATTTTATATACAAATTAAACGTATATCGATATTTTTAAATACAATAATATGGACGACAGACTACAGATTTACAGGCCATCTCCACCATGAAATATCGAAAATACATAAACGGCAATCCAAAAAATTAAGCCTAATCACCTATTCCCCTTAGTATTTGTCATACTACCCATTGACATAATTATAATCAAAACTCATAAATACACGAAACTCGTGTTTAGCTATTTTCACGGTTCGCTTCATGGTCATAAGAACAAACACCCTTACAACAAATACCTCTTCACCCTACTGACAACCCAACCACAATAGAGAAACTGATGAAGGCACCTACAAGGGGATAGCTGAATTCGAATAATTGATTTAAAGTTTTCTTTTAATAATACAAATTAATGAAAGCTAATTTTTAAACAAAAAAGTACTTATTATTGCTAATGTTTCAGCCAAAATTCTCTTCTTCAAACCATTAAAAAAATTTTTTTGTTTACAATTTAGTTTTATTTATTAAAACCCCTAGATTAAATCCTCAAACAATCCTTCCTCATAAATTTTGCCGGTCAAATAACGAGCTCTTATTAATAATTAATAAATTATTTATCACGTATACGGAATATCTTATTACAATTAATTGGCGAAATAAATCAAATTCCACTTGGTTTAGAATTTGATTCTTTATTAGTTTATCATTTTTCAGGCTAAATATATGCATTATATGTATATATAACCATTATATTTATTATAAACCCTAACAATTATTACTGATATTTATTATTTGTTATATATAAAACTTAAGTGAGTAAAATAAATATTTGTGAAAAGACAAAGGAATAGTAGTTTTTGCCGGAATATAGATATAACAGATATCACCTGTCGAGAGGTTCTTTGCCAGTTCGTTTAAAGTGACCAACATTTTGAAATTGCAGATGCCAAATTAGACATTTTAGTTTTCCTACTCAAATTGTTGTCTGGAGTTATAGGCATGTCATCGAGTTTAGGGAAGAGAAATATTCGGGGAAATGTCAATGAAAAAATATTTATATAATATAAATAATAATAAAATAATTTTCTCAATGCATTGCTTTGGATTATTGTATGTTTCTCCACATTATGATTTTTTCTCTTGTTATTGGGATATATCTATTAAAATACATATATTTTTTGGTTTCAGGTATACGCAGACTATCAACTTGAGCCAATATATCGTAAGAAAAACATTTTTTGCACTCAATGATTAATTTAGCGAGCGTACTTAACAAGCAATATAAACCTTAAATTAACTATTTTATTCTTATTTATCAATACTTCTTCCGGGTTCAACAGTGTCTTGGAGTTTTTAGGTGCCAAGTTTTGTGCGAAAGCACGATGTGCGATCGTGTGATGGCTTCTTCAGGGCTGAATGGAGAAACCAGCTCATTTTTCATTCAGCCCTGAAGAAGCCATCACACGATGTGCGAAAGCTTGGCACCTAAAACTCCAAGACACGGTTGAACCCGGAAGAAGTATTGGTAAATAACAGTAAATATATGTGGAAGCCTACGTGAACATATTTTACTCTTGTTATAAGCTCAGGTAATTCAGTGGATTACTACTTATATGGTTATAGTTTGTAATGTGAAAGTTTTGTAACCTATTATAATTACCCATGACACTGGAAATTTTTTTTTTTTACCTAATCTCTTTGGAGACCCAAACGAATCCCTTGTCTGTACCATGTTATTATGTTATCAAGCAATCTCTTGTATATGATTAGGAAAAACAAATAGAGTTTTTAAAATTTATTAGAGTTTTTTTTTTAGTGAGTAGCAAATAATACAGTATCAAAATTAATAGAAATCGGTGTCTCAATGTATTTTCATAAAATAAGGACTTGTCACATTTTATTTGCCTTTAGAAAACTATAATAGGGATATGAACTGCATACAGCTAATTTATATAAGAAATAAATAGACCCATAAAAAGAGGATTAAAAACTGGCATAAAGAGAAGTTGGAGGAGAATAGATAAAGTTACAAACAATCGAACAACATGGATTTCTTCCGCATATAAAGGATAAGATTCACAAGATAAAAGTCATTCCTCTAACATGAAAGACAGTGGATCCCCTGGATTAAGCCTGGCCGAATTGCCTGCAATTATCGGAGTTCATTTTACTTGGGACGAAGGGGACGAGAGTTAAAGAGTACCTAACAAGGCGCGTACCAATGAACATTTAGACTGAGAAGGTCTTAATGAGTCGGCTGTTCTTTTTTCTAGCGATGATAAACAACCACTAAGAATGTTATACCGTGGTCATTAGAGATAGGAAGGATACATGGAAGAAGGAAACAGTTTGGCCCGTGGAAAGAGAAGCCTGCGTGCTAAGCCATGTTCCAGATGAAGCGCAGGAGAGGGAGAAAAGACAGAGGTCGCGACTCGTGTAGTTGTCGACTAGCTAAACTGAGAAAATCCTAGATTTATTTATTACAGCTTTTCTGGATTGTGGGTTTTAATCATTACAAAAATATGGTTAATGTCGGTATAATTATTATACAAATGATTTTAAATAGCTTTTTATTACTTTAGTTTAGAGTTTATATTACTGGTATTTAATAATATGTAATGTTGAATTAAAAAAAAAAGATAGAATTTTGTGATTTAAAACTTTACTACACATATTCAACTCTATATATTGTTTATTTTATTAATTAATTGAGTATAATTCATATTTTTACTTATTAATTGACATAATAATATTATTTTACATAGCAATAAATATTTATCTTAGTTTATTTAAAATTTGATTATTTTAATAAACTTATAAATATTTTTTTGTAACATTAAATACAAACTTTATTGTTACAAAAAGTACCCTAACTTTAATGTTTTTGCTTGTGCTAGCAAACTAGCCAAGGTTAAAGGAGTGACCTGCAACGCGATCTAAAATGCTTTTAATTAAAAAAAACCTCTAAAAGAAAAGTTCTTACCCTGCTAATTGTACCTATCTAATATTAGGATTTATTATTTTTGGTCTTAATGACTGGTTAGTATTCTGAATTTAATATTGGTTGAACAGCAAAAAACATTAATTATTCAATGGAATTTGAAACTTCTCCAGCTATCACATACTTTATAGTGCGGCTTTTAGTACTTTCCCGTAAGAAAATTAACCAACGTTCGTCCTAAGAAGCGACTTTTGAAAGAATATTTATTATCCTTATCTCACTCTCTCTCTCTCTCTCTCTCTCTCTCTCTCTCTCTCTCTCTCTCTACATATATATATATATATATATATATATATATAGATATGNACAATAAACAAATCATCGATATATATATATATCGATGATTTGTTTCGGACATCAGACAATAAACAAAAATATGGCCACATTTTGTAGCCATCAAACTTGGCATTACTTCCTATATATGTCATGCTTATTTTTCTAACCTAGAAGAAAATTGAAAATCATTGGTTGTTGACGAATTCCCTAGTCTGAAAATTTATTTTAATAAATTATTATTGCATTCATTAACCAAATGTATTAAGAATATTTAATATTAAACTTATGTTTTAATCGTTGAAAAATTACACTAACCGCCAACAGACTTTCGGCTGAAAATATGCCGTTAAAATGTATGTTTAACCTCATAGCAATTAATATGATCAATGTGCATAGCCTGTAAATTTAAGTCAAATTCCATTTTATTTTCAAAGACAGTTCTTTTTGTTTATTAGAAAACAGAAAAGTATTTCAATATAAAGAAGAGCCTATTAATGATAGTGGGAAATAAATAAATAATTTTATCTTACAATGTACTCTTATTGAGAGTACAAAAAATTAAGGTAAGCTCGGTAAAGTGTCCGTTGCGAACTTCAAACGAAAAATGCGGAAAATGATCAACCTTGTAGTTAATATCTTATGCATTAGAATTTATCTTTAAAATTGTGCAAAAAAAAAATTTTTTAAATTATTATATTCTATAATATTTTGTCACACTTATAATGACTAGTATTTACCCGATGAAAAAAAAAGTACACAATTTCTTAATTTGATTATTGACTGAAATCCCTCCTTCACTCTCTTCATTTTATCAGCCATTGTCAAACTCAGACAATAATGTGCATAAGGATCTGACTTAACAAATTTGATTTCTAATAATTTAATAGAAGACCTCCTAATTAATCCACTTTGTTACATCCTTATATATCTATATATATTCTTCAAATCCTTTGTCTTTAAGAGATTTGTTTTTTTCGAAATTTCGTAACGATAGGCAGAAAATGAACAAGTACGTATGTTAATAATTTCGAACCAAAGCTTCTTTGGCTTTTTTCTTAGCCTCTTTTCTTTTAAGTAGGTTAGGTAAAGAAAAAAAAACAAATTTTTAAATGTTCGCTAAATCGCTGAAAATCTGTTAAAATTGCTGTATTTCTTGCTCCCAGTCTTATGTAAAATCAATACATTGTAAATAAATAAATTATAGAGTATACAAGGAAAGTTTAAAGTCGAATAAAGACCCAAGAAGATTTTGCCTAGGCAGACCTAAGATATATCTGTCTATACTGTCCCTTGTTGCTCTAAACACATACACATTGGCTGTGGGAGGTCACGTGACTCCAACGAACGCATGATCATACTCAGGTCACGGTCAGCCTCCTTGACTTGGTCACGTCCTGGGCAATGGGATGAGGCCATGTTTCAGGACGCTTACCAAGGAGGTAAAGCCTTTCCGAGGAGCTGATCGATACGCGGTCTGCGCTCGATTTGGCAAGAGTTAGACGCCAAGTTCGGGCACTTGTCCGAACATCGCCGAGATTTACATCTCTGACGTCATTACATCTTTAGAGACATCGTAGGATGTTTAAAATCGTTCTTCGTTCTCAGGGACAAGAGAAATAAAGCTGATAATTAATGGATAATAGCTGATTTATTTTTATTTCTCGAATTATATAATAATAATAAGTATTAATAAATAAAATATATTTACCGTTTCTTTCGCTGAGCTATAATATAAATATATTTACCGAGCTTTCGCACATCATGTGATGGCTTCTTCAGGGCTGAAAAGAGAATGAGAGCTGTAAAAGAGAGATTTAAAAATCCAGGTGGTTTATAATTACCATGTTTTATACACCAGGTGGTGTATAATGATGTGCGAAAGCTTGGCAAATATCAATAAATTGACACGGTCCAAACCGGAAGAAGAAACGGTAAATACATCTGACGAGCGTCGAAACCTACGTGAACAAATAAAATATAAATAAATTAAACTCTGGAAATTCATTTCACAAATTTTTCATTCAATATATTCCATATAATAAATAAATAACAACAGAATTATGTGGAAAAAAATTTAAAAATATCAATTTTTTAAAAAAAAAGCTCTCATTCCTCATAGCCTGATTTTCACAAGCTATTAAAAACGAGTTACTGCTAATAAGTATTATTGTAATAAAAAAAAATTTTAGTCATCTCACTGAACAAAATAACTTTAGATAAATTCACTTCCTCAGTCTTTGAAACTAATTCAAAGATGCTAAGTATTTTTTTAATACAATTTAATATGCTGAACTACAGCTGTTTTATGCATTTTAACAACTAATGTCGGTACAAATGATAGGCATGTGACGAAAATTGTGAAATTTAAAATGTTATAATTTCAATTTTTTTTTTTTTAAACAAAGAATTTTTTTGACTGATTTTTTAAAACACTATTTAAATAAGACTAAGCAAAGAATCCCTGATTCATCGGTGTAAGAGTATTGAACGTATAATAACTTTTAAATTTTGGTCCTTAATTTAGCTACTTCCCTGAAATTTCTAAATTTAAATGTCATATTTCATCAAAATCAATTTATTTTGACCTACTGTTCCTATTAACGCAAGGGTTATTTGTAAAACGTTTTGCCTGGGAAGCAGAGGCAATTTAGATTATTAATATCAATAACGTTTTAATGGCCTTCTAAAAATCACTGTTCCTTCGGACTTTATTCAGGCATACCTTCTGTGAAAAGAATTCCCTCTCTATGATTAAAAAAAGAACTATGGCCAAATGATTTTGCCGAAACCGTTTTAAAATAAATTTTGTGTTATTGCCTATGTTATAATAAATTTTCTTAACTTCTTCAGCCTATTTTACAACGGAACTTGCTATAAATAGGTTTGATTAGCGGGAGATTCCCTCTATCTTCCAGCCAGGAAGAAGTTCAGTCGGAAACTGGCTTGACCTTATTCCGAGTCCCCTGCGCACCTTTTTAACGTTTCTTTATTTCCTTAACGTTTGTTCGAATGTTTTAACAAATCGTTCAACTTGACCATTCCAACTTAGCTGGTGATTTAATGTGTAGCATTTTAATTGTACTGAGCAGGCCGAACCTTCAAAAACTTAGCTTACATAAACACAACCTTCATTATAAAAATTTACTATTTAAATATAATTTATATATAATACATATTATTGCATAATNAATAGCCATCTGTGCCTACGAACAAAAGACAGCCAATCAAGTGTGAGTGGCTAATATTTATTAAAAAAATGTATAAATTATATTTAATATCTAAGTATTTATAATAGAGCTAATGTTTATGTTAGATAAGTATTATTTTATTTCAAAAGAAATGTTCTATTTCCTAGTAAATTAGTTCTTAATTTACAAATTTATTTCTTTTTATAAATTAAGCACTTTTGCATTGTTTGATAATATTTGCTTTTTTCTTACTGTTATATTAAAGTTTGTTTTTTTTAAATCTGAACTTCTAGTTAGCTTGAAATTCATTTATTTATATTGAAGGTGTAGTTTTAGTTAATCCGTGAAAACTTAATTTCCATTTCCATGGAAACTCTAGTCAAGATTGGCAGTTGTTATGACTAATTTTTATTTCCCTGGCTACAGCTTAATTTTTTTGCGGTACCAAATTAATAAAACTATCAGCTTTCTCTTTTTTTTTAAATGTTTTAGTTGTAAAAATACGGGATTTAATAAATACAGTAGTTTTTGTTTTTAGTCTTGTATAAATCACTACTGTCGGCATACATCCTTAATTTTTAAGGTATTTCCACATTCTCCTTGGAAACAAAAATGTATTCATATCGCAATGAACTCTTCATGCTAAACAGATTCCTTAGTGAATTAAATTTCGCTTAGCACTTTGTTTACGACCTGAATGTGTCACGATATTAAATTGTTGTTTGTTTCTACGCTTTACAATCCTATGAGCTTCTAGAATTTCATTTATCTTTGAAAGTTAGGTCACATTCTTAATCCCATTTGGGACGTGGTGTTTAAATATGTTATTATGGTTATTATTTGTTTTACACATTTGTATTTATGTACTTAATTCGTTTTAATTGTTTCTTTGACAACAAAAATACAGAACTGTAGGAAAATATTTATTATATTCCCTTGCACTTATAATATATGTGGGAATCAATACCACAACAAATGCAATATTTATTTTAAAAAACTATAGATTTTCGTAGATTTAATTATCTAAAATAAATTAGGTTTAATATTTGAAAATATTTTTGCAGTTATTTAAAAGTAAAAACGTTGAATTATCTCCTTCTTCTTAATCGATTTCATCCTTTGACTCTCTCCTAAGGATTTGTTGAAATTAGTTAAAACATCAAATTTGGTTTCATCTTAATTTTGGTTAATTAAGCGTATCAAACTTTAAACGAACCATGTTTTTAGTTCTGAGTTGGTTTGAAAATAATTGAAAATTTATTTTCGGAGGTTACCAAGTGGATAGAATAATTTTCTTGTCGCAAGTCTTCTTGAACTAAACTCATAACTTGTTTAGAAGGAGTTACTCAAATTATGCAGACAAATATTTCCATGGAAAATCTTCTATCGATACTACAGTTTTGTAATTTCGTTGGTAATTCACTCCGCAGTAACTTCATCGTTTATTCATGGACTTATTCAACGATAACTTCCAGTTTATCTCGCCGTCCGACCTTATTCGTCTAGTGGATGAATTAAATTGTCTGCGAGTGATTGATGTGCTATATTTGTCGTCGAAAATTTCATTAGCGGCTAAAAAAAAAAAAATGCGGAAAACACTTTGAAATATTTCACTAATCCCATTTGGCCGAAATCCGGCTATAGACAGCAAATAAAGTGGAGTGGCGAATCACACTCAGATATGTGTCTGATTAAATGAGTATGACTTATCAGAAAGGATAAACTTCCTTAATACTAACAAATGTATTTATATATCATGAATGTATCTGTCAGTTTTATCTTTTCAAATAAGTACGATGCCACACCTGATTAAGCCATATTTCTATCAGCAATCTATTATTTGTCCGGAAGTTTGGATTATCATAAGCATAAAATACATTTTTTGAGTATACCCCACTCAATTTTATCACAAACTGTGATAAAACAATAAGTAATAATAAATGAATAAAATAATGAATTACAGAACTTACCTTTTTGAGGAGTCCCTTTCTGGTTTAATTTTATTGTAATTCACATCGTTACCTTTATTCTAGGATTAATAAGTATGACATTTAAAAAGTTCGTCATGCAGGGGGTTGAAAACAGATTTCCTATATTTTATTTAATTAAATGTAAATAAGTGTGAATGACAAAATTTAAATTACAACAGAAGATGCGTGCGTTATGGGCTACGCGTCAATAATAATTAAAAACAAAGACAGATTAGGCTAATTTATTATAATAAATAATTATACTTATGAAAATCAATCTACCCTAATGTCCTTGCTAACTAGTTGATAAATAACTAAAAATAGATAAATTACTTCTAGTTAATAAAAACATATGCGAATTAATTAAATGCACTTATATAAAAAAGGGACTTAAGCTAAATTGCTAATTACTGTCACTATAATTACTGTTACTGAGAAGCAACGACCAGCCTGACGCTCTAAGACAGGCCATCTGATACGGAAACAGACACAGGCGGAGATTAACTTATCACTGAGGGGGCCGCTGGCGAGCTGCTTTTATAAGTTGGTGGCAGATTCGAGGAGGGCCTAGAAGATTTTTACTAGGATTTCTTAGTAACCCTACATCTTTTCTCTGACCTTACATAAAAATACCTCTGAACTTAAAAATACACTTTTTTTTTAAATTGCATTTTTGGATCTACCTTGACCGAACTCCAACAAATAAAGCACCCCCTAATAATCTCCACGGTCAATAAAACTCTCCATTTGAACTTATTTCAGTTATGAGTTTCAGCACATTGGTTTTTCTATTTATCTGAAAACAGACTTTTAAATCGGAAACTTGTTCATCATTAAAAGTGTTTCTTTTTTATCTAGTACAGTATCAGAAATTTCCGAAATACCCGATGGTTACTGGCTCTCCCACTCAACGCCCACTTTGTGGGGAGTGAGAGTCGTGTTTCACCCGGCTTTATTGACCCCACTATCATCAGCAAATGAATGGCTCTAACGGCTAATAATTAAAGGGGTTTTACCGTCCCTCGCTCCGTGACTTTGCAAGTTAGCTTTGGGCGATAACCACCTCTGACAATAAATGACAGGTTACACATGCTGCTGACAATGAGAAAGAATGATGGACCGGTTCTGGTTGAAGTGTTCTACGTCCTGAAGAAGGATATAGTCCTTACTTATCACTCTCTTACTTATCACAGGTGCCGAATCAGGTGCGAGTGATTCCTTAACTGCTCACAGAGTTCATATCGCTTCATGCTAATCTATCCAATTGCCTCAATCCTCCCCTTCAATTTTAGTCATGAGCTTCGGCGATAACCACCTCCATACATGAATGAAAGGCTAACAATCAAGTGTGGCTGACTCACCTTTCTATTACCATAGTACCTTTTATGCAATGTCTCATATCTCCCTTAGACAGGTGTAGCATTCGTGCCGTGTGCTTGGGCAATAGCCATCTGTGCCTACGAACAAAAGACAGCCAATCAAGTGTGAGTGGCACACATTACTGGTGACAGTGTGACGTGATCTTGGGCAGGCACTGAAAGATGCAGCCCCCGCCCTGAAGAAAGATGGCACGTGCTCTCTCCTCAGTCACGTACTAACCCCTTCCAAAACCTTTTATTTTTAAATTTTTTTTATTCGTCTCAAAAATGTTGCACGACTTTGTGTTTTCCTCAAACCCTCTTCTTCTTTACACAATTTCTTTTCTACTGAACTTTCTTTCGGCTTCGAAGATGTTGATCCAGGATTACTTAGCAAAAAATATTTTTTCTTTACCTAACCTGCATTTTTAACCCCTCAATTAAAGTGAATAGCTCACGTTGAACGTATATTTGAACCACGACTTTTCATATATAAACCCTTATAATCTATGCCTCTAGTAGTAGTAGATCATTGGAGGGCAATCAACTTCAAGGTTATTACGCCCTATAAATACCCTTTAATATATTTACTATAAATTAGGTAATAAAATACAGGAATCAGGATTAATTCGACCACTATAACAACCTAAATTAATGGATTTTTTTTTTAAATTTTATTATTATATATTTAATAAACACTCAATACA
>KZ806875.1:97340-111803 GCA_000696205.2 Oncopeltus fasciatus
TATATATATATATACCGCATTGAAGTACTTTATATGAGCTAGATAAAACTGCTATATATATATATAAAAGTTGGGATTTACTTGATATAGGTCATATTATTATATTACTTTACGTAATATAATAATATGACCTAGACGCCGTAATCTGTGGATTTAAAAAAAAAAAATTATATAGCTTTAATCTATTATAGCATTTATTGTATAGTGCGCATCTATTATAGCTGTATAATTAAATGGAAAACGAAGGGCTACATTCATTATTGAGCAAAATAGAACGAGTAGAAGTGAGGAATTTCCTAAAATATGAAGTGGGAGTTCGAGGGGTTTTTTGCTTCTTTTTTTTTTCTATCTAAGGGGTGCAATGTTTAGTGTGGAGCTGTAAAAATGTAGAGTTTTTTTATTGATGATATAAATATTCTATAAAGTCGGGATATTAATTGACACGGAAGCTACGTAGTTTACACTCTTTTGCATAACAGTCCTTCTTTTTTTTGTATTCTCTCTTTTTTCGTCTTTTTTTTTTCTTTGTAAGCTATATTGTTAGGTCCATTGTTCCATTTCCATGTCAACTATATATGAAGTGAATGTTGTCTGAATATATTTGATTTACTTCGCATGTCATATATATTTATGTATTGCCGGAGAAGTCAAGGGGGAAGGAGACGCTGCCATAGCAATAGCCGTGACCATTGGCCCAGTGATTGGACGTTTTATAGCCCATTTGATACGTTCACGTTCCTGCGATTGTTGAGTTTACGTCTGCTCGCGCTGTTCAGATTCTCATTGGAAGACCACTGTTGTTGCTGACTGCTGTTCTATTCTTCTCTCATGCTGCTTCAAATGATCCAATTAGCTCTTTTTCTACGCCCATTCCCGTTCCTCTTCAACACTAATTCATAAAAAAATAATATAATAGAAATAATGAAATAAATAATACCTTACTTGATATTGCCCCATTGAGAAATTGAAATATTAAGAGGCTAATTATTGTTTACTTAAATACTTTATTGCAGTCTTATTTTTTTTAGTTCTCTCTTATTTTAGACATTTCAACGTTTAACAATGTTTTTTTAACGAAATCTATAAAAAATAACTCTAACAGACGATTATTAGATTTTTTTTGTTGGATTACCAAAAAATACAATTTAAAAAATATGTATTTTTTTAAACAAGAAATGCAAAGGAGTTAGGATTAAAAAAAACTTGCGACCGGAACCCAGTGGACCCGGGTTCGAGTCCCGGCTAAGGTAGAAAGATTTTTTATTCTAACTCCCTTGCATTTATTGTTTAATATTTAACGTGGAATTAAATAAAAAAACTAATACGGTATTTAAATAAAGAAATAAAAGCAAAAAAACGAGTGTCTAACAAATAGCCGACAATGTTTGCTCCCTCGAGTATAAGACGAGATATGCATCTTTCCTGGGGGGTTTTGATGGGAGTAAAGTGCAAGGTGTAGAATAGATTACCTAGCTAGCCTCGGTAGTGTAGTAGTCAGCACACTTGCCCGTAGAACAGGAGACGTGGGTTCGAGTCCCAGCTGAGGTAGCAAGATTTTTTTTTATTCTAACTCCCCTGCATTTCTTCTATAAAATTAAACGTGGGATTAAATGCCTCAACGAAAATCATTATTTAACTTAACTATTAAAGTTCGTGTCTTCCTTCTTAATTCATCAGAAAATTGTAGTTATAGGTTGAAAATACAAGATGCCATTTACAATTCATTTAAGATNTATAAATAAATTATAAATAAATGTGGGATTAAATACCACAACGAAGGGCTATCATGAAGGCGAGAGGGGACGTCATGTCACCAGGATCCCATTTTCATGACTGAAAAAAAAAACTTTCCATTTGAACATCTAACAAACTATGTTTCTGGCGATCCATAACTGCCACGTTTAACAGTACTTTTTTTTTATCACTTCATCGGTGAAAATAATTTTTGTGCTGAATGAGCTGTCGCATTTAAATTATTTACAGTTAAGTATTAATCAAGAGGAGAGTTTTTCCCAGTCATGGAAATGTGAACTCAGGGACAGGACGTCCTCTCTCATCTTCATGATAGCCCTGAAGATGGCTTGCAATGTAAGCCGAAACGTTGGCAGATAATCCTTTATTAAAAAACACAATTTTTAAATTTGTGTTTTTTGGATCTACCTTGACCGAACCCCAGCTAAAATCATCTAAGGTTAAGTATTAATTATTAATTATTTAATATCAAAAATAGTCTGAAATCTAATAGGCTATGAAAGTTATTGAATTAATCTTTCTGTGTAAGAGGATTTGCATACTATAATAGGAAATACATATAATGGGAAACATGTAATGATAGTTTTACTTTGAGTGTATTTTTGAGTGGTTTCTTTTCTTCAATTAGATTAAAGGAATTTAGTCCTTAATATTTCTGTGCTTCTCCTTCGTTTATTAATGCGGTGGCGTCTTGTTCTTCATGAAGCTTACTCGTCTTAGCCTGCAAGCTTTCATCAAATTACATCAAATGACTAATGCTCCAAGGACAGAAGCAGAAGTTGTTGTATCTTCACCACGAGCACTATTGGATTTGGAGACAAGACCTTCGAAGAGGATGAGCAATTCATAGAGAAGAAGGGACAAAATTTAACAATGTAAAATAGAGGTCCTCCCACTCTTACCACCCATAACACTGCCTAGATTTTTATTTCTCAGTAAAAGCCATCCCAAGGCGGGACTCGAACCACTGTTATACATGAATGATAGATTTTAAAATAAACAAAATGTCCCAGATTCCTGATGACGTATACAGGTATAAATAAGTCCAGTATGAATATAATTTATGTATTTCAGAAAGAGAGAGGCTACCCTGCACTCAACATTACCTAAATAATTGTTTTCCTATATATGTTTTTGACGTAATAATATTGTAGGATGTAAATGTTAAAAAAGATATACTTTAATATATATGATTAGATTACTCATTAAGTATATAATAAATTATTTATTGTTCCTATGAATCGTACAGGGAGGCAGAAAAAAACTCTCTACCTCCGCCGGGAAACGATCCCAGGTCCACCACTTTTCTGGCAACTTTCCGAGTACAAGACGTTATATTCTTCATACTTGGCGGTCAGACACATAGTTGGTGCAGGGAACTAGAAATTATCTCCCTCTGTGGTGTAATGGAAGCACACCCGTCCGAAAAGTGTGGGACCCGGATTCGTTCCCCGGCTGAGGTATAGAGTTTTTTTCTTGCCTCACTGTACGATTCAAATTAATAATGAAATTTGGGATTAATTTACCACAATTATCATCATGATTTGTATATTTATTGTTCCTTCACTCTGGGAATAATGAAACTTTTAGTTTTTTCCATTAGTATTTAACTGCACTATTCTTTGAGCAGCTTTTAGACAATAACTGCTTACATTGTCCATCGGTTTGCGGAGAAATCAAATATCGCATCCCGCTCCCTATTCTGTCAAGTTTACTGCTTTGCTTCATTGCTCTCTCCGGATTCTCAGGCATAACGTCACCTACTCTTATCTCTGTCCATATTTATCAAGAAATCCGCTCGGTTTGCGCAAATGCAGCCGTCGCAAGTGGTGCTAGCTCCCCTGGGAACTCTTGTCATGGTGACCCGTGATTCGCTTTCTCACTCCCGAGTGGGCGAAGCCGGTTAGTGCGGGCGACCTTGCAGGGAGGGTCTTCCCCTCCGACCGTGACCTCTACAGCCACTCCTGTGTGCCCGCATTGGAGTGCAGTCTGCTCCCCCCTCCCTCTACAGGCGGTAACTGCATAGCACATCACCTGTACCTGCACTTTCTCAAGTGGTGAGGGGTGGGGGGGCATCTCAAATGTGTACTTCTAAAGCGGCCACATAGATTGCGTTACTTTATTTATAAGTCGATATTTTTGTATCGATACCTCATACTTTGAAAATAATTATAAATGAGTAAATTGATCCTACAATGATGTGGAGGGAAAAAGTCGCTGCGTTATCTAAGCGAATTTCGTTTTATTGCAGTTGACGATTATTTTCATTTGAACTTGTTTTCCCTTGTAATCCTCCAAACATTTTTGCCCACTTCTTTTCGTCCAATTTTTCTCAATGAAGAAATCATTAATTTTATGTTATATACAAATAATTAATAACAGCTCATAAAGATAGGTAACTTACCAATTTTACCAATGTACATTTGTGAAATATCAACTGAGGAAAGAGCAACGTAATAAAGTTTAGCTAAATATATTTTTCATATTATAATCATGTAAAAAAGAGAAAAAATTCGCAATGAATTTAAAGCAATATTACATAATCATTTTCTACTGCATAAATTGAAATGTAAATTACTTAAATAATTTTTAGTGCAAGGGAACAGAATAAAAAATCTAACTGTCCCAGCCAGGACTCGAACCTGGATCCCCTGCTATCCGGGCCGGTGCATTTACCACTTATGCTACCGAGACAAGTCAAGTAGACTTGTCTCGGTAGCATAAGTGGTTTAGCATACCGGCCCGGATAGCAGGGGATCCAGGTTCGAGTCCTGGCTGGGACAGTTAGATTTTTTATTCTGTTCCCTTGTACTAAAAATTATCTAAATTTACGTGGGATTAAAGACCACAAAATAAATACTATTTATAAATTACTTAAAGCAGGCAAAGTAAAAATATATTTAAAAATCTCTGTCACGTAAAAGCTGCAAATATTTCCCATGATTCATTAAAATGTATTTTAGATGTATGTGTAATTTAATTAATTAGTGTAAGATTCACTCTGGACTGTCCCGGAAAGAAATGTGGAGTTAACGCGCATCTCTCGTAGGGGCATTCACACTTTAAGAAATTATAACCTGTTATACAATTAGTCCCCTCAGACTTCTAGTTATTACACGCATCTACGTCAATGCACCGCGTCAAAGCCTTGGTTTTCGCCAAAAATACCCGAAATGTCTTTTGACGGCTGATGTCATATCTTCAGTTGTCTAGAGGAAAGACATTAGAAAACTGAAGATAACTAGTATTGGGGTGTGCAGTAAATACTATAATTCTGCATCAGTAGAGACACGTCAGCAAAATTAAACAATTATTCTGACATGATATGATGTTAGACCGAAAACAACTCGTGCTACAAACAATCTTCCCATGTCGTCAATTTACCTCTGCGGAAATACCACGTCACCTTCAAGTTTTAAGTCGACTCGAATAAATTTACGTCTTTCATAAACAATATCAGATAAATATGTCCGAAGTCCTAGTGCTGAAAATTTCATCGCAGCAATATCTAACCTACATAGTCATGTCGTCTCAGATATGTGGTTTAGCAGACTTCCTCTAGGAAAGGAAGCACGCGACTTTTTAAATATTTCTTCAACTCTTCATCAATTCTACTTGGGAGAATCTATGATTTAGATGAAGAGTCCATTCAAAATTATATATTCGCACATATAAGACATACTAACCCACAAAATGTTGGAGAGTGTGTGTCCCTATGTAAGCTTGTATGAATACAATAAAGTATAATAAAATTAATTAGAAAATAAGGTTCTTACTGTAAAGCTGAAATTATTATTATTAAAAGTTTAGCTAGGGGCGTCAGGGTAGCTCGTGGGAACCGTTCGAGTCTCGTAATTCTGGCGCTGCGGGTTCGAACTCCTGAGCCATGGATGTTTAGAATAGTATAGCCCGTCCTTCCAAGACCCTAAGTGGTTGGATGGGAGGCTAACTCTAGCTAAATAAAAAAAAAAGNGTTGTATGTACGCACTACGGTAAATTTTACACAATAAATGCAAGGGAATAGAATTTTAAAAAACTTACTACCTCAGCCGAGATTCAAACTCGGATCTCCTGCATTCCGGGCTACTTATTCCCTCCTGCTTTTATTCTATTCCCTTACATTTATTGTATAAAATTAATGTGGGAATAGAACAACTATTAATTTAATTATATTAAATGCCACAACTAATACAGTATTTGGTAAATTTTACATTTTGCCTTCCTACCACAAACCTTTACATGAGTTCGTTAATGGCTGTAATCTACCGATAATAAAAAAGCGGCGTTTTGACGAAGATCTAATTTGAAAATCATTAAACATAATGTATGCATAATATAATAAAATTATACTAAATAAATCTTTTAAGGAAGTTAGTGAATTTAACTTGGGGGAATCAGTGGCTTTCGATCTATTCCTATTCATAACAGTCTAGAGCAAGCCTACAAAATTGTGTTTCTTCTTACTTTCGTTATGCCCATCATCAAAAACAAAATCTGCTGAAGTATACGCAAACGTCTGAGTGTTGGGGCTGCATTAACTGAGAAAACTATTAACTGCTTATTGATAAACGTTATTTAGAAATATAGTAAGAATAATTAGATGTCTGACTGGAGTCATGATAATGTGATCTTAGGGACAGGACGTCCCCTCTCGCCTTCATGACAGCCCAGAATATGGCTTACAATGTTAGAAAAGTGGCAGATAATTTCAAAAAATAAACCTTTTTTAATTTTTATTTTTATTTTTTGGATCTACCTTGACCGAACCCCAACAAAAAAAAACATCTAAAAATAATATCTACGGTCAAAAAAACTAGCCATTTGAATGTAGTAAGTATAGGATAGTATTATTTTGTAGTAAGGTTATGAAATATATTTCGATTCCTGATCATATCCTTTGAATTGAAGCACCTTGAAAAAATATTTCGAGTATTTACCTGATGCTGACTATGGGACGGCGCGAGTGTGAGTTCACAGGAAAAATTCTCTAATGGCCGCCGTATTGTTTCATTTATTCCTAAATGAATGTATTCTTTATGATTGAATATTTATTACGAGTGTCGCTGTATTTTGGGCTGAGAGAGAGAGTGGCATTTCGCATTCGTCAATAGAATTTCAAAAATTCCTTCACGCAGCTGATTCGTGAACTATGCAGACCCCCCATGTTTCTTAAAAGTTAAACTATATGAAAGTAAATTACTCTTTTTTTTACTTCTTATCTTAGGCGCAAAGAGCAATGAGTGTTACAGGAGTGACCACCACTGCTGGTTCTAGAATGTTCGGGTGATGTTGTGCATAACCTAACTAAACTGTTCTCAAATAATGAAATAGTAAGTGTTTTTGTTAAAATATAACTGTCAGATTTGCATTTAAATACAATTATTTATACATTGTTTTGCAGGCCCTAAAAAAAAGAAGATATGATGTTTTTTAATTTTGTTTTTCATTTAAACATATCTTAAACTACTCATTATTCAAATCTCACTAAAAAAAAAAAAAAAAATTTGTTCATTAGATTACAAAATAAAGTAAAATTAGGGAATTTCAGTTTTACATTTTAAAAATAAAGTGGCCTTTTTATCTCTCGAAGATATATTCTTAATATTTTATTCAATATTCATTTATCGTAAAAAAGTTATATATTATAAATAAAGAAAATTACAATTTAAATAAATAATGTCTTACAGACATATCTTTTGTAACCGTACAAATTTTACATACAAATTACAAATTAATATTATTGCACATTTAGCATGCAAATTAATTTAGTCCATTTCTTTACTCCCTTTCCCATGTTCTGAACCATCAATGAATTGATCTATACATATTAGATATAATATATCGAAAGGTACATATTTTTATTTTTAACTTCCTCTAAGTAGGCTCAAAATATATGTATATTATGTGTAATATAATATAATATAAGTGAATCTTAATTAAGTTGACTCAATTAACATTCTTCTTAAGAGAAGCTAATATAAAATTTCTAAAGTCTTGCAATGCCAAAAATGTATTTCTTATTTATTGACAAGAAGAATATACTCTAAAAATGTTAGGTCTTCGGCTCCCTTAAATCAGTAGGTGGGCGGCCCTACTCATGGCTTCTCCCAACCCCTAACAAAATTCGCTGCCATTAGCACCCTCACTCCACAACTAATTAAAAATTCAATTTTCTTTTTAGCAAATAAAACATCTTAAATGTCGGACCTCGAAAAGTTGACGAGGTATAAGTTTTTAATGACCGTATGAGAGAGAGAAAGAGAGAAAGAGAGAGAGAGAGGGTGAGAGAGTGAGAGAGAGTGATATTCCCGTGTCGTTATTTCCGAGCCTTATTTGGACTTTGCGCTCTGCACACTTCTGCTTAAATTGATTTACGTTTCATAAACGCAATTTAGAGGGAAGGCATTTCAATTAAATTTCCCTCCAAAATGGATATTTACCTTTTTTTTTTATTAAGCCTGTTCCTGGAATTTGTTCATGTAGAACCGATGAAAATCCTACCAGTGGAAATTATTCTCTTTCTGAAAAAAAATAAATAAAATAAAAATAAAAATAAGAGGAAAAAGTAGGTATTTATTTGTGACTCGCTCTTTTTCCTTTCTCCAATTATTTTTTATTTCTGTGTTGCTTGATGTCGTTATTAATTTTTATCCCTTATTGATATAAACTTTTTTTTCTTGTTTTTTTTTGTATTTGTTTTTGTTTACATCTGATTTTTACTGTAGTGTCTTGTTTTATCACTGAACGACTCTTAAGGGATGTCTTTACCCTTTCCTTACATCCTCTAGCAATGGTACACAGCGATTAGTCACTAAACTCGATGTTGTTTTCAACTGTTTATTTTCCCAGCTTCCCTAAATACAAATATGGTACATTTTGGAGATCTGTCCAAGTGGTGAGGTTATGCATCAGAGTTTGTGTGTGTGTGTTTTCTGAGTGCTGTCACCAAACGGCTCATCATATCAAAACGGGAAAATGTAGAACTTTGGTACCTGAAGTCTTAATTAACAAATGGTCACCTTGTGCATCCCGTGTAATTTTAATTTTTTTTTTTTTCATGAAAGACGATTTTTTATTTAAAATACGTTTCTTTAGACCTAGTTTTAGCTTATTTTATGTTGGTACCCAAAGCGACTTTTGAAGAACTTCGTATATATAAAGATAAATATATATTCATATATATNTTGAAATATAAATATATATGATATTAATATCTTCTTCATTAATAGTGTTACGAAAAAAAATGTATAATGCAAAAGTGGAATAAAATTTATTTTTATAACATTTATATCTATAGCAGTAAAATAATTTCATCTTGTGAATAATATTTCAAAGGGTAATTTGAAAAATTGGAGTGGCTTTTTAATTTTAACATAAATTAACTGATTTAAGTATTTAAGCTTTAAATTGTAAGCCCATGCATTAGGAGCGAGAAAAAAATAATTTACCTCAGCCGGAAAATGGACCCGAGTCTCCTACTTTCCGCGTAGGCGTGCTGACCTCTGCACCACCGAGGGTAGCTTCGATAATCACGCTAGCGTGGGATTACATACTGCAATTAATTTATTGTTTAAAATGAAACATCAGGTAGAACGAGAATCTAATAAATAGCTGACTATGTTAGCGCTCCTTCAAATACAAGACGACATATTTGTCTTACTTAGGGGTTTTGACTCGGAGTAAAGTGCCGGGGAGTTGGTGAGATTAGACTGGGAAACAATTTAAAACTCAATTTCGATTGAGTTAGATTTTTTAGCTGTTTTCTATAGAATTAGGCATGCTGGTTTGAAAACTGTTTTTAGTTTTCTACTATCACGTCACGTTCGGTTTCTATGTGGGTGGGGCGCATGCTGGTCTAGACCTGCCTGTTTAGTTACTGTGGTGAAACGTTGTGTGTCGGTAAGCAGTATTCAGTATTTCGTTACAGAAGTGGACAGTACTAAATAGCCTATTTGAACTGAAACGTTTTTTTATGGCTACTTTTGCTCCTACACGTCGAAAGTTCGAAATCAGCCCCCGTTTATTATATATGTGGCAGTTTTACCATTCCCAGTCAAAGGACAAACATCAGTACATTTGTCAGACAAGCATATTTTGCCTATTTTAAAGTGAAACTTGGTGACCAAAATAAAGCATGGGCACCTCATAAAGTGTGTAAACAATGTGTAGTGGGTTTACGGATGTGGACCAAGGAAACACGCGCTAATCTTCCATTTGGTATACCTATGATTTGGCGCGAGCCCAAAGTTCATTCAAGTGATTGTTACTTGTTACTCATGGTTATCCCATCAGATGGGACGTACATATGATGGCTGACTATTGTTGGAGCATCTAGCGCGAATGTACACAAATTAAACACTCCAGAAAAAGCTACAAACGCAAAATTTTACCTTAATTTTTAAGTACTGTTAATTAATTAAACAATTTTATATGTAGGAACTCAATTTAATTTAAATTAAATGTTTTGTAAATTGTAGATTTGGTACGTTTTTACTTTATGTTTCTTAGATGCATGATTTTTATATTTTCTGAGGATATCCTGTAGTTTAAAAAGTTGACGTGATAGACAAAATCTGAGGTTATTCTCATATTCTGACGCGAAGAATTAGCAAAAAAAATAGTGTCAGATCTAAATAAAAAAATAAAAAATGTGTTCATCAGTGTGTTTCTCGAAACTGGTGTGGTGCAGAGGTCAGCGGTGCGCTTGACGTCAGGTAGGCGTTACCCGGAATGCAAGAGTCCCGGGTTCGTTTCCCGGCTGAGGTAGTACGATATTTGGCTCCTGTGCATTTCGTGTAATAAATAATTTATTTCTATTTCACCAAGAAAAAGCATTATTTTTACTTTCATAATTTTCTAAGTATTATTTACTTAATTTACGTTTTTATGAATGTAAATTATTACTTTGTACTACGATAACATATAGTAACAGAACAAACGCACTTCGGGAACGATCAATCATGTAATTTTTTTTAAATCACGGCAAAAATTGCAATGCCCTTTGTGTATCACTTCATCCAATATTGAGCATTCTTGAGAAGGGTATAATTAGACTGTTGTTTTAATTTATGTTTCGGTTGTATCGAGGCAAATTATTAAGATTACTTTCTAAACAAACATTATTTCCTTACTGGTTGTCTATTAAAAATAATTTATATTAGAGAAAGTTAAAAGAGTGATTCGTATTTTGTTAATTGCAGTACATCACGTCCGACAAGGCAGACCTGGTTCTTTACAGAACAGATTTAACTGAGAGAAATGCAATGAAAGTGAATAAAAGTGTGTTATATCACTAGAAAATAAAGTGGCTGTTATTTACGTTATCCACATGAAATAAAATTTTTCCTCTGGAATACAAAACGCACAAGATAAATCTCGGTGGCGCCCCAGCAGAGGGGGCTATATTTCCAAGTCACGTTACACTTCCGGTCATACTGGTGTATTTGACAAGCTCCTATTACTCAACTCTACACGCAGCTCGAGGGGTTCGAGAAAAACTTTACTCACTTACAAGGCTCGAGCAGTGCAAGCTAATATTTCACTAACTCTCCACGACCCTCCCGTAATAACCAAGCCGCTTCCAATGTGATTGCTTCAAATTCCTTCTCGCGCTCTTACTTGGGGCATTCTTCATTGTTTTCCTTCCAGCTGTTCAAACAGATTTTCTTCAGGGGTATCTGACCATCCTCCTTCGTACCGTTGGCTGTTGAAACACGGCATGATATATATACAACACTCTTGTACACCCTTAAATTGCTTTAATTAGTATCGCATCATGGTGCCTTACAATGATGACTTGAAGGGGCAAAAAAAAAACGGAGTCCCACAAGGTTCAATAGTTGGTCGCTTACTATTTACAATTAATACAATTATATATAAGTGTTGTATTTGAACAGTGGATTAACAGCTTTAATGAATAGTATTCTCTTGATGAAGTCTCACACGTCTTTCCGGTCAAGGATGTTGGAGTTCATGGCGCGTTGCAGGTTACATCACACAGCGTTCCGGAAGTCCGTAGCTACGAGTTGCAACTTTATGTAACAAACACGGCCACTGTCGCAAAGGCTATTGTTTTGCTAACTGTAGCTTGAGTCTTATTGTTTAAATTCTGGAGCTTTAGACAGTGAGAAACTAGATTGATTATCAAGCATTGATTTAATCCTCTATGCATATGTGGCTGAGTTTCAAGTAGAATTGAGTCTTGATTTCCAAGTATAGAATTATTATATATAACGTATGTACATCGCCTGAATATAGGCTTAATGTAACTCGTGAAAGTTCCGTTCTTCTCTCCTCTGATGATGAAGTGAGTGTGAAAATTGCCAAACTGGATGTATGATCTGGGTTTTTCACTTAGCCCCTAGTATAGCGTATTCCACTTTTATTATTAGCCATACCATAAGCTAATCAGGCTTTCTGATTTAGGTTCATTGCATATGTAAAATCTCGGTGATTTTCTAGTACCTTGAGATATCCCATGAATGTAAAATGAACTTTATTTATAAGTATTTTCTGTGACATATGTTGGTGTTCTTATGTAGTTCTAATTGTTCTATGAATACTCTCTCGTCAATATAATATATTATATCGTTCATATAATAATTTTCACTCGAAAAATAAAAGTATCTGCAATTAAAATAAGCGAACCAAGAGAAAACAAGAAAATAACTTAAGAACCCTTGGCTTCTTCCATTACATTTGTTTTCTGCCACAATATATTTTCGCAAAGGAAATTGGTTGTACAATTGACAGTAAGTGGCAATACGCCTTAACGCTATCTGGTTATCCTTTGTGTGCTATATGTAATGGAATATCACTTCCGTTAGGCGAGCCTCCACCCATAAGGTAGACGTTATTTTGTTACGAATGATAATAAAGATCGTGCTGGCCATCCGCTTATTGGCAATATTTATTGTCACCAATTCAAATTCGATTATATGTATGGTTCTGAATAAGGTCCTAACAAGGTATTTTCACTTTTAATCAAGCTTCTATTTCATAGTCTTTATGGAGCGAACGAAGTTTTATATATTTAATACAAATATATGTTCGTTTACGCTGTCCGTTTGAAAATATCGATAGAAAAATTAGAATTTGAGTAACTTTTAGCAAGTTTTTTGATTAAGTATTTAACGGATAAAATCATAAGCATAAAAAAATGAGTAGTTGAAAAAAAAAACAGATCTACATGAAAAATTAAAAATACCTTTCTTATTACCGCTGTTATGAAAATATTAATAAAAAGTAATAGGTTTAAAATCCAATTTTTAACATTTAAATACTGTTAGGCAAAACTTAAGATTGTAACATTAGTGTTCGATGGGTCCTTATCATTTCAAAATACATAAACTTAATCTGCTTTTTAACCTTGCTTAACCGTTGCAATTTATGAATTAGATTGTGACATATCGATTGATTTGAAGGTGGGAGTTTAAACATATACGAAAGAGAACAAATAATTATTCCTTAATTTTAAATTCAATTATCAGTGTTATAAGAAACTTTGTAACACATAATAGGTATATAATATAGTTTTATATCAGTTAGGTTTTGAATTATATTTAATAAAGTTACATTAATATAAATATATGTTTAAGAATTAATGTGGAGAATTGAGCGTCTCAACACACCCCCCTCCACGGTTTACTTTTCATTGCCATTTTCGGATTTTGAAATTAAATTTTATATGCCCCTGTTTATGTATGCCCTGTTATGGCAGAATATGTTGTATAGAATACCAGTTTAGGGGTTAATGATACTCTGGAAGGGAAAGAGTAGTGAACAGACATGACAAATTGTTGTCTGACAATTGTGCGGTGGGATTCGCGGTCTTTCAGAACAGCTGTCTTGTCTAGCGACCCTAGAGCCTCGCGCCGAATGTGTTACATGAATGACTGCAGAAGCCAGTCAGGATTCTGACGGGCCTAACTCCAGGAGTATTGTTCGGTCGTAAGCGGCCGTCAGCCTTACGTCTTCAGTCACGACCAGCCCTGCACAGCGTGATCGGTCGTCCTTTCATTACGCTTTTCATGAACAGCTGTTCGCTTGCGGAACGTGACTCTGCGCTCAGTAGTATTGACTTTAGCGCACCAGAACCCACCTACAAGTGGCACGTTAACGCTATACTCAAAAGGAGAGTTTTTTTGACCGTAGATATTATTATTAGATGATTTTAGTTGGGGTTCGGTCAAGGTAGATCCAAAAAATACAAATTAAAAAAAAAATAAGAGTATTTTTTTATAAGATTATCTCCCAACGTTTCGGCTTACATTATAAGCCATTTTCAGGACTGTAGAAATACAATGTCATGAGAATACAATAATAATTAACAATATTATAATAAAGAATTACCATAATGTAATGTGATATCAAAAGTATGAATGTAGAAAGCTATATAAGAGAATTTGAAAAACATGCAAACAATAACTTTATTTTACTATTGCAAACAACAACTTGTTAAAAAATAATAGGGGCGCCAGGCTAGCTCAGGGGATCCGTACGGGTCTCGCAATCCTGACGCCGCGGGTTCAAATCCCGCCCAGGTCAATCTTTTATTTATAATATAGAAGCTTGTCGTGAGCCATGGGTGTTTAAAATGGGGTGGCAACCTGTAGATAGCCCCTTCCTCTATGACCCTAAGTGGTTGAATGGAAGGCTAACACTCAAATAAAAAAAAAAAAAAAAATAAATAAATGCAATTGAAAGAATGCA
>KZ806875.1:111847-130637 GCA_000696205.2 Oncopeltus fasciatus
TAATAAATAATAATAAAAAAGTTGTTGTTTGCATGTTTTTCAAATTCTCTTACATACTTTTGATATCACATTACATTATGGTAATTCTGTATAACAATATTATCAATTATTATTCTATTCTCATGACATTGTATTTTTAAAGCCCTGAAGATGGCTTACAATGTAACGCTTCGTTATCAGATAATCTTATAAAAAAATACTCCTCTTTTTTTTTTTAAATTTGTATTTTTTTGGATCTACCTTGACAGAACCCCAACTAAAATCATCTAATAATTAACGCTATACGTTTAATAACCTTCTCTAGTAGAAGTCTAATTGTATTCTTGTTATGTATAATCTAGCTTTTTTTTAATATTGATAAAACAAACAAAAAAAAACCCATTTAAAAAATTTACTTTTTATGTTGTAAAATATACNTGCCGATGGTCGGAATATAAGAAATAAAAGAGACGTACACAGGCCCGTACTTCACGTACGCAAGAGTTGTGGCGCGAGACTGGGAGGAAGAGTGGCCTGGCTCTCTGAGAGATTAAGAGGCGGAGGGGAGTGTGGCAATCCGTCTAATGGTCGCTGAAGGAGTCCTGAGAGCTCTCCACCACAGTGTTGCTACTCTCAACTTCATCCCCCTCCATTATTGGCTCTCATAGGCTTTTCTGATACACCGGAAGCATAAAGGAAGGAATGTCAATATTCAAGTTGTGACAGATTTTTTTGAAAAAAAAAAAAAAAAAAAAAAAAAAAAAAAAAAAAAAAAAAAAAAAAAAAAAAAAAAAAGAAAAGCTCTCTCTCTCTCTTAACTGTAATTAAAAATCGAAAATTACTAAAAAAATTAAAATTATCATATTAAGTGCCTTTGTGTTATTGTGTATGTATACTTACTTTTTTTAATTGATTAGGATTAGGATCAGGTTATAGGGCGATCAACATCATGGTTATTATGCCTTGACTGTTGGGGTTTATCTAGGGTGAAATTTGTTATCCATTTTTTTAAATTTTTAGTGCTTGTTTACACTTTTTTGAATTGATCCCATTAGGGTTTTAAAATGTAACAGATTGACTATTTTAGTTGAATCCATTTAAGAATGAAATCTTTTTAGACAAGTTTAATTTGGTTATGGATTTTTTACGAGTACCGACAGTACGGGCTCGAAGATGGTTGTTCTTTTTTTTTTTTTTTTTTTTTTTTTTTTTTTTTTTTTTTTTTTTTTAATGTGTTTGCCTTCATTTTAACCATTTAGGGTCATGGTGGGAGGGGTTATCCACAGGTTTCCATCCCATTCTAAACATACATGGAGCTTTCATTTATAGATAAAAGCTTGCCCTGGACGGATTGGCCCGAAGCAATTAAGAATTACAAGGTCAATTAGCAGACAGGAAGTTGTAGTTAATTTAGTATTTCAATACCGTCCTAAGCTTCAGGTTAATATTCTGTTTTCATTTAATTAGGTGTCACAATAGAATGTATATTATATATATGTAGGCACCACAATATATTTTTCATATATAGCTCGGTGCAATGTTTATATTTAACTGTGTACCACAATAGAACGGAAGTAATTCACATTTTCAGTTTCATGAATATCGGTTTTGTACCTAACGACATAAAAAATTTTTAATCTCACAGAGTCAGGTAAACCACGAATCAAATGTAATATCAAACAAATGCAATTACATTGGCTTAGACTCCCATCTGCTTCAATACAAGCACAAGATAAACTTTGGAGATAAGGTGAAAAAACTAACAGAGGAAAATAGAATGTTCAACGCGTTTTTAAAAATAGCATATTTCCAGGTCTATAGGTGTAACTCTTAGGTTAATAGAGTGATTTAAAACTTTTAATTCCGAATTTTCAATCATTTACAGTTAAAGGATTGAGTTCATATAAAAATTGACACATGTTTGAAACGGACAGATCTTAAATTATAAAATTCAGTTTTGCTTTTTCTAAAAGTTCCTTTACTGTACTTTTCGTTTTTTAAGACAATTTTAGTTATTTCATATTTTTATATTTTGTCTCTTTCAATGTGAAAGAACAGATTTAGAATCGTGATATCTTCACTGTTACTAGTGACATGAAAAAAAAATGTATAGAGCTTAATTTGTTTAAAATGTGATTTTCTACTTATTTCATCCAATAACACTCTTCGAAAAGCGAATATTAACAAAAAATATTAAATAAATAATTTAGAACTATCATACCTTCTATTATTCGTCTTCATTGCGAGCGTTTTCGGACATTGTCCATCTTAGAGCTGAGTTAGAGTCAGTTAGATTCTCGACACTAGTGCCGGGAATTTAATAAGTTATTGCGGGATATTTTTCATTATAAATTAATACTTATAAGTATATTATTTTTTTTTAAATTTATTTACTACATTCTTCAGATAAAATTACATTCTCAATATTATCAATTATCTGTGATAATAACATGGAGGAAAGAACGGCCAGTTCCGACAACCCTGAAAGAAGTAAAAACGTAACTTTGTTGATACAATAATTAGCTCAGGTCTCTGGAAGAATATAACTGAGACATCTCCGTTTGAGTCCATCTGAATGATTATCTGGATGGGTTTGGGAAGAAGGTTTTGGGATTAGAATGTTGTATGAGGTGTGAATGGAATTTGGAGAAACGAGGGGGAATTGGTGAAGGGTACAGTTGGACACATAAAAGGGAGCAGACATTAGATGTGAGAAGATTTAGCGGTTCCTCAGAGTTCTATACCTTATGTCCAAATATGTTTGAAAACTGTTGTATTGGAATTACAGAATTTAAATTAATTTTTAAAAGCAAAAAATTGTTCCCGATACTACTTATCAGTATTTTTTTTAACAGATCCTTTTGCTTTCCTTCATTAATCTCTCGTTTCATATTTGTGAGTGTACAGGCTTAAGTTATTAAAATTCGATCCTTCTTCAAATTGACAGACAATGGCTACTCATGTTCCACCATTCATACAAAGTTAAATTAGACTATCTCCGACTTATCTATTATCTATATGACTTGATTCCTTTCTTATTAAATTTACTCTATCCTGCTCGTTCTTGTGAAGGGGAGGAGGGGCGGTTTCGGGGAAATGAGAGTTAGCCCGGGTGATGTGGTCTTGTTTGTCCAAGCATCGCAGGCCTCCTCAAAGCTACCTAATTTTCTCGATGAGCGTTCTGGAACAGTGGTGGTTAGTATTCTGAACAGTTCGCCGTAATATCTCGATATTTCAGCAACGGTACAACTCAATTTTGAATTGAGCTGATTCATTTATTATTTCGCCGAAGAGTATAGCAGCCTCTGAAACATATTCCTCAAGTATAACGTATCTTTGAAAGCTTTACCATCTCTTTGCCTTTCGAAATAAATACGATGAAGACTCTATCTTAGTCTCAGACTACCTTTAACGAAATAATAGACATCTGCTTAGTCAACACAGCTCCTACCTGACTGAAGATTTGAGAAAGCTAAAAACTCACAAAAGCTGCATCAAGTTTACCATATATAATATTAACTTCATAACTTAAAGGCCTAAAAACACCAGGAAAATTAGTAAAACCTAATTTGGAGGTCAGTTTATAATTCTTTAACCACTGAGTTCCTGACAATCCTCTTTTGTAAAACTTAATATTATCTAAACTTAGGCATTCTTTAAAATTCTTAGCCGCAGAAAAATCTATTTTAATGGATTAAACATTCAAATGCTATTTAAAGTTCTGAATAATGTAATTTTAAAAATGTATTGCCACTATTCGATTAGTAGGTTACATCCGCTTCGTACAATACTCTTTCATATCATATTCAGGACAGGGTTCCTCATGTGATCCAGGAAATAGCCTCACCTATTTCTGGGTCGAACTGGAGGAAGCCAGACAGCCGGGAGCTGACAGACTTCTTGTGCCTAGTGTGCCGATGGTCGGAATATAAGAAATAAAAGAGACGTACACAGGCCCGTACTTCACGTACGCAAGAGTTGTGGCGCGAGACTGGGAGGAAGAGTGGCCTGGCTCTCTGAGAGATTAAGAGGCGGAGGGGAGTGTGGCAATCCGTCTAATGGTCGCTGAAGGAGTCCTGAGAGCTCTCCACCACAGTGTTGCTACTCTCAACTTCATCCCCCTCCATTATTGGCTCTCATAGGCTTTTCTGATACACCGGAAGCATAAAGGAAGGAATGTCAATATTCAAGTTGTGACAGATTTTTTGTAAGTATTTTCGATATATTTTCCAATTCTCTCTACTTGTCTTAAAATAAATAATAGTATAAAGTAGGTGAACAAGCTATATAATTATAATAAAATAATAAAAATTAAACTATATATATATATATTTTTTTATTTATTTATTTATAGTTATTAATTGTATTATAACCACTTAAAGTTTATATTAATGTAAACACTACCCATGAGTGTGTGTATCTATCAGTCTTTCAACGACTGTAGACTTCCTATAGTAGAGACCTGTAGGTCTGTGACCTAGAATACTGTGTATTCTATTTTACTAAATGATGTCTGGCACATACATGGTTTTTTAATTTAAAGCGAATGGCTAAGTTGGTTATTAAGCGAAATTGGAATCCAACTTTAACGGAGAAGTATCTGATATAATCTCAATGAGAACAAATAGGTTAATGTAACATTTACACTCCGAAGAGCCTAATGTCCAATATATATATATGCACATCTATGTGTAATAGGGTGGGTGTGTAGGTCTGTTCTGTATGTCTGCAAGAGCTTTAGTATCTGCGATTCTGCAATCTGCAACTTCTACTTGCAAACGTTGACGTGAGTTCCTTATCAGCTGAAATTCGGTGTAGGATACGATAAAGGAGAGGAAAACTAATGTAAATTATCGTTATAATTATTATTACGTTACTTAAGGTGTCATGAAAAAAAATTTAGCTCATAATGTGTGAAAACACTGTTTTTTACATATTTATACCATTTAACGAAGAAAAAATAGGATTTATAAATAGGTTACTGTTAGAATTTCCTTCTTCTCTTCCTGACCTAAGACCTAGAGTAAAACTTAGCAAGGAAAACTCATCTTCCTCCCAGTTCGATCATCTTCACTTACTCCTGTGCATCTTTAGAGAAAAAATCTGGCATAGGCATGACATGACAAGTCAAGTTAAGGCGACTTTCGCTTGAAGGTCTTTTCAGTCTTCAAAAGCGAATCGCCGCTCTTTTCTAACATTCACAGAGTCTCACTTTATTGGAGCCAGGTGAGTCCCCCAAAAGATCCTGCCAAACACTCTGATAGTGTCCTTTGTGGAGGGTATTACCTTATTTCCCCGACAATGGCTTGTTTGCCGTCCTTACGGACTGACTGTAAACTCGCTCCCGAAATACGTATTTACTCTAGAAAGATTCCAGAAGATATAAGTCCATCTGAAAATACTCAGAGATTTTTCTATATTTCATTCATTCATATATTTTATTATTATACCTCTTTGTATATTTTTTTGCATGTTTATTTTCTTAGTCAATCCTAAAGAAGGCCTAAAATTTAGGCTGGGAATAATAAAATTATTTTTGATAAGTTATTAGTTATTTTAATTCCAAGACCGAATCCCAGAACAATCCTTCCTTACAGTGAAGATCCCATTTATAAAACCATTGTGAATTCTATGTTGGCATTTAACGACTCTAACGGTTGCAATATGAGCTGAAATGCTCATTTGTTCCACACTCAAATATTGATTATATTTCTGAAAATTTACATTTTTAAGAGACTGAACGGTTGCATCAGGATGCCCAGGATTTTGAGATGCGTTATCCAGAAAAATGGGATGTCAATGTGCTTTTGGACAGTTGTTGGAAACTTAAGCGGGATATCAAAGACGAAAATCTGAAACGAGTCTAGTGAATTATCAAAGAGAACAAGAGAATTTTACAAAAAACATAAATAGGCACATAATTGTGAGTAAATGTTACTTGTGTAGATTATTCATTTTAGTAAAAATTAATAATTAATTAATTAGCCAGATAAATTTATATTTATATATATACATATACTCAGATACGGCCGAACAAAAAAAAAAAAACTTTGAAAGCCTGTGTTATCAGGGTAATTTATTGTCTTCTTTTCTACGCTAGTTAAATTTATAGTGTTGGACCTGTCCATATCCACATTGGCAGTAAATGTGCTCTTCGTCTAATGTATCGCATAAACTTCCACTTCTTCAAGGATATGAAGCCTTTAACGGCCCATATTCCTATCGCATGAGCTATATAAGGGCCAATCATGTTCTAGTTATACGGTGAATATTGCTCATTGCCGGTACAACACAAGTGTCGCGGTATCCACTCGAACTACATTATTCGATTGTTTTGCTTTGTGAACAACCTATTCATTACTGGCAATAAAACGGGCTGGTTGCGCGTTAAAAGATGTTTGTTTCTATTTTTTTCAAGGCCTGATCAATTTCTCTCATCCCTTACGTTTATTTGTTCTCTCGAAAATATAAACCATGACAGGTAAATTATCTAAAGGGTTATTATTTCTACCACCAACGAATTTAGAACTCTCATACCTTTATACTCTCCGTCTTCATTGGTTTCTGTACACCATCTCCCGTTGGCGAGCGCTTTCGAACATTATCTTCTGGCCAAATACATGTATTCACTGTCACTGTCTGTATTGTAGTTGAATACAGATGGGCCAGTAGAGGGCCAGTATGCCCTAAATGTAGCTCTCAAATGAGCGTTCAACATTTCATCGAGGAATGCCCATATTACACTAATCTATTTACATGTAAAAACCTTCCAAGACAACTGTCGGCATCCCTGGCAAACCATTAATCCAATATAGGCAAACTTATGTGCATTTTAAGGAAAACAGGCTTATATGAAAAAATTTAATCCCCTCCCCCAATACAGAAAAAAAAGAAAAAATAAATAAATAAATAAGAAAAAAATAAAAGAAAAAAAAATTGTTATTTTGTTGTATTTTTTTGTTCTAAGTTTTATTGTAGTATTCACTATAGAAATCTAATTGTATCATATTGTTCCTGTATTAAAATTGTTGTCTATTGTTTCTAATTTAATTGTTAATTTACCTTTTAAGTTATATAATTCATATTTCTGTTTTTAACATGGTTTTGTACCTATATTTATGTGTATGAATATAACTTATTGCACACCAAGTGCTATATAATGAAATGTAACCAAGAACTAAAAAACGAAAAACATTGTATTCAACTACAATACAGACCGTGACAGTGGACTTATGTATTCGGCCAGAAGATGGACAATGTCCGAAAGCGCTCGCCAACAGGAGATGGGCAGAAACCAATGAAGACGGAGAATATAAGGTATGAGAATAAACCATGACTGTTAACAGGGAGTCAATCAAATACTTCTTCGTTGTAAATTTAATGAAAGTTTTCTCAAAAAAGAAACAGTTTATTATATTACAAATTGTATGCTTATTTCTAAAGAATTATGCTTTAATTAAACCTGAATTTCTCCAATTTTTTTAAAATTTAACTCAGGAGCAAGAATATTATGTATAGTGTATTTTTCATTCTTTAGTCAGTAGCTTTACTGTATTTTATTTTATAGATATACTCACGACCATGTTGAAATATAAGGCAGAAATTTTTGTCTTTAAATCGAACTTTTGGGGAGAGAGACTAGACTTACATTTATTTTAATGTTACTTATTTTCATCTTTTAACGTTTCATTGAAATCTTTTACATCTTATAATTATGTACTTTAAAGTTACATAATAACATTCGCTTTTTTTAGGATATATTTTTGACTTACAAACCCTTAAGCTTTTTCCAACTATGTTTGGAGTTACAACTGCTTATTATACCTTTTTTCTCCTTTTAAAAGCATATATAATTCTTAAAAACAATTTTCTCAATTTTAAGTGGTACTTACTGATCCAGGATTTAAGGAAAAAGTGGTTTGCAGTTATGTCAGACTGCAAATTAACCCTCACAACCAATTGCGCTACTTAAGTAATACAGTATCGGAAGCTATATGAAAATCAATTATGAGAAATATTTAACCAAATAAAATTTAATTTTTATATCAAAAGAGTGATACATGACACTAGAGTTTCACATAAATCCTCACTCACTGTTTTTTCTTATTCTTTATAGAAAGAAAGATATAATGGCTTTTTAGCATAGCTTCAAATAGGCCGGGCTTTGAGAGGAGTAAAACCGTCAGAAACAAAGTACGAGCCGAACAAGCGGGCGATATACTTTCTTGATCGTAGTTCATATTTAATGCAAAGGGAGAGATGGGGTAGATGGGGAGAGGGAAGAGAGAGAGAAAGATGGTGTTGCAGTAAATTCAAGAGAGAGGAATTCTTGGTTTTTATTTTTATTATACAAACAATTGTGTGTTAATTAGTACAAGTAAATTTTGTCTACAATTTATACGTATTGTTTTAATTAAATAGAAAATTTCTTGAAGAAAAGTTTCAATGTTGTATAATTTTTTTTTCTGGTATTTAATCCCACGTGAGTTTTAACAATTTTTAGTGCAAGGAAACAGAATGAAAAAATCTAACTGTCCCAGCCAGGACTCGAACCTGGATCTCCTGCTATCCGGGACGGTGCATTTACCATCTGCAGATATTGCAGAATTGGCATTTTACTGTTGACTTAAATAAATGTTTAAGGATTCCAATATCTTAGAAATTTACAAATACACCTACATACACCTATACAAAGAAAAATAAAGGTTTACTAAAATACCTCTTTGCTCATCTCCGAAGAGCCAGTAAATATCCTATTAATTATTTACTAATTAATTATTAAATTATGCACAATTCAACCCAAAATAATTTAATTATTCTTTTAAATATTTGTAGATTCTCATAAAAACTCCCTTTTTCAAAGTAAATCATTGCTAACATAGGTTATAGTGAATGTGGAAAGACAAAAAGAAAATTATTATAACCCAAGAATCATCTTTTGCTACAGACATAACAGTGAATGCTGTCTTTACCATAGGTTTCCTATACTTTGATAAAAATTCCTGTAATTTTAAATAAAGTCCAGAAATTGTCTGTTTTACAATACTTTGAAAAGAATGTGAATATTCATTCTCAAAATAATTTAAAATCAACTCTTTCAGTCTATGTCTTGGAGGTAAAAGTGAGTACAGCTCATATTTCGCAGTTTGATTATATACTATCTGAAAATATAGACAGAATACTATCTATTATTATATATGTTGGACAATTATATCCCCCAATATTTATTAAAGTACTTGTAGATATTTTTCTATTACATAGTATGTGTACTGCATTACTTTTTCATTTAAATTTTAATGTTTGTATGCATGTTTTAATGTAACATATTTCTTTAATAATAATAGAACCCAACGCTTATTTCAAAATATGAAATTCTTTCCAACGTTAAAACAATATAGTGATTATGGTATTTTATGTCTACTATTAGGTACGAGAGAAAATAAAGACAATATTTTGAATAATCCGGCTTATGAAAGATGTAAAAAGCTACTTTAGAGCCTATTTTTAGCCTATAAGATCTTTTTAGGTCTTGCAAACCTGGCGCTGCGGGTTCAACAACACCCACCCTGGGCAAGCTTTAATCATTAAATGAAGGCATGTTCTGAGCTATGGAGGTTTAGAATGGTGTGGCAACCTGTAGGTAGCTCGTCTCTCCATGACATTAAAAATAATATAAAAAAAATAAATACAAAAAAAGCTTAATTCCTTCCGAATTTGGTAAAATATGAGGGCTTTTGCGAATGACGGGAGACGGAATGAAATTCCCTTTTGGCCATTTTGACCCCGTTTCCAGTCACGTAGGGTCATCGCGAGGCGTTGAAAAATCTCTTTCAGCACCGGCAATCCGAGAGATGATCTCCTGCCGGTGTAGTGCGTGTGTCTCGGCCCATTCTCGTGCGTTCCCGCTTTTGTCCAAAAGTCGCACGTATGAACTCGTAGAGGACGATAACGGGCCCCCGCATGACGACTCTGGGAACAGGGTCTTAACTCATTCTCGGTGTGGGGAGGGTCAGTGGGGCTCTGGAATCACCATGATTGGGTTAGTGGTACGCCTATCAGTGCACCATCTCTGTACGGCCGTGTTACCGTTCCCGAGGGAAGACAATGCTTTCGCAAGGAACGCTAACATGAGAAACGACCTCCAACTGCTACTACGTTCAATGGGTATCGAATGTAGACAAAATTGCTTGTACCTGAACGAGCAAACGACTCAGTAGGAAAACTTAAGTTTCTCATCGCTTTACTTCAAAACTGATAATATTTGCCATCGCTCTTCATTCCCAGTCAGTCTAGAGCAAAACATTATTCGATTTTTTTGCTGGGCTTCGGTCAAGGTAGATCCAAAAAATACAATTTAAAAACTGTGTATTTTTTTAAAATTATCTGCCAACGTTTTGGCTTAGATTGTAATCCATCTTCATGAAGGCGAGAGGGGACGTCGTGCCACCTGGATCCCATTTTTATGGCACGGTTTCATCAGGCCTGTAAGATAAATTTAGTAATTTACTTTTAGTTTGTGTATCTTACATCTGCTTAGAGTACAAAGCTCCTGCAAGAGGGACTTTTCATTGTAAAACTCTTTTGTAAATTATAAAAATAATAAATCTATATATAAGGGCATACAACCTGAAGAAAAACACGGGCATGCAAATCCCAAATTAAGATTAGCCCATCCACTTCAACCTTTCTCTCGGAAAATGGAGATACTTCAAGGTAATCTGAATATTATAATGACCAAACTTCTCTAACCCCCCCTACCCCTCACCACCCTCGCGAAATAAAACTGCGGCCTCGAGCCCCTGGAGGGAGAGGGGGTGGGGGAAAAAGAAGTAAAGAAGTCCAGTTAACTTCGAGAAGCATTCCAGTTTAAGTCGTCGGGCTCAAGTTCCAGGGGTGGGGGAGGGGATGAAGTATTCCTGGCAGGTCTGAATCTGCCAACACTTAGGAGTCACGGACTCGCCGTCCTGTCGTGACTATTTCTTCTCTGAAATATATAGAATTTTAGCCAAGCATTTATTCAATTTTCTCTTCGCTGCTAAAAATGAATGTCCTTCGAGCTGGTGTTGCGTGAACTAAGTCGATTTCCCATGCTTCATTTTAATTCAGAACGATTTGATCCTGGAAGCCGAAAAGGATAACAAAGGGGTGGAAAAAGCTGCTGAGGGAGTCTCTAGGCCGACTGAAACAGGAAGGGCTTAAAGAGGCCGTTAACCCTTCCGTAGTGAAGAAGGAATTTAAGTCATTCACTCTTCTATATATAAACCTTATTATTGAAACATGTTATGCATGTTAGAAAATTAAATCGTACTCACATTTAGTTAAATATACTTTTTTTAATGCTGACAAAATCGAAAATATTTAAAATTTCGATATATATATTTCTAATCCCCTTACCCAAGACCGGTTTCTTCCATTGACGAACTCAACAAATGGTTTGAAAATAAAAACCTTAAAAACTAAATTTGTTTTATTATTTTTAAACTTTCGGACACTAAAGACATATAAGTTCACTAATTTCAATTTTTTACAAGTAAGACACTCGGGCCTACAATCAAAATTACATTTAATATCTTTCTTATTGCTTATTTTATTCTTAATGATACAAAATTTAAAAGTTATAACATTAAAATTTAAATTACAGTGATTCTATACATGTTAATCTTAACACTAATAATATCAAATATATTAAATTAGTTCTAAAGTCAGCAATATAAAGCCTATATACCAAATTTGGTTTCTATATTTCAAAAATATTATGGATCTTCCTACACACAATATTACGTTCATAAATAATTCACATAAATATTAAAATCTCTTTTGAAATAATAAATACAGATGTAATACTTTTTTTTTTTACTCTAATAGTTATGAAGATGTTAATATTATTTATTGTGGTCTTCCTAAAGGAATTAAAAGAGATTAAAATATCTGTCTCCTCTCCGACTTATTTGATATTTTGAAAATGAGGCGCCCCGCATACCCCTCGAAGTTATTCCCTGAAGTATTTTCCGTAATATGCATTCTTCGAGGGGAAAAAAAAATGTTATCTAATAAAAATTTTGGAACATTCAATTTTAAATAAATCACGTTCAATGCATTCTTTTGTCGCTTCATTTATATTAAAGATGTAATGAAAATATTGATCTCTTTCTAATAACTCCCCTCCGTCTGAAACAATTTCAGTATATATTTAAGTCATCCAATGATTTGTAGAAATTAGTACTGAGTTTAATCTGCAGACATGTGTGTGGTGTGAGTGTTTGTGTGTAACTTTAAATGGACCAAATTTTTTTGTATAATCATTAAATTTCTATTAAAATTTTTAAAAAATCGCATCCTAAAACGAAGTTACATGCTTTATCTTCCCATTGGGAATTATTGGGAAAATTAAGCAGTAATTATATGTTAGTGGCATACAGACTGGTTGTTATGCAGAAGGGAGACAAACCGATAACTAGATCACAAGAAGTAGCTTTTCACAAGAAGTACCTTGACACTTCTAATCAAGGAAACATTATTTTAATGATTATTTTACGCCAAGGCAGTAATCATCGCTTTAATGGTCTATGTTGTCTCATATGATTAGAAATTCATTAGTCAAACTCCATATATGCTTATTTATAGCTATTTCAATTTGACATTTACCTTGAACTGACTTTGCACACAGTTATTTTTATCCGCGTACTTTAAGTACAGTAATCATGAGGAAATCCTAATTCGAGTTCCCTTGAAATCCATAAGGATTAGTTCCCCTAAAACTTTCCTCTCAATCGCCTTTGCTAGCTTTGTCCAGATTTCCTGTAGGGTAATCACGCTATTCACATTACACTGGAAGTCTGTCTATATAGAGCTTGGAGACTCTCAAAAGTCTACAGAGGAGGATATGGAAGCTTTGTCTTTGTAGCTCTAACGTGACGGGCTTTGTTTTAATCACTGCAATAGTCGTATCCATTACTTTACTGTATTTATTACGGTAAAATACTGTTTATGGTTAAAAACGTAGCAAGAAATCCGTACTGGAAAAAAAAAAGATTAAAATGTTAATTTTTTGTTAACTCTTAATTAATCCTAAGTTATTGTCTCATCTAACTAAGAATATATTTTTACAATATCAATTTTTATTTATGTCAATGTAGGGGTACTTTTGTGATAGCTTAGACAAAACTTTTTTTGATTTTATATTAATCTAGGTACATACTACCTGTACTATATACTAGATTATACATTTTACATTTAGAAAGATATTTAATATTAACATTATAATTGCTATATCATTTTGAACAAATTAAATAAAATTTATGGCTAATTTAGGGTTAGCTAATAACAGAATTATTTTAGATTTAGATAGTTATACTTAAGTAAATATCATAAGAATTTATAATTTACTTGTTTAATTGCAGACCTCTGTGAATTATTATTGTAGGATAATTAAAAGGTAATTTTAGGTTATCTTTAATAAGATTGGCGGAGTTTAATAAACTTATAAATGATCTTATTTAATCAACTACAGGGGAAATAAAATAAAGAGTGTGTAGGAAGAAAAACGATAACATGGGTTGATAACTAATACCAGAACATTCTGGAAGATGTACGAAGTGTCGTAATGGAAAGTGGCAGCTAAGGGTAGGTTTAATGGGGCAAGTGTTAGCTGCTAGGAGATAATCTTTCTCTCTTCAATTCCTCTTCTCGCGAGAGGATTCTCACTCACTCTCTCTCTCTCTCTCTCTCTCTCTCTCTCTCTCTCTCTCTCTCTCTCTCTCNTCTCTCTCTCTCTCTCTCTCTCTCTCTCTCTCTCTCTCTCTCTCTCTCTCTCTCTCTCTCTCTCTCTCGCTCTCTCGCTCTCTCTCTCTCACTCTCTCTCTCTCTCACTCTCTCTCACTCCCTCTCTTACTCTTTCTTTCTCTTTCTTCCCTCTATCCCCTTCTCATTTCTTTCTCTCTCCTTTATACACTCCTCCATTTCTCCCATAGTCCCTCTCACCCCTCGCCTTCTCACACTCCCCTTCTCCGTCTCTCTTTCTCTCTCACATTCTCCCAAGCATCCTGGCCCCCTTCCCAGCCATCTCAGTCTCTCAGGTTCCTATCGCTCTTCCGATAGGACTGGTGGCTGCCTCTAATGCCTGCAGATAAGAGTTCCCAGGACAGACGGAACCCTCCTTATCTGCTGAGATGTGCACTATCAAACAGGAGTCCCTGCCAAGTCTTCTTCCATCTTTCCCGCGTTATCTACCACGGGCCGAAGTTGTAAAACATTTTCTTGTGCATAGCGAATTTTCTACAATTTATTTACTAAAGTAAATGCTAGTCCTGTGAAGTAAATTTAATATGTGTTATGAACCCAATAAATTAAATGTGTGAAGTTGATCGTATGGTCAACATAAGAAGGCGATCATAATTCAATAATTCGAGCAAATATTTAAATGAAATAACGCCTAATTCGCATCCATAAAAAAATTCTACCTAAACTAGTTGAAACGCCTATTCCAGAATACCACAAACCATTTTGAAAAAATTGATCTTTAAGAATCTCAAAAGAAAAATTTTTCAGAATCGAACTACTAAAAAGTAAATTAATATGAATTACCTTATTCATAAAATATGAAGATTTTTATGAGATACAAAACGAAATAGAATAATTAGTTGTGGAAAATTCCCTGGACTCTAAATATATATTTTACAACATATGGGTGTCACAATTGTTTTTTTCTTTTTTTAACTTTATCAATTAATTATTAATTTCTTTCTACATGTTTGTTTTGTATCTAGTAATGAGCTGATTAATAATTTTGTTAATTAAAGTTAGCATGTGGCTTTTAAGAGCAGAAAGAATGTCTGAGTTAATTTTTAGGTTTTTAAGAAAGCGGGGATTTATTCCTCTATTTGAGAAGAAGGGGGTTTTCTCTCGGGATTTTCGTACTAAAGGTATTGCAGAGAATTCTTTTTTACTCGTAGTTTCGCAATAATTTTTAGTGCAAGGGAACAGAATAAAAAATCTAACTGTCCCAGCCAGGACTCGAACTAGTGCGGGGAATTTAATAACTTGTCAGACTTGTCCCGGTAGCATAAGTGGTAAATGCACCGGCCTGGATAGCAGGGGATCCAGGTTCGAGTCCTGGCTGGGACAGTTAGATTTTTTATTCTGTTCCCTTGCACTAAAAATTATCTAAATTTACGTGGGATTAAAGACCACAAAATAAATAATATTTATGTAGTTTCGCAATGTAGATATCGCGAGTGGTTCCTCGAACATGAAATTATGTCGATGTGTGGCTGATGGAACAGGTTTGTCTGTAGTGGAGGCGTTTATCTAATCCTCTTAACAAGATTTCACGGAAGATCGGGAAGAAAGGAGTTCTTCTCTGTTACCAAGAATTTAAATAGTGTTCGGCAGATTTCAGGCATAAAAAAAATTTAATTATTTTCCTTTTGGTTTAAAATATCAAAAGGTGAAAATACTAAACAACATTTACTAGAATAGGAATAAATGTGTGATGGAAGGAAATTTTTACATCTACTGCTTCTAAAACAAAACTGATATTAAATTTATACAAACTAGTTCAAACTAGTTCAAATTGTAAAAAAACATTCTGTTTATATGTGTTTTCTGATTGTCTTATCAAGCATCTAGAAACTTTTAAAGTTTTCGTCTATAGAAAATTTACTCTTCTATTATTTTAGCATACCGGCCCGAATAGCAGGAGATCCAAGTTCGATTCCTGGCGAGGACAGATAATTTTTATTTTATTCTGTTCCCTCTCATTAATTGTTTAAAATTTACGTGGGATAAATAAAAACCACAACCAAACAAAATATTTACTCTTCTATTGTTTAAAAAAAATCATTTGTGAAGTTCCTATTGTTTTATGACTCAACTTAAACAACTTAAAAGGTAATAATAAATTATTAAATTAAATAAATTTCACATCCTTTCAAAAACAAAAACAAAATTAATTTCTAACTTTATAAATTGGTCTAGTAAAATAATTTTTCTGGCTGCAAACTGCAATGGTGTAGGAATTCAAGCCCAAAATTTATTTAAATTTGTTCATTAATTTTAGAATATATCAGGAGTAGAGAAATACTAACAGCCGAATGTACTGAATGATTATCAATTTCCTTTGATAGAGAGCGCATGCTCTAAAATACCCAAAAAACAATTCTGTCTAAAAAAGGGAAATATAATCGATTACAAGTTCTCTCTAACATCGGAACGGGATAGTCAGTGAAAATGTAGTTTTTGTAAATCAGCGCGGTTTTTTTTATTATTTTTTAAAATAAATAATGACACAGCCAATGATTTAGTTTTTCTATTTTTTGAGCTCCATTCAACCGGTGTCAAAGACTGTCATTGTTTACAAAATATCCACCCGAAGGGATTTAGCTATTGAGGTTCTCATGACACATTTTTTTTATGATGTTTCAGATTTTTTTTTTTTTTTTCTGATCTTACTTACTTGTCACCAAATATGAACGATACTTATTTTAGTCTATTCTTGTTTGTCAAAAGTCTATAGAGCAGTGATTTTAAATTTTCTTAAAGAAATTTTGTATATCGCTTTAAAATGAGAGAAACATACATAATTTGTTCTTGAGTAAAATTTTAAAAGGATTCAATTTGATCTTAAAATATCAAGTGAGTGTAAGAAAAGATTGTTTTGTTTTTTTGTTGTTTTTCTGCTGCCGCTTATTTAAAGCCATGAAACTCAACTCAGGTTTATTTCTTCATAAAATAGATATTTTAGAATTTATACGACGAATCTAAACAATCAGGAGTGGCGGTTTACAAGGAACTAGAAATATAATTTTCACGGTCCACAAGTCACGATTAGTTATTTTTTATATAAAATTCTGCACATCAGTTTTTAATTCAAAACAAAAGGGTAAGTTGGTCATTGGGAAATGTGAGAGAGAATTGATCGCCTCACTTGGAATGTTCACATACAAATAATCACTACGATGCTGAAGAATTCGTGTGGTTGACGCAGCTCTCGCGTGACGAACTCTTCCATACTCAATTTCGTGTTCAAACTCACTTTTCATACTAATTTCCGAGGGGGGTTTCATGTCAAGTGCATGCTCCATAAACTTCCATGATTATCCTGAGTGGATGTATCAAACTTTCGCAACATGACCACTGCTGAATCTACTGTATCTCTTAGTGGATGTTACACCCATTCTGCTAGTCCTGACTGTTGACAGCTCAGGATCTGCAAGAGCCGTGCGTCTGTTCCCGTCAGCCAAGTTAAGGGAAAACACAACTCAGTCAAGGGCCGTGTGTGTTTATCTTCTGCCTCTGTTATCTGTCATCTTCAGAAAGCCCTAGGGGGGCTGTATATAATCCCTTCAACTTGGGAAATTTCACCATAAACTTTCAATGGATATAGATAAGAGTTAATGACGGAATTTAATGCCAGCCGGAGGGCACAGTTCCTATCCATAGTAGTTGTATTCGTAAACTTCGTCTCTTAAAAGTTTTGTCCGTAAAATTGTGAAAAGAAATAGTCGTTAGAATGCTATATTTTACCCCTATGATGTTCCATAAACTTTCCTCGCTATAAACTTCAATAATAATTAAAATATTATGATGATAAATGTTGGTCTCATTTAACTCCCTCCCCCCTCCATTTTGTGCAAACTAAATATTGAATAAAAGGAGAGTTTGTTGACCGTAGATATTATTCTAAGATGATTTTAGTTGGGGTTAGGTCAAGGTAGATCCAAAGAAACACAAATTTAAAAAATGTATTTTTTAATAAAGGATTATCTGCCAACGTTTCGGCTTACACTGCAAGCCATCCTCAGGGCTATCATTAAGATGAGAGAGTACATCCTGTCCCTGAGATCACATACTCAGGGACAGGACGTTCTCTCTCATTTTCATGAAAGCCCTGAAGATGGCTTACAATGTAAGCCGAAACGTTGGCAGATAATCCTTTATTAAAAAATACATTTTTTAAATTTGTGTTTTTTTGGATCTACCTTGACCTAACCCCAACTAAAATCATCTAAGGCTAAATATTGAATATTCTTTTTGTATCTAAAAAATAAGAAGGCCCGCCCAAAATTATAAATTACATTCTTAAATAATTTAAATAATTTTTCTTAAATTTTTACAGAATACAATTTTTAAAATATTACATTTATCACCACTTATTACATAAATTACCTAATGAATTTTATAACAAACAGTAATTAAGATTTTAAATAATGATTTTTACTATACCCCTTTGGCCTATATTATCCTGCTCATCCAACGGTTTAAATAATACAGCTAAAATCTATTAATTTGGGGTTATTATTTTAAACACTAGTGTTTAACTCTCCAGAGCTCTCACAGATACACATATGTATGTACATATATTCTTCTTCACAGCTTGAGCGTGTGGAAAGGTTGTTATATTTTTTTTATAGTTTACCGGACCTAATTTTTAGCTTCTCTAATGCAGGGTCCGTGAAGATATTCAAACACCGTGTCTTATACTATCGTGAATAGCATGATTTGTTTATAAAATATAGGACAAAATTTAAATGAAAGTGATTTTTTAGAAGCCTACTCCTAGATCTTGTATAATCCCCTTGTTCATTTAAGCTATAGAAAGAAAATTATAATACAATAGATTTGTTTATTTATTAAGAAACGGTATCGCTTCCATTATGTATTGTATTTTCGATAGGAAAATTTAAAAATTGTACAAAAACACATTTCATATACACATAGGCACATATTTATTTATTTATAAACAAATAAATATCTCATTAAGTTTTACTGTATGAAATGAATTTTCAGCGAGCAATATACACTTAGAAGAAAT
>KZ806875.1:146981-164883 GCA_000696205.2 Oncopeltus fasciatus
ATAATTATATATATAAATATATAATAAACAAGAACAGATGGGATAAAGTGTGCAGTGAACACACAAAAAGAAAAATCACTAATTGTAAAATTTTCGAGGATTTGATTTTACACAGTTAATGTTTTGTAAACAATGGTTTAATAATAATTGTGTTATATTTTTCATGCTTAATCACTAATTTTATTTATCAATTTTTGCTAATATTGTATATTTTCTTTTTAGGTAAGAAAATTCTTGTGATGCATCAAACAACCCCTATTAAGAAAGAAAAATTCTATGCTTTGTACTAAATTCAAAGGTAAGTTGAAAGATTTTGGCTGAAACTGCTCAAACTAAGCTTATTTCTCGTGCCTATGATATTTAACTATTTAAATAAATATTTAATTATGTTGAGTGATTAGTATGATAAAATCACCTAAAATCCGCAAACTAGTCCAAACAGGCTTGCTAGGTAGGGCACCCTGCTGGCTAAGTAGTTGGAAGCTTAATTATTTTCCTTAAAATCTGAAAAATTATTCATAATTCCAATATAATATATAAATATTTGTAAATTACATTCTTATAACAATTAAATTGATACAATTTCCAAATCCCTCAGTCATGAACACTTGATCAAGGTGGCAAAACGTTCCGCTCCCCCGGAATTATAAATTTCACCAACGAAAATTCTCTGCTACTAATAAAATGCAATTATTTTGTACGGTTAACCCCTCCCCACGTCTCTTGCCAGATTTCAGATAAAATGGATCCTTACGACATGCAAAAAAATTGAAAAACATTTCAAAGGCAGGGTCATAGTTAAACTCTTATTGCTTAATTTTTTTTTAAATAAATCTACTAAAAGAAAGAACTCCTCCTGGATCTCTGACTTTTTTTTTTAATAAAATAAAATGTTTGTTTTTATAACAGGGCAGGGAACCTGACATAATAANTTGTCCTTGTATCGCTAGCAACCTTTTACAACTTGGAGCATTCAGACAACGACTTGATCAAAATATGTAATCTGCTGATAAGAAATATTGCATACTATGGGAAAACGTGTTTCATTAAGAATGACCATAAATTATTGTGTGAGTGTGTGACAATTGTGTGAATGATTGATATTATCTCAAAGTCTGAAAACAATATATGGCTCAGGCTGGCTCTAGGACCGCCGGGAGAGAGTAACTCAGCCCTCCAAATCCTTCCTCAAATTTCTTTCTTATTATGAGCATTTTGTAAAAATGTTATAGAACATAAATGGTGGAATGTGCATTTTTCAACAATCATTGATATTTTCTCTTCCTCATAATCCGATTTCACTCAAAATGAATGCATTCAATGGTTTGCAGTAGATGGTCAGACTACCAAATTTTATTTCTATTTAAAAAATAAGAAGACCTTTTAACCCTCGAAGTTACATTCTCAAATACACTTCTTAAAGGGATTTAAAAAAAAAAACACTTTTTACCAAAATTATAATTTTACACCAATAAGTACCATAATATTACTGCAGCTCTTACACTAACAAAGATAATGATTTTTCACTATTCGTTATATCTCTAAAACCCCTCCCATCCTCCCTTAACGAGTTAAGCCAATAACGACCTCATCAACGGTTATTAAAATTAAATTAGATTGTTTGTTTTTTTTTTTGTTTTTTTTTTTTTTTTTATTTACATTGAAACCTCCGGCCAAAATTAATTGGAATTTCAGAGATTGTCTTTCTTACCCATTCCTCAATATCTTTATAATATTCAATAAGAAGAATTGAGAAATTCAACAATGTCTTAAAATTATTTTTGTTTGGCGAATAAAAATTATGCAAAAAGCTGCTACTGAATCTCCAACATTCTCAACTCTGCCAGATTCAGTAAGAGTATTAGCACGTGCTAGTTGATATCACGGATTCAAAATGATCATCGTGTCAGCGTTGTTTTAATAGATTGCTACTCCGGCAGCGTGATATCCTTCACTTTCTAATTTAGTGATGTAGTTGGAAGTATGGAATGACAACAGATAACTATTCATTCACATATATAAGAGTCAATAAATACAGTCTGAATTTAATAAATCAACATTGCGAAATTTATTAGAAAATATTTAAGTGACATATGAAGTACTCTTTAATATAATGTACTATGTAATAGTTAGAAATTATTTAAATTTTAGTTTCTGTGGTGAGTCCGAGTTACTCTTATGGCAGCCACAATAAATCCTGAATTGATGTGGATTATCTGCCGTCAAGAGTACAAGGAAATTTGTCTACTGACTAATTCTCATAAATTGTCCAGTGAAAACCCGGAATGATAGGGGGGGGGGCGATTGAATGATGCATTTTGGCTGCTAAGCGTTCTTTCCACGCTCTTCAAGAGTAACTCTGTCCGAACAATTTGTCTAAGTCCACAAGAGTGAGATTTTATAAGACATTGATTTGACATACCTATAGCTTGGAAATCAGGACTCTTAGCAGGAATCAGAAACTGAAACTGGTAAGGTTTCAAGGGAAGATCCTGTGGGGACTTTAAGGGGCAATGACTGTTAAGACTGAAGAAGGACACCGAACCTCGAGCTAAAAGTACAAGGTCTTGGATGTGGTCGATATAATTAAGTATTCTTGGTTACGAATGTCGCAAGGATGAACTCAGAAGTTCCTTCTAAAGTCATATCGAAGTACAAGTTTGGTGCACGTAAGGTTGGACCCTCTTGGATCCGATAATATCGTTGCTACAGATGCACTATCGATATTTTGCATTTGCAAAAGGATAGCGGCAACAAAGATTACTTGCCGTCATTCCTGGAGCATTACAAGGCTCAAGGTGTGGATCGTAGAGCCGTGATTATAATTATCTTTCGTCACAATATTATCACGACCCCCAGAGGTAGGTGGGACAGAGAGAAACTTCAAACAGAGATCATAGAGGGAGAATGATAGACCCACATAATAGACTAATAGTCTTAGAGAGCCCTATTTAGGGCTGGATCTCAGGCGAGACTATCCCTAGTTCTCTCCGGTGCCCTTCTTAGGTAACCTTCTCTCTCTTTTCCTTGCTGAAGTGGGATTCCTTTACTTCCTGTTCTGAACGAGCAGAAAGGTCTATTCCCAACCTTGGCTATATTCTTACAAGCTTTTCCAAAAGCTATATATTATATAAATAATTTTCTAAGGCATATATTTCTCTCTTTCTTGATCTTATACCATGTGGCGATATATATATAATTTATAAAACGGCTGCTTTAACTAGTTATTAAGCATGTTTAATTCACAAATTAAACAAAAAAAAAAAAAGTCAGGCCTTGTGTCTTATGTAAAGTTTTATTGCAAGAAAATAATGGGGAAAAATACTAAAAAATATAAATATTAATACAAAAATGATTGGTTTGTAAAGTATTGTCTATTTTTTTGGAGATTTGACATCTCCCTCCTTCTCTCTTCATTTCTCTCTCCTACTCCTTCTCTTAAATATGTATTTCGCACAAGGATATATGTTATCGTCTCGCTCGTTATATTTTACTGCGTTAAAAGAGTGTAACAAAGAACTCAGTCTTTTTCCCGTGATAAGAAAGATTTGCCTTAAAAAATTCCACCTTTAGCGTTACCTGTTCCTGTAGGGCTCACGTTATCTCAGAAAGGTTGTACGAAGAAAATTTGGAACAATGTCGATGCCTTCGATTAAGTAACAGAATGAACTAATCCGATTTGCCTTACCTACCAGATTTATTAAAAGTGGGGAAAAAATATTACCTTGCAATGATAAGAAAATTAACTATTTAAATTTCAAGGCTGTTATTACATCACTGTATCTAAGAAGCTGAAGAGTACAATGAGCAGAAATGGTAACCTACTTATCATACTAATACTTGACCTTGGCCGGAACGGCGATGTAGAAGCGAGGCCTCTTAACTATTCTCCCCACATATTTCTTATTATGTATTTAATGTAAGAAATTATATGCATATTTAATTCGTACCAGATTTTCATGGAAGAAATCCAGCTAATCACGTAGCATAGGACCTTATTGAAAATTTTCTAATTGTTTTACTTATTTTACGTTAAAAAACCACTAATACAATTATCAATATTATAATTAAAGATATTTATAATAATATTTTACAATTGTTATTTTAAAGGCAACGGAGAGAGTTAGTCAGGCGTAAAATATGTATAAAAAAATCTTCTAAGTTACTGAGGAAAAAATAATTGATTAAAAACACATCGGCAGTGATTAATTCTTTTAAAAGCGTTTCTTACTCATTTTCCTGAAATAAAACCATTTTAGTTTTTATAAAACGTGTTAAAAAAATTCTTAGAGCTAGTATGAAGCTTTTTTTATTTTTTTTTTATCTTAATTGTCATAAGTGCGACATAGATTATGTTGAAGTTTTTTGTTTTTTTTTTGAGAAATTTTATTTTCGAATTTTGTTGGTTGATTAAGCTTTCAAGTAGGACATTAAATAGCTAACTTGTGGCCAATCCTTTTCCTAGAATATAGTTCATGACTACATTTTAGATCTCACAATATGAAATACTAGATAATAAACCGCAATAAATCTAATTGTTTATTTTGTGAGCTAGATAGACAAGAATAACTACTTAGAATTATCCTAGGGACAATCTATCTCAATATGTTCAAGTAATAAATTAAGAAACTATATCAATAAAATGTAAAAAAAAATATATGAAAACTCATTTAAGCATAACTTTTTCTTCTTAATTTTCCAGCAGATCCGCAATTTAAAGATTTAAGAAACCATATTCTGTATTTGAACATGAACATATAAAAATAATAAATCATTTTTATAATGTATTTGGCATTATTTGAGTTATGAAAATTAAGTATAAAATAGGTTCAATATTTAATAAAATTTAATGCATAAAATTCTTAGGGAGTACACATAAAAGGAAACATGATTAAAAGCGAGAGCTAATAATGAACTCCTCTAACTGTTTACAGAAAAAAGGTATAGGAGAGAATTTTTTTAGGTTTCTCAAAGTTATAAAGAGAGAAGAGGGGGCTCAACTCTAATATTTTTTGCACTACCATTCCATAAAGTGCAAAATTAATTCTAACATTTATCATTGCCTGCAAGTACCCGGCCATTAACTTATTCCTTCTCTCTCTATCTCAGTCGTGACTCACGACTCGTGGTACAGCGCGGAGTAAATGGGTATTAACAGAAATGAGGGTTCATTTCTTCTCTTTCCCTGCAACAATGCCTGACCCCCCTACGAGAGAAGTATCTGTAAATTGGAATTTAGTTAAACTCAATATATATATATACTCTCATCTAGTCGAGTAATTTCATTGCCACTAAGAAAGTTTCATCCGTTATTAAATTTTAATATGTTAATATATTATGTCGTTAGTTACTTAACTTCATTTAAATTAATGTTGTTTTACACAAGGATTTTCATTGCACTTGAAATTTTAGAGGGCCTTCTTGTATGCTAGAACTGATTAAATTGTCTTCCTTAATAGCCTTATATTTATTTAAAATTAGTTTTTAAATAAGAAAGGCCAGCTATAGCTTCAAATAAAAAAAAAATTGTGGAAGTCAGAACAGTGAGGAAGTGGTCTCCTAGCCATGGGTGGCACGAAGTAATTTACCACAACAAACGGAAGGCGAACTGAATACTGTAACTTTAATAGTGACCAATCATATCCACCTTGAGACCTCAAGGGAGAAATTTATGATACGTCACATATATATATATATANATTATTAGCTCTCGCTTTTAATCATGTTTCCTTTTATGTGTACTCCCTAAGAATTTTATGCATTAAATTTTATTAAATATTGAACCTATTTTATACTTAATTTTCATAACTCAAATAATGCCAAATACATTATAAAAATGATTTATTATTTTTATATGTTCATGTTCAAATACAGAATATGGTTTCTTAAATCTTTAAATTGCGGATCTGCTGGAAAATTAAGAAGAAAAAGTTATGCTTAAATGAGTTTTCATATATTTTTTTTTACATTTTATTGATATATTTTCTTAATTTATTACTTGAACATATTGAGATAGATTGTCCCTAGGATAATTCTAAGTAGTTATTCTTGGCTATCTAGCTGATAAAAATAAACGATTGGATTTATTGCGGTTTATTATCGAGAATTTCATACTGTGAGTTCTAATGTAGTCATGAACTATATTCTAGGAAAAGGATTGGCCACAAGTTAGCTATTTAATGTCCTACTTGAAAGCTTAATCAACCAACAAAATTCGAAAATAAAATTTCTCAAAAAAAAACAAAAAACTTCAACACAATCTATCTCGTTATGTGACAATTAAGGAAAAAAAAACAAATAAAAAAAGCTTCATAATAGCTCTACAAATTTTATTTATATGTGTTATAAAAACTAAAATGGTTTTATTTTAGGAAAATGAGTAAGAAACGCTTTTAAAAGAATTAATCACTGCCGATGTGTTTTTAATCAATTATTATTTCCTCAGTAACTTAAAAGATATTTTTAAAAAGAATTTGGATCCAAATGTTTTAAATTTTATTAATTACAATAGTTTATTTTCAAATAAAATATAATAAAATACATTGTTAAATTTCAATATACATAATGCCCAGTAATTTACTAATGAACCCCTTGTCGTAATCAATTGCCACTTCTCACTTAAGGGTAATGTCTAATTGTAATTTCCAGAATTATAAGTGATCAAATTCCTTCTACACATTTATCGATTATATAGACTTCAACCGTTGGCTAATCGTAGATCCATCTGTTCTAAAGTACTTGGTTAATGTTTGAATCCAAACCCATTCCTACCCACCTAACTGCAGAACATTTAGGTTTGGGTTAAATAAACAAAAGGTCTATACTCCTACTACTAACACGAAGAATTAAAGCACAGAATTTTGTACAGTTTTTGGATAACTACAATAATTTTAATTGAGAGCGTATAAATAACCGACTCTGCAACCAAACATGCTATATACTTAGGTATAAAGATGCAATATTTGGTATATATAAATATAAATATATAATTCGTCTCGCAGATACAGCTTAAACAAAGCACATTTCCCAAACTTCTTTAAAAGGAAGATATAAATCAGAGTAAATGAGGAATTATATCTTCTAACGCAGTGAGGGCGATGAATGTAAAAGAAAGGCCACTAAGCTGAGTAGAAGGTAAGAAAGACGGAAGAGCTCATTATAGTTAAATTCATAAATATCTCTTTATTAATAATAAAAAATTTGTTTATGATAATGTTTTTCACTCAAATAAGAAAGCGGATAAATTTTAAGGCTTCTAATGCTTATTCTGAATTTTACTAAAATAAATTATTTCGTAAATCTTGCGTAAATACCTTATTTGTTTTCTATAGTTCAGAATTAAGAAGGTCCATTCAACTTTTATGAAATAACGTTCCTTAACATATTCCGTAAAATATATTTTTTGTGAATAATATATTTTTTATTTGATTTTGAAAACTAAATTTTTCACAAAAATATTTCGTATTTTTTCGTAACTCTAACAATAACGAAGATATTAAAAAATTTTTATTTTCGTGATAAACCTCCCCACCCTCCTCACCTTAACCAATTTTTGATATTGAAGATCTGACTACACAGGTTGTAAAATAATCTTAAATATTTGTTTTTTTTTATTTCATTGCGTATGATAGAGTGCGTGCACACACACACACATACACACATATAAAGAAAACGAAACACTGAGTCTGTCTAAGACAGTCTGCCTCTCTTCGCTCCTCACTAACGAAGGACGAGAATAAATAAATAAATTAATTTATTGCATGCGCTTTGGTATATGCTTTGCTTACCAAATTTTTATGCCTAATTAATTTGGAATCTTCTAGACGAGTTCGTAGAGGAGAAGGAGCTTTAGAGAAAACCCAAATGGAAAAATTGTCAATAACAGTAATATTGTTTTTATAAGCTTTTCGAGGAAAAAAAAATAGAGAACATAATAACTGTAAATTTAACTTTATGGCGTTAATAGTTCAATAATTTTTCTGAGACACTTTTATTAAGGAAGACATTTGCAAATATAACTATGATGGTTCCCTACTCCCTCTTCTTTACCGGCCAGCATAGAGACAGCTTTAACCATTTAGAGGTCTACCTTCTTACATTCGTTTCATCTCAGATAAATAAAATATAATTCTTCATTTACTTTATGTCCATCTTAGAAAATCATGGAAAATTTGCTTAGAATACGCTGCTCTTATATGATAAGTTTATTTTAGCTATTGACTTCAATAATATAACCAATGAGATATTACCTAATACCATTAATGAGAGGGAATAGAATTAAAAATCTATCTGTCCCAGCCAGGACTCGAACCTGGATCTCCTGCTATCCGGGCCGGTATGCTAATATATCCATTACACCACATGGACTAGAGACGAGAACTTCGTCTTAAACTCGAAGTAGCTGACATTGTCATACATTTTGCCGACTCTCGTCATTTACTTTATTTAATTTTAATTTATAAATATTTTATTTGGTTGTGGTGTAATGGATATATTTGCATACCGGCCCTGATAGCAGGAGGTCCAGGTTCAATTCCTGGCGAGGACAGACAGTTTTTTATATTCTGTTCCCTCTCATTAATAGTTTCCAATACTTAAGTTTTATGCAATTTTATTTCTCTAAAAGTTAACTATTAAGCCAGTATGCTTCCATTACACCACCGGGTCGAGCTAGATAACTTATTAAATTCCCAACACACTAGAGAGAGCCTAACCCACGAGAAAGACGAATACATCGTCTTATACTCGAAAGAGCTGACATTGTCTAACTATTTATCGACTCTCGTTATTTACTTCTTATTTTCATTTATAAATATTAATTTAGGAAATAGAATTAAAAAATCACTCTGTCCCAGCCAGGACTCGAACCTGGATCTAATTATAAATGAAAATTAAAAAAGTATATAACGAGAGTCGATGAATAGCTAGACAATGTCTGCTCCTTCGAGCAATAGACGATGTATTCGTCTTTCTCGAAGGTTAGACTCTCTCTAGTGTGTTGGGAATTTAATAAGTTATCTAGCTCGTCCCGGTGGTGCAAGTGGTAGCATTCGTGCCCGGAAAGCAGGAGATCCAGATTCGAGTCCTGGTTGGGACAGACAGATTTTTTATTCTATTCCCTCTCATTAATTATTTAAAATAATGAATAAATAAAATGGGATAATAAACCACAACTAAATTATATTTATAAATTATCTAATACCCTTCGATAAAGTACCCCTGTACGAGGTTTTATTCGTTGAACACCTTTATTTTTTTCTGATACAAAAACAGCATTTCCAATTTACCTTTGTAGCATTCCTCTTGCTTCTTGTTACACGAAGTAGCTCAGCAAGACACAACGTAATCACCGTTGTCAATAATGGAGACTTCACACAACACCATATTGTATATGTCTATCTATAGATAGTACAGGTGGAACGTCTTTACTGCTAAGAACCAACTGACTTTAACCTGTAGGTCTGACGTGTCTAACAAGAAGGCCCGAGGAATAACCATGGTCACTTTAGCCGACAATGAGGAGATGGAACCTGTCAAAACGAGGCCAATATGTCTGAGCTGTCTGCGTTCAGAAGAGTCGTTGAAGCCTGAAATTGCCTCGGAAGGAATAACTGCTCATTTGGGCGCGACTTCCTCCTCCCGCTTCGAACTCAAAGATTTTTTTTTTTTTTTTTATAAATAGGCTTTGTCTCGGGACAGGCGATTGTTTTAACTCCCACTGTGGGTTCCCCGCAGGAAAGTGCCATTGGCTGATTAGCCGGTCTATCATTTGTCTTTCTTAGTGGATAAAATAAAGTAATTTTTCAATTAGTGATTTAAGCAGGGAGTTAAGTGTGGGTCGGTGTCTTTAGCGTAAGAGATTTAGAGGCATTTTGCCAAAGTCGTTGCGGTAACGGGCTGACAGAATGAGAGGAGTTTCAGGGAATATTTAATATCTGAAGACCCCATAAGATCTGTCCTAAATCTCTTAAAACACTTTAACAGAAACTATATTGTGTCAAAAATACTTTAGATTTAAAAACGTTGGCTGCTCGGAGCTCATTAACAAATCTGTTAAAGAGTATTAGGACGGCTCTGAGGGGCCTTCAATTATTGAGTGAACTGTATATAAATTAAAAAGGGATATTTCCGCCAATTAATTTATATTCCTATACCTTTAGATAGATATACGCCGCCATCGTCTATTTTCCGCGTCCTAATCTTTTCGTGCGATTTTCTCGACCTCTACCTGACGAAGCTAATTAACGATAAACCCACGGACTGAATTAACGGACTTATTAAAGAAAAACAATCAGTAGAACTTTAGGCGTCAGTTATTTTTAAATAAAGGAAAAAAATTCGTTATTTAGGCTTTTAATTGCTAACGCATGAAGGAATTTATTTTTGGTGGAAATCGGATAAGGGAAAGAAGGGGAAGCGGTAGAGAGAGAGAAAAAAATTTATCGTCGAAATATATTCGTTTTTCTAACTTTCATATTCTACAACGTTTCTCCGACATGTAAATTCACATCCATGTAATATTTACATGGGAAATCCGCAAAGATCACGTGTCTCCTGCGTCATGAACTTTTCTTATTTTTAAAATATGTACATAAAATTATAAAGCAGGCGTTTTTTTGCAAATCATAATTGAATTTAATTTTTTTAGCCAAAATTGGGTAAAGGAGAGAGCAGAAAATAAACAAAAGTTATTAAAAGTAAAATCGTCTTTGTAATTAATGTTTCGAAAAGGTTCATGGAAGTTGATAGGTACCAAAATTTGATTTTTTTTTAATTAAAAAAAAACTAGATTTAATTTATCTAATTGTAAGGTTAAGATCTTTTACCCTAGCTGTCTTCATTCCATTATATTCCAAAGCCAGTCAATGTAGTCGATCTATTCCTGAAATTTTTGAAAAAAATACTTTTTAAGATCGAACAAGACTATTTACTCTTATTTATATGTATGTAAGAGGAATCTGATTAGTTTTACGCTTTACAGATTTTATGACAATGGCTAAAAAGGCATAAGCTGTTTAGGTGTTTTGATAAATAGGTATTTTGGGGCGCTTTCGGCAAGATCTACATTCATAATCTTCCAATACTTAAGTTTTATGCAATTTTGATTCTCTAAAAGGTAATCTATGCATTGTGTTTGAAAATTTCAGCACCCACATTTTTTATAAGATAGAAATCTTGTCTAGATTTAGATGGTCTAGCATTTAAAAAATAAAAAAGTGTTTCTTTCGGAAATTTCGAAAATGTCTAAACCAATTTTAATGATGGGTTTAAAATAATTAGGATTAAGTGGTGGCACTAGTTAACATCTGTTTTTTGCCGATTTATATAATACTTTATAGTCTAAAATTTTAGTTTTAATTGAAAATATAAAATACTACATACATACAATGAATAAATGAATAGAAATACATAAAAAAATATTGTTTGTTAGTGATTCGTTACTTTCTATTCTCTATTGAAAAGGGACAAGGTTTTAATATACATTAATGCCTTATTTAAGCATCAGTTTTATCTGAGAGGCCTTATGTTTTTCACAAACTTAGGCCATTTTTGGTTAGGCTTTTTTTACAGTAGGATCATATGAGAAAGATCCTTATTTAAAATATATATTCTTATTAATTATATATATATATATATATATATATATATATATATATACATATNACATATATATATATATATCCTCAATCCGCAGCTTAAACATGAAAAATCTCTCATCTTATAATCTAATTTCTTTTTTTTTTTTTAAACAATGAATTTCATTTATTGCAAAAGTGCTACTGGAAGAAGTAACTTCTCGGTGGTACTTCGGTTGGTTACCTCGGTGCCTGGATTTATAGTAAATTAAACGTTATTCACCTCTCAGATGGCATATTTTATGTGTATCCATTGACAAATATGTACCAAGTATACAGGTTTACGCTAAATGTGTTAGCGAGTGCAGGTAACACCTGAAGGAGTCTGGTGGATCGCTTACTCCATTCTTCTTCTGTACATCTTCACTTGAAAGCCGACGCGTAGCCGATGTTGAAGGCCAACAGAAGGACAAAAAAGAACCTGGTGTATTACCAGGCCTCTCGCTTCCAGCCTTACGACTGTTACAGTTACCGAGCTAGCGGCTCCTCTAGTTCCTTGAGATTGTCTCTTGAGATTACTCTAGTCCCTCTAGGAAAGAACATGGCGTAATGCGGTTATAGTGGTAATCTGCTATTCACTCTATCATGGCACTCTCTTGATATTCTTTTTATAAAAATTGTCATTCGTTTTTCTCTATAGTTTAATTAGGTGACTTTTACTTCTGGTTAATGGACAATTAAAGTGATTTTTATCGGCCATGGAATGACTTAAGAGGCGTGATTCTTGAGTTTTTGTATTCTAACGCTACCCGGGAACATTAATCATTAAGGATTACAAAAACGTTTTTGGTTACAAATTAGTTTTTAATTCTTGGACTACCCAGACTGAATTCTTGATAGATCTCTCTTCATTAAACCTGACGGTCAACAAATTTACCTCCAAATTAGTCTTTAAGGATAGAAGTCATGAGCAGAGTGTTAAAGGACATTTGAAATCTGTAGAATTCCCATAGCATTCATCAGGATGCAGGAACTGCGCCAATCGGCCAAGATCAAACCTATACGGATAGGAAAAGAGGACACTCCTCACTAGCCATGCCAGCAGAGTTACGTCTGCTGAATTGAGACTGTTAAATTAGGTGAGATTGAGTATGGAATGGAAGAGCTTGAAATTTGATCTCTTTTGAAAATAATAGAGGAAAGATAGCTGAAATGGGTTAGCCATGTAAGCAGAAAGGAGGATCACCATAAGGCCAGGTGGCTTCAAAAACAAAACATAGAGGAACGAGAACCATGATTCGTCTAGGCTAACCACCTAGAGAATTCGGAACATCGATCTTTGTCGAAGGTTCAATGAACACATTAACCTGATATGTCGGAACACATGAATGTGGATCCAGAACGGTAGGCTTCTTTCGGCGGCAATTCTGCGACATAGAAGACAATAAGGCTCGGTTGGCTCTTCATTTAGCCTCTGAACGTTCAAGGAGTATGACTCAGTAATTTGGACATGGAATCCAATCCAGATTTTTGAGGCAGATCTCTATAACTACTTATCAAGAAAAACCAGAAACTCAGGAGATAAGAAGACAAAGAACTTTTCGAAGAAGAATTTCTGCAAGCAATTATTGCTGGTAATGTAGATTCTCCAGAAGGACTCGGCCAAATTCCATTAAATGTTCCAATACATAACTCAGACTAGATCTCTCCCCCTTAGACTTCCGATGCTGGAACAAACCTCAAAAACAGACAGACTGTCTTTAGGTGCCGCCACAAATGGAACAGTAGTGTGCAAGCTGACCACAGCTTAGTAGAGTAGTCACTACTGAAATAAATAAATGAACCTTAAAAAGATAATACTTAATTAATTTGTTTTATTAAGTATATATATGCATTTAATTAGGCTATATGTATTGTTAGTTCCTTGAAATTTTTGCTTTACTTATATTGCTCATAACTATTTGTTTTATATCTGAAATATAAGCGTTATGACTGAATTTTTTAATTTTTTTTTTTGCATTTTATGTTATTTTTGTAATAAAAATAAATAAATACATAAAAGAATCGCGCCATGCCAAATCTAGATCAGCTCTAGCCATTGAGGAAGGCGGGAGTTTATAGATAAACTAAAATTTATTAATTAAGATCTTCATGATAATCAGTGTTCCGAAAACAACATGATATGTTGAACATGGTAGTAGAACATGTTAAATTCAAATGAATCAAAATTCTAACATTTATGCTCTATATGTTGTTCACGAACACTACATATAATGTATTTAATGTATGGTAATGTATCTGCGAGGATTGACATCTCCACCCACTCTTATTCCTCTTCTTCTAACATATTGAACCCTGCCTTAGCGAACTCACCAATGTCACATTTACTTTTGTGTTACCAATGTCTTTGTTCTTTAACCGACCAAGGGAAATCTGCTTAGAGTACGCAGCTGCAATGTGACCACTTAGATTGGAAATTTTCGAAAATCAAAGTAAACTTTAAAACTTTGAGAATGCAAATACTTAAACGTGCAGTTTTATAATAATAAGCATTATTTTCAAGGGAAAAAATCTAGTCTTAATGAAGCTGTTCTCTTAATTTATGTATACGTCCTTCCTCTAATATACTTTTTGTGGCGTTTCACACGAAATTAGAATAGTAAATCTAAAATTAAAATAAATTTAATTAGTAACATTTTTGTAATTTATCACTCTTACTCAAGAGTTTATTTTGAGTGAGACGACTTCCACAAAGAGAAATATACTTACATGAATACGTTTCTATGAATAACTCAAGGCCGGGCTATTATTCCCTGGCGTAAACTCATTACGTTGAATAAAACATGTCACAAATGGAACACAGGAACAAACCCCCCCCCCCCCCCGAAAGCTAAGCCCTTGGGAATTAATTATCCTTAGAAATATACTTACCGGAGACGTGTCGTGATTCTAAGCGAGTGACCTATAATTCCACGGCTCTCTCTATGCCAGACGAGAATGAATAATTTGAATTTTCATATGTGGAAAGGAGGACATATGTAAAGAATATATAGTCCGCCCCGCAGGCGTTGCGTATACCTAGCGAATTTCCCATGCTCCGATGAACATGGACACAAATAAGGGTAAATGATTCATTTGACCTTAAAAGCTCAATAATTATTATGTTAAGGCTCGTTATACGTAGATTGCCTTTGTGGAAAAGTAAAGTAAGCGCTCAACCTTCATTGTTAAATTCTTAAATATTATCTTTAACATAAATCATTCATAAACAGTCTACTATACAAAAACAGTAGAAAATTTAATTTGCCACCAGTTATTATTGTTTACGAACATTTGGCCTAAGCAATGAAGGTATTAATGATATCTCAAACTCATCTTTTTCTAAATAAATCAAGATAAAATAATGAATTTTTTTCTCTAGGAAAAAAAAACAAAATAAAAAACAGGAATTGCCCAATCCTCCTTTTCAAGCTTTTAAATATATCTCCGTTGCGCCGGGCTCGTCTCCTTGCGGCGGCTACTTTAACGATTTACATACCTCTAGGGAATTATTATCTATTATATTTGAGGCATCCATGACCTATATGGTTGATATGCCTTTAAAAAAAAAAAAAAAAATATCTTTCTAAAAAAATTCTTCTGTAAAATTTTATAGGGCAAAAATTCTATTAAGTTACAACTTATATAACTTGAATTATTATTATATTATATACATTATTATAATATATAAAATACGATATAAAATATATTGATTCCCCACTACCGATTTCAGCCGGAAACAAATTCATACAACTGTTGGCAAAATAAAGCTTAAATATCCAATTTTTGTTTTTATTTTTATAATTATGTATGCTATAGTATGTTCAGACATATGTGTGAGTGTATATATATACATAACTGCAGATTTTCCGTAAATCCTTAAAAGTAGGAAAGACGCTACTTCACCTATATAAATAATTCTCTCATTTTTATGAAAAAAATACACAAAGATGTAAGTATGTATCCCTTCCTTAAAGGAGAGACAATTTTAATGTAATAAAAAACAATAAAAATAAAAATTATTTGGAATGCAATCGTAGAGATAACTCAGATTAATTAACTATTAGCAAAAATTAATTAACAATCTTTCCTATTTGAGGAAAGATACACAAGACAAAATAAAGACAAAATATATCCAAAGTTATGAAAATTTTACAAATATTTAATATTAATCAGGTCTAATGTCTAAATTAAATAACCTTGTGGTCCAAATTATAGTAAACTGAAGAAGAAACGGAATTTACTTGGTCAAAAGTAACTTTAAAGAAGAAATTGAATTAAAATTGAAATTCATACTTGTATATTTTAGAAATTTAGAAATTATCCACAAAAGTACGCATTTTTTTTCCGTCCTACAACATTTTCTATTACAATTTAAACCGGATTTTGGGCTATAATGAGGTCGAGATATTTGTCAAAATTATAAAATATGCATTACTAACGAAATCGTGTAAGCGCTCAAGTGTCCAAAATTTATAAAATAAAGAAACAAAATTCAGTATTTAAGCTAATTTTAGTAAATTGCTGCCTAATATAGTTTGTCTGAGATCAGTTTATGAATAGGGATTTTCAGAAGTAGATCAAAATGTAAAATTGAGATAGCTTCAGTATTTTTAACATAATGGAAGAAAAAAAAAAGAACAAAATGTATTATAACATTTTCAGATATTTTTTTACATTTTTAAGTAAAATGAATATCAAAGAAAATATTGATACGGGTTGAGGGGAACTTAAAGTTTACAGAAAACAAAAATAAAAATTAATTTCTTATTAAAAAGTTTATGATATTCGATATTATTTTTCTGCATTTATGCATAATATATTGTAAAAATTATGCATATATCTTCGTATGTGAAAATGTAATTTACATTTATTTTCCATACCATTTTTGCGATGAGTTTTCATAAGTGTAATTAACCTTACTAATAAATGCTTCCCCATTCTTCGTTTCCAGACAGTCTAGGAAGAGCCTTAGTGATCATAAATTTTACACTCATTGTCCTTGTTCAGAAAACTTTAAAACTTCTCTCTTCAGAAACAAGATGCTGGGAAGTGTAGTGCTGCCGTCTATGGGCCAACTCCAGAACTACCAGCCAACATTCCTGGATCTTTGCCCATGCAGTTTTCTTTCTGACTTCAGGTGAATTATATAATTGTAGTATCAAACAAAACCCAACATCTCACTTTCGATCCCCAGATTCAACCCACCCCCACTCTCATACATTTAGTCACATCTTTGTGAATATACATTTCCACTATGTACGACCAATTTTTGTGTTTGCGCTACTTTTCTCTAATTTAATTACTCGTTAAAACACCTATTACATCCTTCTTAAATGAATTTAATAAGGAACTCCCCCCCCCCCTTTTTTTTTTGTATGTACCATTATTATTCATTATTTTTCATTTCTACAAGTTTAATTTTTTTTTTACTCAATAATTTCATATTAAAGTATTTTTAAACTTTCCCACTTATTCGCACAATCCCTTTACCCTCGCTTTTCTTAAATCTGTGCCTCTAGTGGGGAGTAATTAAACAAATTGAAATTGGAAATGTCCCCTTCATGTAACGATCTTCATTGTTTTGAATTATATATATATGTGTGTGTGTGTGTGTGTGTGTGTGTGTGTGTGTGTGTGTGTGTGTGACATACCTATTAGGATCTTAAAAATTCTGATAATGGGATATAGGGATATAGATTGCGAATAATAAAAGGGTGAGCTACTCCCAATTTGAAAAATACTTCCGATGCTAAATATTGTCTGTGCAAGGCTGAATTTTGCACTTCAATGTTACTACTATACAGCGAACTAGTAGGGAAGCGCATGGTCTGTGTTGTCTGAACCAAATAGATAAACATATTATATGATATTTATCATATGTACGTAAAATAAAGTACATTATCAATGCACTAACTGATACCATGTGATGAGCGGTACGTTAATCTCCTGTATTCAAACACATTGAACTAAAAGTGAATTATACGGTTACAAATAAATTACTTCTGTTTTAGTTGAGCGATATGTTCAAAAAATATAAAACACTATTATTTTATTTAAAAATTAATTTTCCTTTCGCGTCTAATACTGACGGGAATTTAATATATAATTTTCTGAAATAAAAGTTATTTAAGATTAAAATTGGAACTTTCCGTCACCCACCTACGTGAAAATTTGAATATTTCAATTATATTCTAAGGGGAAGGTTTTCTAAGTAATCTATCAAAAGAGCGTAATCATTTACTGAATAATTATGTATGTATACATATATATATATAACTATGTCC
>KZ806875.1:164923-184418 GCA_000696205.2 Oncopeltus fasciatus
TGTGTGTGTGTGTGTATAAAATCTTTATTCATTAAATTCTGCTTATAAACATCTTATAATTTCAGATAGCAGGAAGAAGAGGCCCATTGACCCCACTCCTATTTTGCCGAAAAATAGAGTTTTAAAAGTACAAGTAATGTAATTTAAATCTTTTATCTTGTTTATAGTTTTTTTTCTATTTTTAATGATATTGCATTATTGGCGAACAGAACATATTAGGTCAACTAATTCATATGTGTTAATATGCTGCAACCAAGAATATTTTGTCTAGTATTAGGTTTGTTTAATTTTTATTATTCTCCTTATCTATGGTATTCACATTTTCAAAATCAAAATACGTGGTTGCTTATAAACGCATGGTTTCTTATAGGTCTTATCCTCCCTATTAGCTATATTGATTTAATACTGAATTATTCCTTTTAAATTTTTGAGAAAAACTACCCATAAAGACTCTTTTACTTTTCTACAAGTAGTGGAAATATATTATTGTTATTTTCTTTAAACAAGACTGATATTTATTGATATTTGATCTTTAATTCTACCAAAAAGAGTTATTTTATTAATCTAGTTGTTAAAATTTTATATTCAAGCAATTTTCCTGATTTAATTACAATCGGTAATACAAAATTTAGCGAAAATTTTAGTCGACTTTGGAATTCTTTCTTTGGTTTTTTTATGTATTTCATAATCCTGTATTAAAACAGACATTATACACGGCCGTAAAAAAAAGTCGCAATATCTTCATGATTCACAGTAAATAAGTCCATTCATCTTCAATTATTTGAGTAGGTAATACTAAACGTAGTTCGTCAATCCTGACTGTCAAGCCTTTTCTTCGTGTAACTAACCTCTACTGTTAGAGTGATCATAAACTCTGCTGGATATTCTCTTTGGAAGGCGATATTCTTCTTGGAGTCAATGTGCTGGAGTCTGTCCAGAGTATGTCTGAGCTGGAAAGTTGGCATTTCAGAGCTATGCCAGCTTGGTGCAGTTAGAAATTCTTCGATGTCTCTCCTCGTGGTCTGTCTGTCACGCATACAGCTGAATCAAGTTCACCTTAGTATATGGACTTAGTTAACTTCTCCTATGGCGGACAGGTATCTCGCTTGAATTTCAAGTGGAGTTATAATTCAGTAAATGCCTGAAGGAGATCTAATCCATATAGGATGTATATTCCAAATATTTTTAAAGATATTTAATTGTCCACACTCTAGCTTCCACAATTGAAAAAAAAATGTCCGTGAGGAGCTGTTTAAACTAAGTGAATCTCTCAGTATTGTAGCTGAAGAATATTTTATATTTGAACTTTCCATCTTGTGTAGCCCTGCACTTATAGAATATATCTGTCAGAAAATCTCTTTTGAGTTTCAATACATTTAACTAAATATTATGCCCACTATATCGTTCATAAATATTTTGTTTTATAGAATAAAGTTATTCTACTCGAATTTGAAGAGAAGTTTCAAAACTTATATATATATATACATACATACATACATTTTAGTAACTATAATTTTTTACAGTAAGTAGGAACGGAAGAAAATACTGAAAATAATATTGAAAATCTGTTTGAGAACACACCTCAATAGCTATACATAAAAATAAATAAAATAACAAATTAAAAGTTTGAAACAGACACTCACACTCTCTCATAAGCGATCCAAGTGTTACTTGGTTCTTCACTTTTAGTAAAGTTATTTTAGGACTAAGACTTAGAATGTAAAGTTTGTTTCGATTATGCTGCACAATTGTTATTCTTCTTTTGTTCTTAGCCCTTTTATAAGAACGATTTGTTCTCCCCTGAATAGTCTTTCTGGATCCATTTGTGTCAAAGCGATCATTAAAGAAACCGACTACAAAAGGCGCCACCTCGCCTCATTTATAAAATAATGATATTCAACTAATTATTGTCTCAGATAAACTTTATCAAACGCAATGTTCAAGTTTTTTCAAGACTTTAATTGCAATTAATTAATGAATGCTATATTGTACTATTAAATTGGAGAGAAATATAATGATGCGGACACAATGGTTGAAAGTACTTTTAAAAATAAATAACAATTATATTTAGTTCGTTTTACTGAAAAGTAATTATTTAATTTTTCAGCTTAACAAAAATATTATCGATGTTAAACTATTTTTTTTTAGTTATTTAATTTCTAATTGTCCTTATTTTTATTTTATTTTTTTGTTATAATATGGCTTGATATACGTCGGCTTCCTAATTACTGAGTGTACCTCATAAAATTTAAAAATATTAGCTTCATCATCTGATAATTTTTTGGTTTTTTTTTAAGTGCTAAATTTTTGATTTTCAAGTTATAATTTATTGGCCTACTCTTGAAGAGTTATCTTCTATTTTAATTGTTTTCCGATGCTCATATATGTATGCCATGTATTTCGACTGAACACATTTAGTTTTAGGATTCAGCTTGCTTCTTCTGGGATTAAAATCATTGGCTAAGTGTGTAGACCACAACAATTGTTTTTGTTTTTAATATTAGTTTTTAAGTTACCTACTCCTACTATATAATTCTGAAGTCCCAAGTGTTCAGAGAAAACAAACTCATTAAGGTGTCCTGTATTTCATTGTGAAATATTTTTATATGTTATACGAATAACACATATAACACATAACACATATTCCATTAATATGTATTTAACAATAAAAACACTTGATATTCAGGTATAAAACTGCAAAAAGAAATTTTTATTGTTTTTCTTAGATGAGGCGAAGTCTTAATAGACTTACAAATCCAAACTATAATTTAAGTAAAATAATTCGTTTCGTTAACAAAAAAAAATGCTACCAGATAAATAAGAAGGTTAACTTTACCGGAACTATGAGGTAGTAATCAGTAACCATTCCGGACTATATTCATTTTTCTTTCTTTTCAACACGGTCATTTGACTTGGGACAATACGATGCCGCAAGTGAATGTTTCATTCATCTATCTGTATCAATAACTATTCTTAAGAAAGGGGATGGGAGTGGATTGCAGAATGGGGCCACGGTTTGTATGTCACTATTCCCTTCGCTGCAGATGATTGGTGCAGAGTGCGTGAGGTCCTCATCGCGTGACACCTATTCGTGTCCCCCGCTCACTATCGACTCGGACTACTGATCGCTTATTCTACTTACACAGAACAAGAACCTTTCATTATACTGTCTGTCAGTCTTATTGTTTGGGTTTTTCCACCCTAAATAGACATTACTTTACAAATGAGTAATTATTTCTTACAGGATGCTCGCTGCTATTTGGCCACCTAAATAAACAAATGATAACTTAATAGATGTCATCCTAACGTCGGTGAGGAATTATATTCATTTTTATTAAACAAACCGCCGGAAGTAAACATAACTCTGCACTAATTTTATTAAAGTTATATTGTAATAACAAAATAAAATAGTATGCAGCAGAGATCAGAAATTTTTTGTACATTAACAAAACTTTCTAAATTCTATATAAGATAGGCCGTCTCGAAGTGCAATAATTATCCAAAATCACTCAATAGTTTTGAGACGAGTTATATAATTATTTTAATAATTAATGTGATATAACTTCACTACAGTACATCAAAGTAATATATTCGTCTCTTTCTCTTTGGGGTTTTGTTCAATAACGTCCCTTTTAACTCTTTCTGAGATTTTAGCATTGCTAATAGATGTTTAATTTTTACGAAGCTGTTTGCATCTGACCTGCTATAGCAGCTCGTACGTAAGACGCTTGTTATTATATGTAAATGTCTTGCTTAAGTAACGTCTTTCATGAACGTATTTAGGAAATGTACATTTTGTTTTATGCCTTTAAGGTTTTCTATACTTTTTATTTGCTGAAATAACTACTAGGATATCTCAATTACACACGCATTTCTTCTTCAAATCCCCCTGTCCTTCATATCATTTCAAGCAATATTCTTTCTTTAAACAGTTTAAAACAAAATGCTTAAATATAAAATTTTGTTTATAAAAAATCTACAACACATTCATTACTCTGAGATATTAAAAGAAATATGAAAGATAAAAATTAAACAATTAAAGAATTTAAAAGGAGAGTTTTTTTGACCGTAGATATTATTCTGAGATGATTTTAGTTGGGGTTCAGTCAAGGTAGATCCAAATACAGTCATGAAAATGTGAACTTAGGGACAGGACGTCCTTTCTCATCTTCATGATAGCCCTGAAGATGGCTTACAATGTAAGCCGAAACGATGGCAGATAATCCTTTATTAAAAAATACATTATTTAAATTTGTGTTTTTTTGGATCTACCTTGACCGAACCCCAACTAAACTCATCTCAGGATTAAAGAATTTATAATTTTAAAACTTTTATTGCATGAAAATTAAAAAAAAAAACAAAAAAAAAACCATATAACACGAAAAATACTTACAAATGTTATTTTAAGAGTTGGGTAGATCCTTTTACTTATAAAATATTAAATAATCAAATATTAATTTTTGTGTTCCATATTTTTTTAAAATATCTTATAGAGTAATGAATGTGTTCTAGATTTCTTAATTCAGTTTTCCTTGAAACCACCCATTTTGTCTCGGCTGATTTCAGCCAATAATGTTATTAACTTAACTGATGGTTATCAGAAATAAGTTTATATACCGAATTCCGCTCTTAATTTACACTAAAACGCGTACATAAATACACACACGCACACTTATATATATATATATATATATATATATATATAAAAATTATATTTTAAATTCTTAATAGTACTAATTTAAGTAGCTTGATTTTCTTACAGGAAATATGCTGAAAGAGGAAATTTCTTACGGTTCAGGAAATTTTTTTTTTTTTGGAATATATATTAGTATGTATTTGGCTTCGTACATGTAAGGATCGATATTAGATTGAGATCTTTTCATTTGTTTCATTAGTCCTCTGTTTTTGTACTTTCCGAAATTTGGGGGGAAAGTCCTCATAAGCTTTGTCCATCGCTCTTTATCCCCTTTATTCCTATTGTGCGTGTACTCAAAAACATTTTCAGTATTTGTCGAGGAATGCCTGGTATTTAGCGAATACTCCCGACTAACAGTTTTCGGGAAATCCTCAATTACTTTCACCCCCCGAGTTTGGAATTCGTCATTTGGCTAAATTTTTCCCGGCGTCTCTCGGGAATTCCTGGAGTACTCGCCTGTTGGGAAACCTCCTAAGGGGAAGGAAGGAAATGGATGCCATAAGTTCTGTAAAACTCCCCATATCCCTTCTGCTTTTGTCAATTATTCATAAATTCCTGAAGGCTAAATTAAATTTTAACTGTCCAGCTTATTTTTCAAATATTTTTGAAGAGTGTATTTAAATTTAATATTGTTAAATATTGGCAAAAGTGAATTTATATATATATATATATTGATCATAAANATATATATATATAAGACAAGGTAAATAAACTGTTTAATACCCGTAAATAACGAATTATAAAATAAGAAAAGAAATGGGCTTCACCTGTCTCTATACTGGCCGAGAAAAACGAGTGTGGAAAGTATTCAGCTATCGCAGTTATATCCGTAAATTTCTTTATTATATCAAATTGTATAAAACATAACTTAGAGAGAACTATATTTCGCTCATATTATGTAACACAAATTTTTACGTAATTTAAATGAAACCTGTAATATATCAATTAGTCTTTCTCTGTAATCTCATTCCTCCTCATCTGATTTAATCTGAAAACAACTGAATTCTGCAGTTTTTAATATAAATAAATAAAAAAAAGTTGTATTCCTAATTAGTTTTCTATCTTCAAAAAGTCTCATCCAGCACTCAAAATTATATTCTGAAATATTTTCCTTAATATCGTTTTTTTAATTTAATAAAATTACATTTTACCCCTATATTTATTTACATGTTGTTGTTTGTTTGTTTTTTTTCATATGGGTTCTAGTAATAAAAATGTTATGATAATGAATTTTGGTTTTCCTCTAAACTTTTTATCCCTCATTGGATTTTAACTATTAATGAATTCATCCAACTGCACACAAAAAGAATATTAAAACCAAATTTAGTTTCGTTATTTTAAAAAATGCGTACCCTAGAGAGTATTTGTTATTTATGATTTTATTTAAACGGACCATATTTTTAGCTCCTCCAATGTAAGATCGGTGATGATTAGTTGAAATTTTCAAAAGTCAGGTGAGCCAAGGTAGTACTAACTTGATTAGCTTGATTAAAGCGGTCAACAGATCAAGTAAGTTATACTTAACTTAAGATTTGGATTACAGTTTTCGCTTCGACGTTGGTGCATATCATCTTTTATTATTTTGTGATTTTTTTTAATTACTTAAACTGTGTTTAGTAAAGAAATTTCAGGCTATTATTATTAATGAAATATTATAATTATTCGTTCTTAATTATTCAATGTATAAATCAAACGTTTTAGTGTCGAAATCTATATCTTTTTTAATGATTCTGACTTTATTAATTAATTTTTAAAAATATGATCTAGGCCTAATTTTTTAATAAAAAATGAACGTGTAATCAATTTTTAGCGAACGACTAAATAATTTAAAAGGGTTTTATCACTATCAATGAATATAGAACTATCATACCTTCTATTATCCGTTTTCATTGGTTTCTGCAAACCATCTTCTGTTGGCGAGCGCTTTCGGACATTGTCCATCCTCGTGGTCGAATACATGTGTTTACTGTCACTGTCTGTATTCAACTTTGAAGTTTGAGTTATATTTTATAATAATGCATATTATTCACCATTTTATTATATCAAACATCGAGAGTTAACTCAATGGGCTCTCGTTCTTTAAAAACCACTCTTTCTCACTCCCTCTCTCTCTCTCTCTCACGATCTCTATCTCTTTCTCTTTCTCTTTCTCTTTCTCCCTCTCCCTCTCATCTTCGTTTCAGCCAGTACCATTTATTTATGGATCACAATAAATAAAATATAATTTTCAAAACTTATATTTTATAACTCGTTGCGAAGAATGATTATTAAAAATATACTCGCTCAATTTAGCCATTTAATTACAAACCGTTGAATGAATTTGTTTTTTAAATATCGAATGGGGGTTTAGATGTGATTGAAAATTTTTAAAAGATCGTTGTTTGTTATTATTATATTAATGATAAGTTAAACGCTGTATAATCTATATGAAATATCATTTTTTTGGCATTTATTTTTTATTGTAATTTTTAAGGTGGAAAGGGAAAATTCATAGTTAATTAATTGGAAAAATTATATTGTAATTGTAATTAAGGGTTATATTTAAGAATTTATGGAGGAAAGCTTAACGCGCCCACCTCTCTTCCATTTCATGTATTTTCGCACCAGTGAGTAAGTGATCCTACCATCTGGTCTTAATCTTCTCTCTCACTTTCAACATCAAATTACTTTAACTTGTCTTCAACTTTAACTATTCTTGACCAATTTTTTTTCTATAATACAATTAATTTCACCAACTAGAAGCTTTAATCAGATTACTGAAGATTAGAATCCCGTTTCCTCGTAATTTTCCGCATTTACTCTTCAGCAAGAAGGATAAAATAACAGTTTTCACGGGAAAGTCTAACGGGGTTTAGAGAAATATACTCGATCCTTTCTACTCCCATGCTTCTGTTTCAAAGTAAAGTAAGTATGATACAACGGTGAATATATTATGATCATATATCAATGTATGTCCTTCAGAAATGTAAATACATTTAATATGAATCAAGTCCATTTTATTTCCCACGTTCTCAGCATATAGGAGTTGTGATAATACTATCAAAGTGGATACCTTAACTACTGGACATTGTCTTGAAATTCTTTTATAGCGAATCGAAATAATTATACATTGCCCTAGGGCACAGGAGTGTAAGTATAGTAACACTGCGAATTTAGGTTTCTTGAGAAAACTACTGGACATCGTTTCTAAATTCTTACATGGTAATTTCAAATATATATATATATANTATATATACTTCTGTTTTCCGAGGATAAGACGGAAAGCAGTATGGCAAAACCATGAAAATAGAGCACATTACATAATTACTGAATATTGTTCAAAAATGCCCAAAAAAAAAAAAATCTTCTTTTTTTTATAATTTTTAGAAAAATTTCACTTCGAAGGGTCAGTCGTCTTCTTTGAGATAAGATAAGTTAGTGTTTTAGTTGCTTCAATTTTTTTTTTTTTTTTTTTTTATGTTAGACTCCCTTTCAAACAATAAGGAACATGGAGAGAGGGGCTATCTATAAGTCGTTGTTTCACCTCGGCGGGATTTGAACCCGCAGCTTCAGGATTGCAAGACCCGAACCTATCCCATGAGCTACCCTGATGCGCCTTGCTGAAACCTTTACTGCAAACCTAAGCGACGACTGTATTTTCGAAATTGATTTAGTTCTAAAGTTTCATAAACACCCGGACTTGAAATTAAAAATTCTTGCGTTTCATATTTATAAATATCCTTATAATATTTATTATATACTATATTTTAAAAAAATCATATATTATAACTATGTTTGCCGTACTCAGGTTGTATCAAACTTAAATTTTGTAAGCATCAATTCTTTTCAATTTTAATGGTTTGACATCCGCTGAATGTAAAAAGCATTTTTGTAAATGGGTCGTGTACGCCACCAAACTAAACAGATCCAGAAGGAAATTTGTAAGTTCGTTTTATCCCAATGCCCTCTCAAGAAAATTAAAAACGTTTGCAAGATTATTACTTCTCAATATCAGTTTTTTTTTTTTTAATTTGAAGAAATCTAACGGTTTTTTTCAAAACTCCCTAAATATTCTTAAAGCCTGAATACGAATGGACAACCCTAACTTTTAGTTAATAATTTAAATTAATAAAAACAAAAGCACATTTCATTTTGATGGCAAAATACCGAATGAATTCATTTTTAGTAAGCTATATGACGGTAATTCTCCAACAAAATGTACTGCATAAATTCTAACCCACAAACAAAGCCCATAGACGATGTCATTTAATCGTAAAATTCGAAAAATTTGTAAAAAGGATTAAAACACAAATGATAAAGCGTATCCCATTCTCTTTTTTCTTTATTTCTTGCTTTACGGCTAAGTTGCCCTCTCAGCGTTGAATATATCAAACGGATTGTTTTGTTTTTTACGGGGCACGTACAAGGCCTAGTTTACAGTTGCTTAAACGTAATTTCATTTAAACGTGTGAAACAAAATTTATGGATTTTTGACGCTAAATATTTGATAAAACTTAAATTTTTACATAGATTAATGTTGATATTAGTTTCTCCAAACTAGTTCCACGTTTGAAAAAGAAAAAAATGCATTATAATATGTTGTAACATTTTTTCGTAACAATTCGTCACCTCATTTTATCCGTAATCATGAAACGACATTAATAGTTGAGCCATGATTTTTTTTTAAAAGTATACTCAAGCATAAAGAGACTCACTCTTTTTCACCCTAATATTTTTTATGCCTAATAAATTCGTATTCACAGGACTATTGAGTTGAGGAAAAGTACATAGTTTTAATAAATTTTATAATTTAAATTTTTAATACTTGTTATTAATTTCGTAAACTAAGCATTACAAAATATGTTTTAAAACATGGAAAAGAGAACAACTCTATCATTAAATTTTTTTTTGCCGAATGCTAGAAAAGTTCAGAATTAAAAATAAACTCTTCGTTCTAGGCAATGAGGTTGTCATTTTAAGCCAAATTCCATTTAGTTTATTTTGTTTAAATAAATGGCTGTTTAGCATTGTAAATCGAAAAACAAGAAAACTTATAATCATTGATCTATTTAGATAAGAAGCCGATTCGGTTTTACACAAAAAAAAATTTAAACTAAAAACTTACCTATTAGATGATTTTAGTAGGGGTTTGGTCAAGGTAGATCCAAAAAAAGTGTACTTCACTTTTCCCTGCCAGTTATGAAAATGTGAACTTAGGGACAGGACGTCCTCTCTCGTCTTCATGATAGGTAGCCCTGAAGATGGCTTACAATGCAAGCCGAAACGTTGGCTGATATTTTTAAAAAAATACTCTTTTTTTTTTTTAATTTTTTTTTTTTAGGATTTACCTTGACCGAACCCCAACTAAAATCATCTAATAATAATATCCATGGTCAAAAAACTCTCCTTCTAAATAAATAACGTTTAAATTTGAGTTGATTTGAGCGTTAAAGAAACACTTACTAGGCATTTCTCAGTAGTTTTCTTATTTAATTTTAGCAGACATTGAAATATGAACGTAGAAGTATAAAATATAAACGTCATGCCTCTATCATATTTAATTACAAATTGCCAAAGTAGAACAACCATTTTTGAGTTGTTGTTTTTTTTTTTTTTGGTCTAATTATACCTTTACATAAACTTTTGACTTTTCCTGCTAACTCCATTCATGATATAAGATTTACTGCTTTTGTACAGATGGATGAATCCCACTTTTCTCTTCCTCCCTCGACAACTATTGAAGGCGAACTTTATTCAGGTGATGTCAGTGATGGTATTCTAGTTCCTTGTGATGGTATTTTCTTTGCGAGCTGACTTTAATTACCCCATTACCTCATGCTGATTGCCTCTCTCTTGTGAAGGAAGCTATCTGCCATTAATTAAATCCTGAGACAATTAAGAGACACTGTAATTCCAGTCGTTATCTCTCACTTTGTCCCTTATTCTCAGTTGCAGTAATTAATTAATTGAGAGCCCCATTGAGAGGGGGTGGGGGAGGGGATCTATTGAGGTGAGCCATTGTCTGACTGCTCGAGTGGAAAGTTAGATCCGGCCGACGATAATTTCCCATCGTCTAGAGCTGATTGATGGGAGCCCTTTGTGCCGACGCGCTACCTTATCGGCTCCGTGTATCGGATACTTTCGCCCGAGAAGAGGCTTTCCTATTTCGGCTCGAGTCTCAACAGCTGGCGAATATCGAATATCTTCGGCAGTAGAGGCCATACTGTCCACCGAGATAGTATTTCGTTCATTTCACTCTCTAAATACTCGTACTAAACATTTATTCTTAAAGACTGAAGAAGTAGGTAACGAGAGAAACGGACTTTTATGGGAAGGGGCAAATTGAAGGTGGCCATCTGCTTCCTTACTTCAGAACAGGAAATTATAATTACCCAGAAAAAGCTATTAAATGCATCTAGACCTGCCTCGGCCCTCCTGCTTTGGTTATAAAAGCGGCTCGCTAGCAGCCCTCCAGTCATTGTCAGACAGTGTCATGGCAGGGCCCAGGACATTGAAGTATTAAGTGACTAATGTGCAGACAGTTAAACAAGTTGTGTACGACCTCTTTGTAAATAAACACATTTAATTCCGTTGTGTCTATTTGTTAATTAGCTGTAAGTAATTTTCTCTTATATTTATATATATTTTAGTTAGTAAGGATATTAGGTTCTATTGTTATCTGTAATTAGTGGATGTACTTATTTCTTCATATTTGTTCTTAATTGTTATTGATCCATAGCCCATAACAATATTCATTCTGACATTAAATTATAATTAAGACTTCTAAGCATTGCTCCCTCAGCTGTCGAAATATTGTTGTCGGCAAAAATAGTACTTCTACAACTACCTCTGTTTTTAGTGGTTTTTTTTTAAATAAATATATTTATACATTGTTTATTATATGCGGAAAATAAGAAAATTGCACGAGTCTCTCTTCACTCCATACTGACAAAAGTCACCCTGAAAATTTTACTCATTTAATTTTTTTTCTTTTTTTATGTGTTCACTACACTCTTTTTTCCACCTCTTCTTATTTACTATTTATAACATGTTTTTTTCTATATGTATATATAAAGAGAGAGATAGGGGAGTGGGGGGGACAGGGGGGAGAGAAAGCAAAACAGAGCAAAAACTCTTAGTACTAGGAGCTAGGAGCGTCTGTACTTTAAATCCCTTTCAGAGTATTATCAGCGGCTCATTTTATCGAGTTAGTGACCTTCGCATGCGCTGTTGAATTGACGAATCAAAGAGGGAGTCACAATGTTTCCGACACACTGCACCTCCAGCGGAGCACAGAACACACACATTACCAACCCATCATTGTGTTTGGTGACATGAGATTTGACTACAAGAATAGTTCGTCGACCCTGAAACATGGTTCAAATCTTTCCCTAACGAACCATCAAAACGTTCTGGAGAATTCCAGTCTGCTGGGCAGACTATGGTGCAGATTGGGTGCAAACCACAAGTGGCGTATAATAATGAAGGGGTGTTTAGCATTTCAAGTAGCAAATGATAATTTTCTTTATGGGATGAATTGTTGACCGTCAAGTTCTATGAAGAGAAGATTGTGGGGAATTCGGTCTGGGTAGTTGAAGAATTTTTTTTTTGCTACAAATTAGTTTTTAATTCTTCAAGTACCATGACCGAATTCCCGACAATACTCTCTTCACAGATTTTTTTTTTTTTGGCTTTAATCAAAGAAACCTAATAAATAAAACTATGAGCTTTAATTATTTATTAAGTTTCTCTTAGAAGACTATAAATAAATTTTTAAGTGCTAAATTAAAAATTTAGTTTAAGTGCTAGATTAAAAGCATTTCATTAAATAATGAATTGTTGTTGTATGTCTCATATCCCCCCAGTCATGCGGAAATTTTTGAACCATTTTAGCTTCTTCTAAATAGGATCGGAGAAAATCTTTTTAAAAAATTTTAAAAGTCGCATTGTAGGACCAATATCAATGTAGTTAGCTTAGTTTTCTCATTGGAAATTTACTCAGTTTAAGTCTCTAACTTTTCTTTTTTTTTTATATATATATATATTTAAAAGTTTTTAATTTNTGGATTGCAATGTAAACCGAAACGTCGGCAGATAATTAAAGAACCAATTTTTAAATTGTATTTTTTGGATCAACCTCGACCGAACCTCGCACCTCCCCCCCCAAAAAATATTTACGGTCAAATGAAAATGTAACCATAATAACTAGTTCTGAATTTGAACTTAAGGGACTAAAGGTTTTTTAAATTAAAAACTTTTAAAATACAGATAGGCATAAAATACCATTCATTAACCTTGGAAAATATGAATGTGTGTGTGTGTTTGGGTCATTCATTCGTATCTAATTGTGATTTTTCTCCTCAGGATGTGCCAAGTTCGATGTGGTTACTCAAAACCGATCTATTGTGAGTAAAAGTTTTATTACATTTACAATTTACTCTTATCAATTTTCTAGATAAGGAAAAGATTAATTTCAATGTCTAATTTGTCTGTTGATATTGATGTAATATATACGCTGAATTATATTCAATGATTTTTCCCAACGACAGACGAATAACCGAGCATTATTTGAATAATTATTCATTTGAATATTATTCTTTCCATTAGTCATGAGGGAAGATATGAATATTAATTTCTTTTAGCATTAAAATACCATAGTTAGATTTATTATGTATATTTATTTTACATATGTTAATAAATTATTAGAGTTTATTAGTGTTACTAATGAGTGGTAATATTCAAGGTAAGTTACACACAATTATAGTTCATTATTAAGTAGTCATTATTTTTTAAATAGATAATTACATTTTATTTTAAAAGCGATTGTTTTTCTTTTGTTTTAGCCGTTTTCCATTGTGTTTGTATGATTTTCCAATTTTATTGTATCAGACAAATAAAAGAAACAAGTTAAAGAGAAAAGAATTTTAAAGAGTCCATATACATTAAAAAAATACAGCATAAGAAAATATGTAAAGAAAACAGTGCATAAAAAATTTCAAGCTTTACATGACCAAAATTGAATTTTAATAAACTTTTAATCACATTTTATATATCTTTTTCCTCAAATGAAGTAAAGTTTTCCAATTAACATAAAAAATACTGCAAATGTCAGAACTCAGAGGTTAGTGTTTATTGCTCAAAAACGAAACGGCTTTGTACGATACCAAGTAATTATTTTTAATTTTATTGATTTATTTTATGTACCCGTAAAAGATAGTGGTGTTAATTGAATTGCATTGCGTTCAGCTAAATTGCAGTCACTAAAGCATTAATGTACAATACAGTTTTTTTTTCTTATTTTCTCAGATCCTAATTATTACCCCGATAATTAAATTCATTAAAATATATTGTGTATGTGTTTGTAAATGCTCTATATTCCAAATTAGTAGAGAATTTTTGTTGGGAAACGGCCAAGGTTGTCTGAATTGTGAACATTTGTACCAGAGACAATACGTCCTTTCTCGCCTTCATGATTGCCCTTATGATGGCGTACAATTTAAGCCGAAAGTCGGCACATAATAAAAATGAACATTTTTTTTAATTGTATTTTTTTGGTTCAATCTTGAACAAAGCACAACAAAAATTCTCTAGCGATAATCTCTACGGTCGAAAACTGTCCGTTTTATTTATATTTTAAAGTTTTCATTTAAAAAGAATTTAATTTGCCCTTTCATTTATAGCTTTTAAACAAAAACAAAAAGCATTGTTCCTTATTGAGCAAACTCGGACTAATAGGAGTGGAAGATTACCGGATTCATATGTCGATTTTAACTGTAATTTTACAGAAAAAAATTCGTTACTGAGTGGCATTGGACGAATAGGGGTGGGAGGTAAAATTATAATGCCAATTGCGAGTACAGAGAGTTTTTCGTTGTTGCGGTCATAATATTCAATTTAAATCAATGGAACTCAATACGTGTTTGTTTAATTATAAAAGAATTATTTTAGAAGTTCACCGGGAATTTGAACAGTTAAATGTGGGGGTTTAGTACCGTAAATTTTAACTTTACGTCCACTTAGCTTACTTTATATTTAATTTCAATTACTTTATATTCTTAATGAAATTTGGCATACCGGTTTTAAAATAAAAAATGAATGTGTGGTTTGTTATTAAGCAAAGTCGAATGAATAATAGTGGGGAGTCCCTTATTTTCACTACAGTTGGCGTAATATTTAGTTTAAAGCAATAAAACTAAAAACAACTTTGTTTATTCTAACAAAGATATATATAATAATAATAATAATAATAATAACAACAAATTTACTATATTAATGATATATATTTTATAGATGTATGGATAACATTAACAGATTCCCCCTGAAAAAAAAAATAGGTGTAGTTCAGGACTTTTCGGGTGAGATGAATTTCTCATCCCCACCCCCCACCACCCTTTTCCATTTGCTTTAGAGGGATTAACTCTCAAAGTTCCTTTTAGCTTGTAAGGTCACATAAGCCCTCTTTTTTTTGCCCTCTCTCTCAATCTTGAAAATCTGCTTAGTTTAATCACCCCCTGCATACATAGATGTAAATTTAATTCTAGATAACTGCAAAATTTGTTGTTTCCGTGAACCTGCTGTAGCTCGACGAATACTGGTCGTCCTTCCAGTTGTTCTGAAGATGTACGACTAAAGCGGTACGGAAAAAGAGCTGTCGGCACGAGGGGAGGAAGGCGAATATTTCCAGCAAAAGCGGGGCCGGTGACCCGGAGAACCGGCGATGTTTGCCCTTCGTCTAGCCGACGTAAGATGAAGAAATCCCGAGTCTAGATCAAAGAGTGGCCGACCCTGAAGACTCCCTGGCCGCTATTCAATCTGCCAGCTTTAGTCTCGCCACTCTTTGCACCTCAGATCTCCTTAGGGAAGGGAATTCATATCACCTTCTTCTGTGGGAATTTCACTACACTTGCGTATACTTCGCGTACTCTTTGAAGAGAACTAAGACGTCTTCTAGAATCTCAATTTCCCTATCTGGATTTTATACAGCAGTCATATAGATAGGATCGGGTTTAGGGGCGATCAACCCTTAGATTATTAGGCCCGCAGTGATATATCTCCTCCGAATACAAGATGATATATTCGTCATACTATGCGGTTAGATTCGTAGTGAGGTGCGGGGAACCAGAATTTATCTCCAACTTCCTCGGTGGTGTAGATGGTAACATGCCCACCCGGCAAGTGGGAGTTCCGGGTTCGATTCCCGGCTAAGGTAGTAAGATTTTTCTTCTGGCTCCCTATACGATTCAAATGAATTTTTTTTTCTAATGTTTGTTCTTCATAAAGTTTATATATTTAACTTAACATTTTTACGGAAAACCATGTTAAAGAAAATTTTTATGAATGTAATTTACTCTTCCGAATAGTCTAACGGTAACCAGGTGTTATATCGCACAACATACTTATCTTATAAATAAATAAACACATACATATATATATATATATATATAAATATATATATATATATATAAANGAAGGCAGCAGAAGGTATCTAGCAATGAATGATCTCAATTCAGGAATTAGGCTGGTAGTTACCCTACCAGGCTAGTACATGATCTCATATATTATACTTATATTGTCATTAACTAACATATAAATGACCCCTGGAAGCGATATAATTTGGTGTTGAAGCATTGGAATAAACCACCTATCAATTATTCTCAACAATTTCAGTTATATACTAGTGGACCCGGCAAACTTTGTTTTAAAATTTTTTTTTTTAGGGTGTTGCTGGCCCTAAGCAAACATTAGAGTTGTATTATCACACGATTTAAGTAGAACTTTTAATGAAATATAGGCCTTCAAAAAAAAATTCATGGAATATCTATCATAAAGTTTGTTCACTGAATAATTTACATATGGGGTAGATATGGGCTCAATCAAAAAAGAAACACATGTATTTAAGGCAAATTATAAATGAAAATTTGATTTTGCCTGCAGACCGAAAATAAAAAATCTTTGATGGGTGTCACCTGCCTGAATATTCTGAGGATTCCCTGAAAATTTCATCAAAATCGGCCTAGCCGTTTTAAAGTCCATACGTTACATACATACACACATCCTATTTTATATATATAGATTTATCTCTTCATTGTAATATACTTCGGCCCTGTTTAGCCAACCTCAGTTATAAAATTCATAAATCTAACAAGTATTACATTATTAATTAAAGTGAGTGTGTGCATGTGTCTATATTTAAGAGTTAATTTTCTTCATAATTTACTCATAACGAAAGTTAGGATTTTTGGTATAACGGATATACTATATATATATATATGTGTGTGTGCTTTATTTTTAGAGAGATCTATAAATATCGCAAATATCTATATGATATTTTTGTACAATACAAAAAATTCGGGTATTAATAAATTTATTTTTTTTGCAAACTGTTTGATGAGTTTGTTTCCTATTAAAGTCAGTCGTCAAAATTTTCTTTGTTCTTAGTGTTATGAAAAATGTATAGTAAACAATAGTTGCAGAATGTATTTCTTTAGTATTTATAAAATGTTATATTGTTTGAAATATTGTGTTGAAAATACCAGAACATTTTTGGGAAAAATAAAAATTTAAGAGTATAACTTCAAGAGTTGAACGGAGAACCCTTTTTTAGATAAATAAACAACCCAACTTTGTCATTTAGTCTTTTAATGATTTCCCTTTTAATAAATTCATATTTTGCTGAAATTGGATTAAATGGAGGCGCAGTTTTTAAAAAAATTGATAGCCATAATATCTTTGTTACAAGTAGTTTAATATCAAAAATTTATATTTTTAGAAAATATTCTATCAAAAAGCATCCAGAAGATATTTAAGAGTGTAACTACGAACGTTGACTCCATCCCCTACTGATCCCTCCCGAACTGATCACTAATGATTTGAGATAAAATAAATCAAATACTCTTCTTTATACTGCTCAGTTTATACATTTATTTATTAAGACGAGAATTTAATTAACCCTTTGTATACCCCCTTAATGGACCGTCATATAAAATTAATTATTCAGGAAATATCTTCTCTCTCACCTCCAGTGTGTGGTGGGGGGGGGGGTGGAATGGGCCGCGATGTATGTGGAAGGCCATTCAAATTTCGCCCTGACGGATGGTGGAAAGATTAGGTATTCAGATCCATATTCGCTTTGGGTGTTCCGTCTACTCCAGTAATTCACAATGGCGACCGAATTGAGAAATGGCGATAGCCTTGTCGTCCCTTCTGTTTCGCCGAGATTTCATTTCATAATACTCTACAGTGAACAGGAACCGAAGGATGTAGTAAAGAATCTATCGCAAAGTAAACTTGGCGAATCCCATAGAATCCTACTTATAACATACTTTTATTAAATTAATACTAATAATCAAATAAACTTATATTTATTAGATGATTTTAGTTAGGGTTCGGTCAAGATAAATCCAACAAAAAAAATAAAAATTTAACAAAAGTGTATTTTTTTAAATTATCTGCCAACGGTTCGGCTTACATTGTAAGCCTTCTTCAGGGCTATCATGAAGACGAGAGACGGAAAATGTGAACTCAGGACGTCCTCTCTCGTCTTCATGATAGACAGCCCTGAAGATGGCTTACAATGTAAGCCGAAACGTTGGCAGATAATCCTTTTTAAAAAATACATTTTTTAAATTTGTGTTTTTTGGATCTACCTTGACCGAACCCCAACTAAAATCATCTAATANACTTACCTATTAGATGATTTTAGTAGGGGTTTGGTCAAGGTAGATCCAAAAAAAGTGTACTTCACTTTTCCCTGCCAGTTATGAAAATGTGAACTTAGGGACAGGACGTCCTCTCTCGTCTTCATGATAGGTAGCCCTGAAGATGGCTTGCAATGTAAACCGAAACGTTGGCAGATAATCCTTTTTAAAAAATACATTTTTTAAATTTGTGTTTTTTGGATCTACCTTGACCGAACCCCAACTAAAATCATCTAATAATAATAGCCACGGTCAAAAAACTCTCCATTTTAACTTATATTTATTTCAATAATTCTAAGTAACAGTTAAATTTTATTGTTGAGGTGCCGGTTAGCTCATTTGATCCTATCGGATCTGCGGATTCAAATCTCGATCAGGGCAAGCTTTTGTCGATATATAAACGCTCGACCTGAGCCATGGGTGTTTAGAATGGGCTGGAAATCTGAAGATAGCGCCTCCCTTCATGACCCTAAGTGGTTAAAAGTTTCAAGTAATGACTTCAAGTTAAACCTCTATCCAAAGAGTGATGTTTTTGATGATTACTGTACATATTATCTTTATGCTTAAATTCTATAAAAACAAAAACTGAATTCCGTGTAGTATTATAATATTCTTAATGACAATTTGGAGTGATAGTTTGTATTATCAATTTAATTATTTTGGGAACACTGGGAATTTATTTTCAAAATATCTCGGGAAAATTTGGAGAAGGAAAAACAAGGAAAATAATATTTATAAATCTGTATTTTAAATGAAATAAGTATTAAGCAGAATTAGTTAAATATTAATACATAATGATATTGTTTTAATATTAAAAATACCTAATATTTTTTTTTTAATGACAGTTACTCTGCCATAAAGGAGTTTAATCTACACAAACATACAAATATTGTGTACATGTCTAGTAAATAAAACATTAGTTTATTACAATATAAAATTAAAAAAAAAAATTAATAAAGCAAACAATAACTAATAACAGAAGAACGAGAAAAGAAGAATTCTAACCAAAAGAATGAATGAAATGAAAAAATAATTCAAAAAAAAATTAAAAGCATGACCAAGAAAAGAAAGAAAAAACTATACAAGACTGAAGATTTAAACAAACATACCGTTTCATATATAT
>KZ806875.1:196223-246146 GCA_000696205.2 Oncopeltus fasciatus
ATTCAGGAGTGCATTCCACGTCGCAGCAACAAGGGAGCTAAATGCATTGCCACATTTGGTGAAAGAGTCGTCGTTCTTCCGAAAGGCCTGCTTGAAACATTTTCTGGCAACCGACTAGGCAAGTACTTAATAGTCTTATTTATTTTGTACTGATCCTTGGGGATTTGTTAGGGGGGAAATATAATTTTCATATTTATTATGAAATATAAGTATGTAATCATATAATGATATACACATAAAATGTTCATTTATTTAAATTATTATTGTTTTTCATATATATTCTGTATTTTATATTATTACTTTGAATTTTTTTCGTTTTTTTTGTTTTTTTTTTTTAAATGGATTAGGATTAAAAAGTGTAAATTATAAGCCTTAATTGTCAAGAAGAAGGATGTATATTCTATGACAATAAAAATAATCTAATCTAATCCCTCTCTCTCGTCTCTTCTCAACACTTCCTTTCCACTTTTTATTTTCATTGATAAATATTAATTTTGTTGTGGTATATTATTCCACGTAAAAATTATATTATGAAAATAAAAGTAAATAACGAGAGTCGATAAATAGCTAGACAATGTCAGTTCCTTCGAGCATAAGAAGATGTATTTGTCTTTTTCGTGGGTTAGACTCTCGCTAGTGTGTTGGGAATTTAATAAGTTATTTAGCTTGTCCCGGTGGTGTAACGGTTAGCATTCGTGCCCGGAAAGCAGGAGATCCAGGTTCGAGTCCTGACTGGGACAAATAGATTTTTAAACTGTTCCCTCGCATTAATTGTTTAGCATAAAATAAATTTCAGGCTGACCAGTCTGTTCGGGAGTAAAGTCCTACTTACATTCATAAACATCATCTTCAAAATGATGTTATACATTACAAATGATCGAAATTCTAATTTGAATTCTAAATTTTATATTTCATAAACTTTATTGTAAAACAAATGAACACATTATGTTTATAGAATTTGGTCATCTCTAATTTTCCTCTAGTTTCATTCATTCTTAGAATAACAAAAATTTTAAGGATTTTTCAATTTTATCTCTTTTAAACAACTTTTTCAACCGTTTGCGGACATTAACGACCTCTTCCGAAGGTATGAAAAAAAAAACGCGTTATATGTGGCTGTAATTATGAAAATTGAAAGCTTCCCCCACTTTATCCTCCCAAAGACTCTAGAGCTAGCCATAGCAATCTTACCTTTTACTCTCCTTGCCTTCTCCCTTTTCAAGGATCAAATTAGTCGGTAACACTTACCTATGTCCGTCTCTAACTGTACATTGAAAGTCACTTAGTTTGCCCAACTCCTACTGACTCTACCTCACTTTCAAAGATAGCAAATTTGGCCTACACCGTCTCAAAAGAGGGGAGGCTATTCTCCCTTTTTATTAATTTTTTTACTAACGTGAAATTTGCATAAAAGTGAATTACTAATTCACACGCGCTAATAGCCCATTCCTAAACCTCTTATTAAAAAACGTTAATTAAAAAAAATACTTCATTGTTCATTGAAATAAATATTGTTTCGAAACGTTCTCCCTTGAATATAAGCTAGTTTCAATTCTATGTTAGATCTGTGACAAATAAATTTTTAAAAATCCCAATTAATGGGTTTTAATTATACTCTGAGTGAGTTAATCGCTCTGGGTGAGCGAGTTAAAGTAAACTTTAGATCTTTAGTGATTTGGGATCTTCAAATGTGTTTAGAAAAGGGCTGTAACTGAAGGATAACCTCCCTTTAACTACCTCGCATTTGGAAGGCAAGTTATTCATAGTGGTGCATTGGGTATTCAAGAGAATCACCTCGGAAATTAGCTTTCAATTGCATTGCCGTTTCATCAAAAATCATTCAGTAGATGTTATCAGCTAATGACATGTGCTGCGGAAAAATAGTCCGATAGCGTTGACTCGACGAGATATTTCAGTAAATCTACATTAGCCCTACATTACAACTGAAGTAAACATTTTCCAGTAATAAATACATGCAAGCGTACAATACCTTTTTAAAATATATTAATAAATTTGGACCCTAGATGACAAAGAAGAAAGAAATGACAATTTATATGTACAAATTCAATATAATCTTCATCATCAATGGTCCTGATTTTTTTTAATTTATACATCTATCGTTTTAACAGTAAAACCTTGTTGAAACCATGAACGTGAAGTGAGTGTGTGCGTTGTGTGAACAGCTATTGTTCATTTCGCTTTCCATCGTCACTTATCACTTTTTAACAAACTTAAGACACCAAAATTCTCTCTAGAAAAAAAGTTGATGATTTCATTAATGCAAACATCTGTCACGTTAAATGGGAGGGAGGGAGACTTTAGTGAAATATAAAAAATCTGTTACATTTTTAGAGTCAAAGTTAAGGGGGGAAAATGTTTGTTAAATTTAATTTACTATCTTTTTATTTTATAAAATTATTACATAAAATTCATTTTGTAAATATGTTTTAAAATTTTATTTTTAAACTTTTAAAATGAGGAAACCAAATTAAGTATTTCATCTTCTTTATGCAAACTGTTATACAGGCCCAAGGGGGAAATACATGTTAAGGTTGTACTTATTCTCAAAACACGGCACGGCACACCAGAGAAGTTGTGTGTGCAGCACACCGTTTTGGCCCCCTGATTTTTCCCATTCAATGAATGAATACCCGATTGGGGCTGGGTGTTCCCTTGGTGCACGTCAGGAATCCTCTGGGCCATTACAAACAGGAGCACAGAAAGAAAAACAAAACTGAACTGTGAGCTTTGAACCCGGGACCTTTGGCTCAGATATCTAGTACCTGGAGAAAGATATTTAAGATGTAACTTAAAAGCTTATGCCTCATGTTCCTCATTGAATTGGCCTTAAACTAGCATTAGCGAACTTATCATTTTCTTCTTTCAGCCTTGTACAATAACTTAAGTCAGTAAAGAAGATTTATTCAGCTTTGTTTAAGCAGCTCCTGCGTGTCGGAGTTCTGCGTGAAGGATCACTTGACTTACTCTTCGGGCAGAGTTTGAGCTGGGACTCGTTTGAGCAGGGATTCCCTCAGAGTTCCGCTGAGAAGAGATAACGGCCTTCGAGATCAGACTTGAGGCAGGAGCGAGCGAGAAGGGCCTAATGACATCAGCCCAGAGAGACGGTCTCATTATCCTTCGCCACCCGCTGTCCGCAAAAGGTCCTTTCTTGTGGCCGGCGGAGGCAGCACAATGACACTTCGTTTGCTCTAGGGGCTATCAATCTCCCTACCGTTAGCGGGCCCCGTTACATCTCATGGCTTCCGCACAATTAAAACGCCAATAATAACACAATCCAAGACAAAGGAACCACCCCGAGGCTCTAACGGTGTCTCTACTCCACAAATCAGTATATATTTAACAGAACTTCTCTATTAAATATAACGAAAAACCATGAAGCATTTGACAAGTCCATGTGAACAGAAAATATAAAAAATAAGTGCTCAAAAAAAAAAAAAAAATTTATGAGCTGTGAAATCTATGTGAATTTCTCAGCCTATCACATGATGATTATTTTTGCTTGCAACATCCATGTCATATTAACCCCACTTCTAATGTTTAATTTTCCCATAAAAAAAAAAAAAAAAAAAAAAAAAAAAAAAAAAAAAAAAAAAAAAAAAAAAANCTGAAAAAAATGTCCCACATGCAGAAGCTGTATAAACAAATAAAGATTTTCCATTCTTCATGAATTTGAATATAAATAAAATTAAACTTTGGAATTTCCATAGAAAGCCAAAAGTCCAAGAGTGTATGATGATGAAAAATAATTCCTTAGTGGAGGGATTGAGAATGTGAATTATTTTTGGTGTCATTGGTCACCTTCTCTCCTCATGTGATTGATATTGAATGTCTTTTTTTTTTTAAATTCATTGTGGGGAGCAAATTACAAAATGTTTTAACTTAACAGAATGTAATAAATAAATAAAAGTTTAATAAAAAATAAAAATAAAAAAGTGGAGGGGGAAGGGAAGATCTTAACCATTCACATATTTAAATATCATCCTTATTGTGCTAATTTTACTAGAAATTTTGCGGAAATTATAGGAAATTAAATTTTGCATTTATTCTGTTAGAAAATTGTTTTGTATGACACAAATAAAATAAGGATATTATTATTATTATTGGTAACTAGTGACTAATATTAGATAAGGACTAAATTAGGATCGTTGAAAATAAGGAAAACATTTTCGGTTTTTCCTAAAGAACTCATTCCTACAATGTTTCTGAAAAAGGTTGTTTTATCAGAACTAGAGGCACACTTATTTTCTATTAAAAATACATAGGGTACAAATTAAGAATAAGGCAAGCACCAAGAATAATCGAACTTCAATCGATCATGTATTGTAAATCTATCGACTTCGAATTGAGAGTGATAGTTTGTTGTAACCCTATTGAAATTCTCCTTATTTTGAAGTCTTATTCTCAGAACTTTTTGGGTCATTCAGATTATTATTTACTTTCTTTACCATTAGTATTTACTTTCTTGGGTTATTATCCTGCACAGAAACATTCAATGGTTCCCACAGTGTATTCTAAGGTTCATTTGGCTCTTCTGTAGATGTCGATGTAGATGTATTATTATGATGTAATAATAATAAAAGAATAATCACCATTTCTCTAGATGAGGGCTTGTGTATACCCAGAGCTGCATGCATTAGAATCTTGCTTCTTTTGTTTTTGAAAGCCAACAAACAGTATTTACATAATATTAAGTGCCCTAAAAACAAAAATACAAAAGTGCAAGAATACTTAAAAATTAAGAAGACAAGCATCAGTACTTGACACGACCAAAAAATAAAAATAAAATAATAACCATGGGAGAGCTATTTACGAAAATAGATTAGACTGCATTTGAATCCATTATTATCTCTTCGATTCAAAGATTCGATTGTCTCGAGTACAATTATCTCTTCGGCAAAATGTAAAAAAAGAGAAAAGTAATAGATAATTTACTCCAGCGTGTAAACGGCTCCTTCCTGAAGTGCCTCTACAATCTGAGGGAATTCCCCTGATCGATCTGCTTGCTACTTCACTTAGCAATGAGTGAATAATGTTATTCATGTTTTTGCATACTTTTATTATGTATGACTTTATATAGATAATTTTATAAAATTAAAAACAGATTTTATTTTTATAAATATTCATGAACTTCATTATTTCTAAGCGTTTGTTGAATTTGATTCGTATTTTACGTATACTCTTCAATGAATAAATTAATTATCATTATTTCTCTTTGGCTTTTCGTTATATATATTTTTTTTTAAATTGAATAAATAGAAATACTCCCATAGGTAGGTGTACATCCACCCAATTACAAAGCAGTTAAATTTAAGATCAGCCAACACCTAAGTCCGATTATTTCTGGAATCTAACATAGCTTGAGGTAACCTTAAAGTAGCTAAATTATTTTAGAATAAATTGAATAAAATATTTCAAACTAATGAAGAAATGGAAGAGACTCGGGTACAGATTTTGAATTAAATTACGGGTACAGATTTTGAATTAAATTATAAAAGTATTCGATGAGATACCGAGGAGTTCACTGTCTAAAGATCTATGACTATATATATGTATATAATCATAGATCTTTAGACTATATATATATATATATATATATATATATTANATATATATATTGTTTTTATTGAATTTCTGTTATAATTTTGCTACTTTTAGGTTACCTGAAGTTATATTTTCTTTGAGCAATATATTTCATTTGTTACGACCTTTTTAGTAATAAGAATATTTAGTAAAGCTGCTGATTGTTTATTATAAAATCACTCATCATTCTAAATAACCCAAAATGTTCCATAATAATAATTAAAATTATACAAAATAATTTCTATAATTCTGCAATTTCTCTACAATCGACTTACCATTTGAGAATTGTTTTTAAGTTTTACCATAAACAAATGTAATCATCCTTCCCATAGAAATTTATAATTCTTTTTGCTCCTTGAGGATTTTAAAATATGCAAATTGATTTTAATCCATCCCTTTGTTCCATGGTTTTAATGAGAAATTACTTCAAAAGTTCGGTTTAAATGATAATAAGTCCTATCTTGTTCAAGAAATGATTGCTAAGTCCCACAAACCAATTATTATATCTGGCCAATTTAAATAAATAGCTAAAATCAAGTAATTTGAGAAAATTAATTTTATTTTTTTTAACGAGTTAAATAAAAATAATTTTATTTATGTTATTTTCTGTGTGAAATAACTTTTAAAAACACTTATATATTGTATGAACATTTTGAACCCTGCAAATTTGCCTTTAAAGTTTAAACAAAATTATTAAAATTCTACAGAGCTTTAGGTCTGTTGTTAAATGAATGAGCTATACCAGCAATATTGACATAATGAAAATTTGATTACAGGAACTGTCCAAACTAAGCAGGCCTTACATTAACAAACAAAACATTAACACAGATGAGAGTAAATGAATAATTTTGAGTTTACAAACCGAAAAAGACATTGAAAATGAAAAAAAAAAAAAGGCTAGTACATCTGGCTCTAGTACGAATGGGAAATGGAGCTTGTTGGCCCTACCTTTATAGTTACATTCTTAAATATACACATTTTTATGGCCCTTTCACATAATTTTTAGAGATTAAAAGGGTTAATAAACTACATCTAGATCTACTTTTTCTTAAATTTTTCATTTTTATTTTTTGTCTAAAAATTAATGATTAATCAAAAGGAGAGTTTTTGACCGTAGATATTATTATTAGATGATTTTAATTGGGATTCGGTCAAGGTAGACCCAAAAAAATACAAATTTTATAAAAGTGTATTTTTTTTTTAAAGATTATCTGCCAACGTTTCGGCTTACATTGTAAGCCATCTTCAGGGCTGTAGAAATACAATGTCATGAGAATACAATAATAATTGACAATATTATAATACAGAATTAGAATAATGTAATGTGATATCAAAAGTAGAAAGAAATGTAAGATAATTTAAAAAACATGCAGACAACAACTTATTAAAAAAAATAATTGAATAATATAAAAAACTGTAATTTACCACACCCGTCAATCATGAAGACTAGAGAGGACGTCCTGTCGCTAAGTTGACATTTACATGACTAAGACAAAATATAATTTTTGTGAAAAACTCCGTGGGTGGTTGAATGGTGGGGAGAAGTTAAGAGGCGGAAGGTCCAAAGGGAGAGCGGCCTATTTCAAAAGGGGGCAATAAAAAGGACAAAGAAAAAAAAGGAAGGTTATAATTGAGAATAGGTAACTTTGGAACTGGGAAAAAGGTTTGACAGGTTTATTGAGAAGGAAAGCTAATGGTTTTTAGAATGTTGAAAATGTTTAAATAAGTTGAAGAAATTTGTTCAATGTCCGTTCTGTTTAAATTTGTATTTTTTTGGATCTACCTTGCCGAACCCCAACTAAAATCATCTAATATTAATGAATAATAGATCTTATTTTAAAGATAAGTTTGTTAATGGCTAAAACGGCCAAGGAGGGAGGTGGTTAAAAGAAGGCCAATATTAAAAATCTTGATATATTCTTTATAGTATTAGGGTTGTGATGATGTATATATGATGTAAAATGTAATTATCAATTATCATAATTGCTTCAGCTGCATTACAGGTCTTCTTTTTATTACGTCAAAATAATGAAGTATTTTTCTTCACGAAAATTTCTTCATGTCGTCGCTAAAACTTTTTAAACCGTAATTGGTTATTCCCAGGAGCTCTTAACTGTGATTTGAAGCCTCCATCCTGCAGTCATCACAGATATAGTGAGAGCTCCTGATAATGACAGATAAGCTGGAGCATTTGACAAATGCATCCAATACAAGGATAGAATTCTCAAATGCTACTTAATCTTTGGGCTGGAAGTGACGAGTGAGTAAGCGACGAATGTAGCTCTATTCTCTTTGAGTAAACGAAACTACATTTACATTGCGGCTTCTTCTGTACATTGAGAGATAGAAGTCAAGTGGAAAGCGCATTAAATAGTTATGTTTCCCCGTAACCTCCCCGTGACTATATACTGAAGGACAGAGAACGGTACCTTTCAGGGCTTAAGAATTTGCGCAACACATATACCATTGAAATAATCTAAAGGGTTATTATGACTACCAATGTATATGGAACTATCATACCTTCTATTATCCGTCTTCATTGGTTTCTGCAAACCATCTTCTGTTGGGGAGCGCTTTCAGACATTGTCCATCTTCTTGGCCGTATGTGTTCACTGTCACTGTCTGTGTTCAACTGCCTTAGTTCTATATTCATTAGTAGTCATAATAAACCTTTAGATAATAGGCAGTTGAATACAGACAGTGACAGTGAACACATGTATTCGGCCAAGAAGATGGACAATTTCCGAAAGCGCTAGCCAACAGAAGGTGGTTTGTTGAAACCAATGAAGACGGTATGATACATATACCATTCACAACAACTTTCTGGTTGTTCAGAAGGGTTTCTGGTAAAAATTAGCACCCCACTTCTAAAGAACTTTAATTTCAATTGACTTCCTGTTCGACTCACTTCACTTCACACTGTTTAAGTGTACATCCCTTCCGATTTTGACATCAACGGCATTTCACATCTTTCATTTCAATACGTCTTACAGTTTGAGGCATTGCATTTAATGACGTATTTAAAAGTATTTGACCGCCATCTCCTTCTTTTTAACGCTCTCAATTCAATTTTTTTTTTCCATGTTGATGTGTCTTTTGACGAGGACAACCTAATCCTTCAATCCTCTTTCACCAGTGGCGTACTTACCATACCTATAATGAGACAAGCCTTGCTAAGGATTTAGATAAATTGCTTGGGCTTCCTCGCGACAGGACATAGACGCTATTAGTGTAGTGTTTTGTCGGGGTGGATAACGAGGTGCTCCCCGCGCCGAGGGCCCTTCAGTCGCGCTCGATAAGCGTCCTCTCGTGAAGGTACTCGGGGTTGGTGATACCGCCCTTCTCTACACAACCCTTCCAACACCACTTCCCTCATCAGATACCCCTGATAGCGGCACATTTTCTTAGGGGATTTCCACCCCCCAGCAGGGGGTATACTGCATTGTTGCAAGTTAGGCAAACAACATTTTACAGGAAGAAGATTTGTCGAACAATCAAGAGCAAGTCCGAACGCTTTCTACAGTTCCTAACCACACCGACATTCATTGAAACATTGACATCATTTTTAGAAAATTACTATCAATTGTAAAGGCGCACGCATACTTGTTTTTCAAATATTAATAAAAATATTTTTGATTGATTTTATTTATCTCATTTTATCCTCAGTTTAAGCTTAAGTTATCTTTATATTTCTTGTTTATCAATTTCCATGTGACTCTTAGTAGTTTTTTCATAATTGTTGTTAATGTTATTATACAAGTGGGGTTGGTGACTACATATCTTGACTCTTTGGGTCTAATGTATCAAGACCCATAATCAATAATCATTTTAGCGAAAATTGAGACCCCTTAGTTTTGCTCAAAGTTTGCCAGGAATCAGCCCCTGGGACATCGTTGGACTTCCTTATTGCCCTTCCGGAGATCTTAAGTCTTACAGTACAGAACTTCGAAGTAGAGTTCCATATTCCCCGTCGTCTCCTCTTCTATTCTAATTGCATTTCGGTGGTTACTGATAATATAATCTCCTCTAAGGATTCAGGTCACATTCCGCTAATTCTTGAATGACAGTATAGGGTAGTATTTTGACTTTTTATCTGGATGTTTAAGAAATGTTTCAGTCTGCAATCCTAGAGTTTCAGCCAAGGCTCGGGTTAATTATGAATTCCTTGTTTTTGTTTTATTAGCCAGCAAGCCTACTGCCTTGTATTCTGTACTTCTTCGTGCCCCATAAATGAGAAATTTTTGTGTATAGCGTAATTATTTATTTATTTAAGGCAATCCCAGCCAAATGTCGGTGTTACTTCTTGATCACCAAGTAAGTGATGGTTATCACAGTCACTTTATAATGAGTGTTCCTGCCTTGGTAGCTCTACGTGCATTCCGATATATAATTTTGTTTATTTGTTGTAGAAAATAATCTACTGACATAAAACCAACATTATGATTAGTGATAGTATGGGGTATGCAATAAATGGGAAAATTAAAATTTTCATTTATAAAATATGGATTTTCTTATATAAAATTTTCATTTTGGTCATTTACATCATATTTATAAGTCAACGTCTGAGTTGAAAAGTCTATTGCAAGATTTGAAATAGCTTTAAAAACATTTCTAGCAATACAAAATATTATTATTTACGTTTTTCATGCATAATGCCTGGGCGTTTAACCTTTAACGCATTCCCCAGCCGTCATATAGCAAAGACACTTCCCTCCCTGTCTGACGGATAACAAATTCTAATGTATTCCTCCTTGGTCTATTTTCAGCTCGCGAACTCCAGGTCCCGTCCCGTTCGTCTCGTTCCTCTTACTGGGAATCTCATATTCTACTTTCAGTTTTACATGCTTTTACGTCCAAGATCCCTCTAAAGTCGGCTTATCCTCCCGTCTGGACATCAATAGATTCATTAAATTAGCCATATCCTGCTTGAGAGAATGAGTTCCATCCCTGCTCACTTTTGCTACTTTAATTTCAAATTTTAATTGTATGGGTGTTTACTGAAAGTGCAAATAAATCTTATGAACTGTATGGCAATCTGGTACAGTATAAATGGCGGAACAGGTAAGAACAAGAATTTAAAAATCCGCTAAATATAATTTCGGTGTTCCTCGGATCGTCGGCCGTTTTTTTGCATTCAAAATACAGTGTTCAGAACTCTTCAAATTGTAAATTCCACCCAAGGGAACGGATCTTGTGTGGTTCGAGATTTTTACTTCGCCGCTATGTCAAGAATTCTGTTCTCTTATGCCTTAGACTGCTTTAAACTATCAGTTTCGGGAAGCGAAATTTGACAATTAATATGTAAATAATCACGATAGTTTAAACCATCAGATACAACAACAAAATTTAAAATAAAAGAGTAACATGTCTGGTAAATAATCTAAAAGGTTATTTTCACTAACAATGAATATAGAAATATCATACCTTCTATTATCCGTCTTCATTGGTTTCTGCTACCATCCTCCATTGGCGAGCGCTTTTTGGCCGAATACATGTGTTTACTGTCACTGTCTGTATTCAACTGCGTTTGTATTCTGTGGGTTGGTCGGATGCGTTAGGTATAAGAGGCGTTTAGCTGTAACGGTCACTTTGTCGGCGATAATGTCTGTCAAACATGAGAGTTATAAGGGTCAGTGTCCATTATTTTAGGTATTAGTTGAGACACAGATTAGTTGTAATCTCCTTTGTTGAGGTCTTCTAAGTGTTCCGAGAGTTTTTTGTAAATGTGTTTGTGTTTGATAGTGTCTGACTATGGATTATATTGTCTTATGTCTTTTTGCGTTGTTGTCGGTTTGTGTGTTCGTTTTAGTAACAGTAGCGGTCTAAATAGGGTGTCAGATTGTGTGTTAAGTTGTTCGTTAATAATGTTATTGTCAGCGGTCCTTGTTTTGTAAGTTTCCATATTTTCTAAGATGTTCATCTTCCGTCCCTTCTGTTTTTGTGTAGCAACGTCATGGTTGTTTGTATGTCATTCATATTTGGAACTATGAGATACGAGAGGACCAAATATTCATACCCCAAGATTTCAATCATATTTTAATATGTCCGTCACTTATGAATAGTATTAACAAAGGAGATTTCCCATGTTTTATTAAAGATAGCCATATAAAAATAAGCTAATGTCTTGTGATGAAGAGAAGCGTTGAGCAAGCGCTTAACTTTCATTGTTTCATTTGTAAATGTCTACATTTATTAGACTTTAATTTTAAATTTTATTTATAACAGGTGTTAAAATGAAATTCCACACCTTTCAGTGTTCGATACATTTTTTAACTCTATTAATAACTAAGATATTACAGTTCTTAATAATGGCTTCCCTTTCAATTTCCCCTCCACTTCACCGATTTCAAATATAAATTAATTTATTTACGGTCGACAAGACAAAGCCTAAATATGAAAATTGATTTCTCCCGTGAAAATTTCATTAAAATTCTTCCATTATGATTTTAAAAAGTAAGAGGGAACCAACCTTCAATGTCATAATCTAAAAAATTTATTTTTTATTCTGTTAGAAGTGTTTCTAACTTTTTTTTCTAAAAAACTTTTACATTTATCGTGCTCTATATATATTTTTCTTTACAATTGTTCACCATTTCCTTTTTGGTCATTCCCTAAACCTCCCCCTCTCCCCTTAAATGTCACACCATGCCACTAACACATACCTCTAGAAATTGTGATGGGATGAAGTATTGTTATAAAAGTTTTAAATGTATTGGTCGAAAAGCTTTTGTTTTGTTTGACCTCTTTAAAAATAATAAATTATTTTTAAATGTGAATTTTTAATTTTTCATTAAAAATGTAAATCGAATTATTTAACTTCACTGTCGTTAGTTTCGTATTTATTTTTGTATATGCAACTATTTTTGATAAAAGCTCTCCACGTTTAAACTTTTGACGATGCTAAATGAAATTTCAATTTTAAAAAACACATTGTGGGAAGTAAAGCTGTTGAGTTTTCGAGAAAAATTGGATATGGTTGAGGGTACATTATTAAAAAAAGATATATCTGGAAATATAGTTATCTCGTATAACAATAGATCATAGTTTATTTTTCAAATTTCAGATTCTGTTAATTGTTCCCTGTCACTTTTTAAATTATGTGCAAACAGAAGAGAAAGAAAAGATTTCATTGTTCATAATATGAAATCACAAAACTTAACTTTTTTTTCTTAACCCTGGAACATTTAATGCTCATAGTCTCTAATAAATTTGTATACAATATTATTCCTCATTTTATTTTCACAATTGAACGGAGATATTTCATTTTATTAACATTAAAACTTTCTTTTAAACTTTCCAAAATTACAAAACATATTTATTTTCCATGAATCAGTCCGAGGCAATTCAGACTTACATAGAATTTTTTTTTTTCATTTTTAGATAACATGTTGGATTAATTTTAGCACAGATATTTCTAAAAAAAAATGTTTTTATGTATCATAAAATTATTTTTAATATATACATTNTACACAATTAACAAACTTTATAATTATATAGGTTATAAAATCATTTAAGGTATTCTACACTTGTCGACTAAAATCAAAATAGGGAGATGACGAAGTAACCAAAAAACCGTTTGGTTTTACGGGTTCGAATCTCGCCTTGAGTAAGATTTTATCGAGAAATAAAAGCTTGTCAAGAGCCATAGAAGTTTATAATATGAATGCAATCTACATATAATCCCACTCTACATAAGTTAAATTAAAAGAAAAATATCCATTTGCCACTAAAAATTAATATTTCAAACTGTAAATAAACTATAGGAGCAATAAAAGTTGGCTTTATCAAATAATGCACAAATGTTAAGATTATGTAAATAAAAGCGTAGACTTTCCCAATCGAGTTACCTTAAGTTAAATTAGGTATTTATGTTATTTATTGCCAACGTGAATTAATTTATTTTTATCATACCTTCTATTATCCATCTTCATTGTCTGATTCTTGAAAATGGTTTGCAGAAACCAATGAAGACGGAGAATAGAAGGCATGATAGTTCTATTTTCATTGGTAGTGAAAATAACCTTTTAGATAATTCATTTTTATTAAAATCAGATGTTTAGAGGAGGATCAACATTTATAATCGTATAACCTTAGTTGTTGTTTGGATTGCAAAATGTTTTAGAACATAATAGAACTAATATGTTATTTTTAGGATAATATTTTACTAAGACCTCTAATAGGAGTAAATTTAAGAATATATACAGGTGAGAACGCCCCCAACTCTCCATTCCTCCCCCATTTGTCATTAACTCTCATTTACGTCCATCTTAACAAAACACAGAAATTCAGCTTAGATTACGCAGCTTCTGCGTAACAAACTATTTAGCAGTCTTTCTCTCTTTTCTAAAGCGTCGGGTATTAAACTTTCATGCAATTAAAACAAAATTAAATCTGTGATTAGTTTTTTTCCCTCCCGATTAAACATGAATAGTTCAGCAGTTCATCTGAGGCTTGCTGGAGTTCTGGAGTTCTGCTTCCTGGGACTTTCAATTCGTTCGGAATCCCTAAGGAATCCATTGTGCTGAACACATTTCCCAGGTAAATTGAATTGAAACAGCATATTTCTGACAAGGGTTGTTTTCGACTGACAGTTACTTACACCTAAAATAATATACCCTAGTAAATATAAATGGTATTCAAATTTTATTAAATCTTTTATTTCATGTTTTTAATATCCCTGAACCATCCTCAGGAAAACCTCTGTCATGTGCAAGAAATGCAAGGGAATAGAATTAAAAAATCTTACTACCTCAGCCGGGGCTCGAACCCGGATCTTCTGCTTTCCGGGAAAGTTTTTAGCATACTAAGGTTAGCCTATTACACTTGCCTCTGATCTGAACTGTCAACCATACAAATATGACTGAGTACTAAAATCCATAAATAATTTAAAAAACCTTTGTAACTACGGCTTAGGTAAAAAAAAGTGATTGTTTCATTATTATTTTTTTTAATTCTAATTTTCAGTATTATCAGTATTATAAATATAATATATAATTAAAATCAAAAAAGAAAATTTAATCTGTATCAAANTGTGTGTGTGTGTGTGTGTGTGTGTGTGTGTGTGTGTGTGTGTGTGTGTGCGTGCGAGCTATTTGGCAACTCAGAAAACAATCATTAGAGCTTTGGAGGATCCATTGAGCCTATACGCACATAATAATAATGATATATCGATGTATATAAAATATTGTATGATGTATATGTATATTTTCATATTTGTCACTTTTTCATTGGTAGCTTCGGTAAGGAATTATAAAAAAACTTGTATTAAGACAAATCTAAATACTAAAGCCTGATTGGAAACCAGCTGTAATGGTTAATATGAAAGGTAAAAAATCCAAATAATAAATTATTGATGGTTAAATAAGCGAATTGTTTTTATAAGGCCTTCAGTTAATATTAACTAATCTTTCTGTTTTATTTTCAGGTCAGTGATCTTTCTCCAAATTCAGAAAGATTGTATCAAAATGGATGATATAATTGAATTTAATCGTTGCCTTGAGATTAATTAAAAGTAAGTATCATGCTTCAGTTTTAAATGCTCCAATAAATCCATTCTTACACAATTTGAATAAAAAACTTGATATTTTATCAAGTTTTTATCCCCATTGGCAATTTAGGGGACTCATATTATAGAATATTCGAAATTTGTTATATTTTATATAATTCTTCTCCCTATTGAAGAGAGAATCGCTTCCTGGAAATTTTCTCTCTCTGAATTTTATGATCTCTGTTATTTATTGAGATATTTTTATCCATTTCGCTTGTTATTCATTGTGAACGTCAGTGTTACGGTTATTTGTGTGAATTATTTTGTTGTATTTTCTTTTCTTTTAAAAGTATTGGACCTTGTAATGTGAAAAAATATTAAACAGACGACTAACTTCTCAACATAATTCGCTCCATGGCAAATTTCGTCATGAGTAGAACTAAATTTAATTATTGAAAATAGTCAACTTACACCCCCTTTAATTAATTATTCATTCATCTTCTTATAAGAAATGTATAACTTATTGTTTAATTATAATAAATACTGTTTAATGCTCCATACTTGGTTGGTAGAGGAGTACAACATTAAATAAAACTATTTACAGTTTTCATAACTTTTTTGAGGTATAGTATTCTTGCGTGTTATAATGCCTTAAAAAATGATTTAATCAAATATTTAAAACAATATTTATAATTTTACTCCTGAGAGTTCTAGTAATAAATCAAATAAATGATCTAACACAAGGTAATTCAATTTTTCATTAAACATACAACTCTTTACTGGATAACTGTTGGATACATGCAAGAAAACTAAAGTTAGAAAAAAAAAAGTTTAGTTTTTTTTTTTTTTTTCAATTTTATGAAGTTAAAGGCATGATAACCACTGAGGGTCATTATTGTCTCAATTACTATTGTCTATCATCGTTGTAGATAATTTAATATTATGTAAGATAGATATTTTTTTTTCAAAGTTAAGTTTAATTGTTGAAATAGAACCTAACACAGGTCAATAGTTGTTACCTATTTTTCAATTATAAAATTTCAACTGCCAGAGAATGAGCTAATTATACTCATAAAACGTCAGACACACTGCCTAAAATTGTAATACCTAAATACCCAATTTCAATAAATCGGTTATGCCGTTTCCAAGAAATTTGGCGTACAGTAAGGAGTGGGGACTTTTTTTTTTAATTCCTAATTTGATTATACGCATACAGCATTAAATTTAAAGAAGGGGGAGTTATAATTGTTATTTTTCAAATGAATTGAAGAATTTTATTTTGCAGGAAAATAAACAGAAAATTAAATGCTGTATTTGAGTCTTTACACAAACCATTGAGTGTATTAAATATATAAAATGGTTTATTTGTATTTTTTCTTTTTTATATGTGTGATTTTTCTTTTAGCGGAATTCTATAACAATTATAACCTGTCGAGGATATTCTGCTTATTTTACTTTGACCTAATGTGATTGTGCTTTTCCAAATTTACGATTGTATAGGCTTTATTGTATATTTAATAATTTGTGCACTCACAATTAAGTATTAAAAATAAGGCCAATTTGCCTTTCCCACAGTATATTTATATTAGCTTTCGACTTTAGAATATCGTCTTCAGAAGCACTACAAAACTATAACAACAGTCTCATGGTCGCCAACTATAAAAGTACAAAATGTTTAGCCGTTATAGAGATGACCATATGAAGAAATCATGAAAATTGAAGATATGTTTCTTGTATTAAGAGGGTGCCTCATAGATCATTCAGACCGAATTTTATCTGAAATTTCAGAACTGTTGCTGTGGTGCAATCTACATCGATGCATATATTTAGCTAAGTGTAATCTCCATTGCACTCAATTCCTGCCAAAAAAATATTGAAGTGGAAATTAAAAATAGGACCACCCGATAAGGAGATGTAGTTGTCTTAGTCAGACTGACAGCCAAATAGTCAAAAACGCCGATAACAAATAAGAGAACTTTCGTTGAAGAAAAACCTCACAAACAGATACGTTTTTTTTTTTGTTTGTTTGTTTTTTAAATAAAAATATTTATTTATTTATTTTAAATTTCCTTTATTAAATGCAAATTCAAATTTGTGAAACAATTTAATTCAGACCATTATGAAAGTTTATTAACAGATCTTTTTTTATTAGTAAGTTGATTGATAAGTTTGTTATTAATAAGCAGATTGACGAATCCAGGTTATGCATGAAGAGTCCTTAGTTCAAGAAACTCATACTGAACATTTCAAAATCTAAGTTTACTCATTGTTTTCTGAAGGAATTGTGAAATTTGATTTATAGACGATATCAGACATAGTTCACATAAATAGCAGTCATTCTGATAAAACCATCCCTTGGCTCAACTCCACCAACTTAGGTAGCATGATAAGTAACTCCATAACAATCGTTCATTAATGAAGTGGTTTTAACTTGATTCTTATCAGCAAATTTTTATGAGAAAATTTATGAGAAAAAAGGAGGCTCAGCAAGGCTAGTTATAGAACCCTTAAAAGAGATATGCCAGTACAGTTTTATTTATTTATTACAATCCATTACTGTATTTCTTTTGCATCTTTATCTTTCCTTATTAGTATCTGTGTATATTTTCCCAGGATATTTCTTCAGGATGTTTGAGGAAGTTGTACCGTAATATGACTCCGAGAATACTAAGTTATGAATTGGGGGATTGGTTGAAGAGATTTCCTTCCTCCATGGAAAGCATGGGAGGAGGGGGGGAGATTTTAACAAATCAGGCAGAATCTAATTAGGTCGAGCGTAGATGTGCGGTAATTGGGGTTGAGGGAGCGGTTATAGGAATGATGGGGTGGTTGTGTTTTTTCCGCGGGAAGAGGGCGGGGGCTATCCTCTAAGAAGGTTATAACAGGCGGGTACGTGGCGTTCCGGTCACGGCTGCTCATCAAATCGTCTACATCTATCTCTCTTATCTTTCTTCATCCTCGGCTCTTATGCTTTTTACCAAGATGTCTTCTTTTTCTCAACTACGATGCATTTCTCCCCCCCCTCCTCCCCCAATCTCTCCCTCGTACACCTTTTCTCACTCCCTTAATCTCCCTCACTCTCTCCTTCTCACCCTTTCTCTCTTTCTCACTCCCTCTTTCCGCCCCTCCCCCTCTCCCTCTTTCTCTCTTTTCTTTATTTCCCCACTATATATTCTTACCTATAACCGCTCTATCCCATCTTTCCTCCAATTTCTCTCATCTAAAATTGAGTCCTATTATTATAACAGAGGCTGTCCAGTGATTAATCATTGTTACGCGTTTGCAGCCTGTGTTAGTCAAAACCTATGAAATAGCCCTTAATTTTTTTTTTTTTAATGTATAAACTTTTATTTATTTATTACATTCTGTTAGATAAAAAAAACATTTTGTAATTTGATTACAATGAAATTAAAAAAAACATNTAAAAATAAATAAACATCATTAGGCAAAGAGGAGGGCCCCGTTGACCCCACTACTGATAAGCTTTGACATTAAGGCCCAGGAGGTCGCGAGGCTATCTCCGTTTAGTCGCCGTGGAGGATTGTAAGGTCTTGGACCAAAGGAATATTGAAGGGTAGATTTGGATACATAATAAAGAGTGTTGGCAATTATAAAGATGCGTATATAGTTTTTATCTCGATAAAATACTTTTCTTAGGTTGTTTTTTTTTTTTTATCTCCAAGAAAGAGGTAGAACTGTAAAAGCACAAAAAGACTTATAAAAGTGGCAATATGGTCGTGATACTGATGGTTTCTCTGAGCGGACCGAGATGTCTGGAGGGCACTCTGGAACATGGAAGCCGTCTGCCCCGGGCCAATGTCTGCATCTCTTGGACAGTCCTGGAAGCAGGCCAGAGTCCCCGCGAGGAGCTCTGCGGTGGGTCCAATCACGTGCAGAGAAGCCTCTTGCCGAAATTGGCGAGGTCCCACGAGAGCCACTCCAGCGAGGAATGGTCACTACCTCTAAGTGCCGGAGCTCATCTCCTTCCCTCTGAATTACCGGCATTAACTTCCCGTGGCATCTGACAGTGAAAGAAATTCTGATATACTATTAGGCCCTTGTATCATGCCCATTTTTTCGTTATGTTTAGTCTGAGCTTCAGTTTCAAGCTGATTAAAGAATGTTAGACTTTAGAATTCTTTAATTAATTTAATAACTCGAAAGGTTATCGACGAATACAAGTAACCAACTATAAAATAATTAAAGCACCCAGGCCACTATTAATTAATATGAAGAAGAAATCTTATCATATCATATGAAGATATATTTTAACAGCGCAAAATCCTAATTCATAGCTTCTTAATAAAATTTTATTAAAACTCACACATTAATGCCGGCAAAATAAAAATAAACTATTGGCCAGGGGGGTGAGCTCATAGGGCACCCTTAAAACCGCGAAGTTCGCGGAAAAAAACAAACAAAAAAAACCATTATTATAAAATGTTGAAGGAAATATAAATAATATAGTAAACGTAAAAATTACTCAACTGGAACAGGGATATACTATGCTCACATAATCAAACACAGAAATTATATTAACAGTTAAATTGTGGCATAGGAGTCACTTCAAATTATAATCATAAACTAAATATTTTGATTTGGTATACCCAAAATTTCCAAATGAACCTTGAAAATATAAAACATACTAAGGGAAAGAAATTACATTGTCATATTGACGACCCAAAAAATTTAAATGAAAGTCTGGTGGGACTTGATCCTCTTCTCGCAAAAGGCCGAAATAACGTTGAAATTTAGGGGAAACAAGAAGACGCTAACTAACATCAAATGGTCTTCATTCATTAATACACAAAGAGCGAAGGGAGGGGAGCTTCACGAGAAATTCTCACACCTATCCATATTGCCTTGTTTTAAAATCTGCTTTCTGATTACAGAAATAAAAAAGCACAAGAAGCGATCTTTTTTTTTATAGTTTACTTATAACAATAATACTTGTAGAAAAAAAAGTAAATGTAATGCAGTTGACAATATTCTGAAGAAATAAAAAGTCTACAGATTAATATTTTACTTAGGTGTACTATATGATATAATTTTAATAAGAAAATGTGGACTGGGATGTAGAGTCATTGAATATTTGTATTTGAAAATTTATGTATCTTTCGACGTCATGAAATCCTTCCAAAAAAAAAAATCAGTGTTTATTTTCAATGCTCTGAACATAGTTTTACGTCCATTGTAGCGAAAATCATTTTTGGACTTTCACCTGAAATTTCCCTAACATTCACCCATTTTCGCTCAACAAAAAACTCAATCTTATTATTTTTTTTTTTAATTTAAAGAAACATGCCAAGATTTATTATATTTATATTCTATTAAGTTATACCACCACTCCTAATTGTTATATTTAACTTAATGTTAATTACTTATATTATTAGTAAACAAATCTCTGTTTTATTATGTTAAACTTGATATTACTCCATTATTACTGCGAAGAGACTTTCTCTACCCACACATGACATTTCGAATGATCCTCCATTCATCAATGACCATGAGGAGTCAGGGGCTTAGAGAATGACTCAATTTCGTTATCGGAAATAATAACTTACCGTAATGTTTTGGATTGGTGCCAGGGAAAACAGCCGAGTCGTTTTGGACGCCGGAGTTAAATTTTTAAAGTTGTCTTTTGCATCAGAAAACGCTAAACTGCTTCATTACAAACTTATTAACAAAAATCCTGTAAGAAAATTAGGTCATTAACGTTTAAATGGAGAGTTTTTTTTACCGTTAATACTATTATTAGATGTTTTTTATTGGGGTTCGGTCTAGGTAGATCCAAAAAATACAAATTTTAAAAATGTTTATATTTTAAAATTATCTGCCAACATTGGCAGAATAATTTAAAAAAATACACATTTTTAAATTCGTATTTTTTGTATCTACTTTCACCGAACCCCAATAAAAAACATCTAATAATTGTTATTGACATTGGTTCCTTAACCATCAGAGAATCTAAAAATATTGATCAATTAAAATGTATGTGTGTGTTTGTTTGTGTGTTTTCGGTTGACTTTATAGTCCCAAAGGATCTATAGTAGCCTACCACGGTGCTTATGAGCGTTTGGTCAGAGCACAGAGATCTATTTCTGCCTTAAGTATACTCATACACTAATCCTAATCTAAGCGTGTTGTTTTTCTAAATGCAAACTCATCAGTCCAGTTCTCAAACTCCACAAACCTTGAAGGGCTATATATATATATATATATATACACACACACAAAAAGAAAAAATTACAATGACAATTTATTTTTATTTTTGTGCGTTCACTACTCTCTTTTCTTCCACTTCTCTTACTTCCAACTGTTCTTATTTATTATATATATATATCGCAGCCGCAAGTGTTTCATTTTCTATATATTTTATATATAACATAATATAGCGTTTACTCACATAAACGCATATGTTCGCTTATACTTAAGAGTTATAGACTTTTCCCCACACTAGGAGCATATCGTTCCGTATTTACCGCGAGATAAAACTCTACTGAGCGTTGAGGAGCAGAAGACCGCTCCATTAAGTAGAGGGCTGTTCGGTCAGTCGGTCGGAGGAGGGCCTGAAGATGGCGAGCGGTGTATTTCGCCGGGAGGGGATCTGCTGACATGGAGAAGAGCGATGACAAGCTGGAGGAAGAAGGAACGGCGGAGGTGAGAGTTGATTAATTATTCCCAGCTAAAAGTGATTCCACAGCCCGGCTCTAGAGAGTTATAAATCATCAGCTGTGAGTAAATTCATTTGCCGCTCCCTGCTCTTGGCGGCCTCACAGGTTGTTCTCCAACCTAACCTTTACTTAACCTTCCACAGGCAACAGAGAGCAACCTTGTTTATCCCTCCTCTTTTTAAGTTTAACTTTTCTTTTTTTTTACGCGATACAGCTATTTCTTAAAGCGAAACATCACCTCTACTCCGGCTGTTTTGGTTTTCCTGAACAAACTTCGGCAAACATCATTAAAATGCAAAAATAAAGGATGACTCCATTAACGAAGGAAATTCTACCAATGGGAGTGGGTGTTTACCCTTAGCAACAACTTCAACTAAAATAAATTCTTCACTTCTGCCGCCAGACTCAAAACTCAACATAAACATGTTCCATGATACAAGAATAATTTTAGTAGTTTGAAAATTAAATTGAATTAATTAACCTAAATGAGACAAAAAGTTAAAAAGTTAACATTTCACAAAAAAAGGTAAACCTATTTAAGAATTATGGGAATTAGATGCCTCCTACAGCTTAAGTTCATATGTTTTTGATTTAACACCTGAAAAAATGCGTCACGTGCTTATATTTGTTAAATCTGTTGAATATATACACTATAAATATATATATATATATTTTTTAGTTGTGGTGTTTAATCCCACATTAATTTTAAACAATAAATGCAAAGGAATTGAATAAAAATCTAAACTGTCTCAACCAGGACTCGAACCTGGCTCCTCTGCTATCCGTGTAAGCATGCTAGCCATTACATCACCGAGACTAGCCAGATAAGTTATTACATTCCCTGCACTTAAGAATATTAAATTTCCCCTAGCGCTGGGAATTTAATAACTGGCTAGTCTCGGTGGTGCAAGTGGTAGCATTCTTTCCCGATTGCAGGAGATCCAGATTTGAGTCCTGGCAAAGGTAGTAAGATTTTTATTCTATCCCCTTGTATTAATTGTTTAGATTTTTATTGTTTCTCTACTAAACGTTCTTTATGTAAAATATATTAAAAAAAGTCGATGGTATTGTATTTAAAATGTAATTTTTTTAAATTAAAATTTAAAAGTAAATAACGAGAGTCATTTAAACAGTTTGACAATGTCAGCTCCTCCGAGCATAAGACGATATATTCGTCTGCCTCGGAGGTTAGACTCTCGACACTATTGCGGGGAATTTAATAACTTATCAGACTTGTCTTGGTAGCATAAATGGTAAATGCACCAGCCCGGATAGCAGGAGACCCAGCTTTTTTTTTCTTTTTTTTAACATATATTCATAGTAATATCTTAATAATTGGTAGAATATATTTTTGGAAATGGAAGCTGAAATCTTAAGATAGTATAATTACAAAAGAAGTATAAAAATAATCTTTCATGAAGTTTATATTTGGATTGCAGGATGATTTACTTATTTAGTAATAGGTTTTGCATTGTCTTCCTGCCTTATTTGTGATACCAGAGGAGCCGGTTTTAGAAATCGGCTGCCATCTTCCAGCAAAAATACATAGGGGTGGAACACTCTTTAACTCGATTCAGGAAGGGCTTGGCAGAGTGGTATTGTCACTGGAATAGGGCCCAAGACAAGGAGACGCTCTCGCCTACCCGCTCCTCAAAAGGGCTCTTGGATTGCTCTCAGAACATCAGCAATTCAGATATCTGGGGAACCGTCAGAAATATACGTCTTTGGTTGTTCGCCCATGAGCTGGGTATAATTGGTAGGGAGACTCCCATACTGCTTTGGCTCTAGTAGATGCGTCAACAGTCAACGAGTCAAAGATTAAAGACATAGTTGTGGGCGATGCATATAGACCAGGAGAGAGAGAGAGAGAAAGAGAGAGGATTCTACTTTTAGCCCTGAAGAAGCCACATCAGATGAGTGCGAAAGCTTTGTAATAAGTGACCTTACTACGTGGCAATGTAGCAAAAAATAATTCTTCATAGTCCTGGAGACCATGGAAGCCTATGTGGACCTCTGCATTAATTAGTTTAAAATAAGTGGAACGGAAGAACGGATACTGTCACTTACACAGCCTTTTATTTATGCATATATATATATGTGTGTGTGTGTGTGTGTGTGTCTTTATATATATAAAGACACACACAAAATATAAGTTTTTTTTATTTACTTTTCTTAAAGGATGGCCCCTGCCTACTATCCAAACATCTATCATTTAAATACAACATGAAGCAAATCCCTATTAGACCCAGAAAAACATTATGCTCATTAAAAAAAAGTTCTAGGGAAAAAAATAAGAAAAAAAAATAAGTTCCTTGCTAAATAGTAAATTTAGAAAGGGATATATCCATATGGATCAATAACAGAGTTCTAATAACATAAGTCTCTGTGACAGGAATTGGCTGATCTAATAGTATTGGAGATTGGATTTGTGCGTTTTTGACCTAAAAATAAAACATAAGAATAACCAACTATGTATTTTTGGTGATATTCAGCCTCCATTATTAACCAAAAAGACTAACTGAATGACATAATGTCATTAAATTAAGAAATATCACTACTAAATATGTGGATGAATGATAATTCATTTTCTTAATAAATTATTGTTGATTGACATTGTGAGTGACTCAACTCTATGCTGGGTAAAAGATGTGATTGGCACAATTAGCTTACCACTATTTTGATTTTGTTATTATTATCAGTGTGTTATAGTACTATCTGGAATTCTGTTAACAAGAACTTGTATAATATATTCATTACAGCTGTAATGAATTTATGTAATTTTTAATTCCTAAGAGGTGAGACCACTTTGGTTTCTATTCTGCAATGAGCTTTTTACCAAATATCAAAAGTGCTGATAGATTATTCTTTTGGTTGAATTGGGGCAAAGTTACATTGATAGAAAAGTTATCANAAAAATCTATCTGTCCCAGCCAGGACTCGAACCTGAATCTCCTGCTTGCCGGGCCGGTATGCTATCCATTGCAAAGTGGACTATTGTGGTGGGAATTTAATAAGTTATCTAGCTCGTCCCGGTCGAGCAATGGATAGCATACCGGCCCGGCAAGCAGGGGATCCAGGTTCGAGTCCTGGCCGGATAGATTTTTTATTCCATTCCCTCTCATTAATTGTTTAAAATTTACGTGGGATAACAAACCACAACCAAATAAATATTTATAAAATCATTTATTTCCCACATTTTATTTACCCACCTTGGGTTTATATATATATATATGTGTGTGGTGTTCGGGACAGAACAAAACAGATCAAGCCTTTTAGCATTGATCTCTCTTTCTTTCCTGATGAAGTGAGTCATTTATTCTGATTTTATCCTTCTTTGGTAAGTTTTATAATTGCGCTGCTCCTTCTCGAGGGCGTTTTTTTTTTCTATTTTCATGCTCGTTATTCTTATAAGGAGGAAAATAGATTTCATATTCTTAATAGTAAAGAAGTTAAGTGTAAAGAAAAATGTCGGACAATTTTTCCCTCGATATAAGCCCTATTGTTGAAGCTAAAGTACAAGGTTCTAAGTTAGTGAATATAGGGAAGCAGAGCCTTCTTCTTAAGAAAGATGGATTTTTCAAGGCCTTTGTAATCTTTTCGAAGGATAAAATATGAAAGGAAGAGATCAATAATGGTAGAAGGACCTCGGATGTAAAGAAGTAGATTTATATTTAATTTTATGAAAGCTTGTGGATGAACTAAACTGTTCGGAACTTGGAAAATGTAAATACTAATATATATTGTTTACCACAGAGAATGAGGGGAAAACTGTAAGATAGAAAAATCAGGCTCTAGCCTAATCAGGAAGTATGGAAGAAGCAATCAATATTAATATAAACTTTTTGATATATCTTGTTTAATAAGCGTTTTAATATGTTTAAATCGCAACTGTTTACAATTATAAGTGCCCCATAATATTCGTTATTCATTCTTTTTTCTACCAATGAGTGATATTTGCTTTGAGTACCTTCATAAGAATAACAGATTAGATGTAACAACTATTCACTGTTGGTTTGGTTAACATGCTTTGAATTTCAGTTTCTTACAAAAAAGTGAGAAAAAAATATCAAACGATTTATAGCAATATTTACTTAGTTATTACAATTAATGAATGATATACGCATTTGACAATATAAAATAAAAAATACTTTTATAGGAAAAAATGAAGTTGCAGCTTAATAAGATATATAATTTTTGCAACTATTCAACAATCATTAGTGAAAATAACTCTAATAATATTATTAATATTATATGTATGTATTATATGTTATGGGGGTTTTAGAGAAACACCAAATTAAAAATATTCCATAACAAGCATATTGAGGAATATATTAGAAAATATAGATTTAAAACAAAAATCCAAATTAAATTCAATGATTGTTTTTCTAATTTCAAACCATTTAATAAATTCGTTTGAAGTTAATATTTATTTGAAATGAGTGTGATGTTATAAGAAGCCCTAAATTAATAATCGTGCTATCCTCATTGTTATTTAAGTTATTGAATGTAAAATGTAATTTTAAACTTGTTAAACATTTTAACGAGAAACACTTGTTGATTAAGCTCTTAACAAATGTAACTAAGTAGTTGAGTACTCTACTACACACTTCTTACTTCAGATTGGTCAAGAATCATCCTTAGTAATCTAGATTTACCAAATTAGCCATACACTCCTATTTATGTCCATCATTAGTGAAACATCGTGGAAATCTGCTTACGGATTTTTTTTTTTTTTTTTTTTTTCCAAAAGTCGACTTATTTCTCCCTCTAGAGAAGTAAGCTAATATGCTCTTCTGGGAGAAGTTACCTGGGAGTCGTGGCTGTGACTCGGCAAAAGCCCAGTTACCTGTGAAAGTTCTTCTCTAATTAAAGCTCAACCCCCTAAATTTAGAACTCGCCCGGGGGTGGGGTGAAGGCGATTACCCGTAACCTCGCTAATGAGGCCTCTTCTGAAATATGTCCTGGTTTTAGGTGCACGGCGCTTTTCCTGAATTCCTATCATTTTTGTGCTCAATTAGGAATTGAAAATGTTTGCTCTTCAGCGAATTTAGCAAAAGAGTTTAGCTATAGTCGTTTCTCTATTTATTTATTTTATATTTTTATNGGAGAGAGAGAGACCAAATTTTTAGCATTTGCTGTGCAGGAAAAACTTTTTCTACATAGTGCCTTTTACATTAACTTATAAAATAATAAATTATTTTTGTACTAAATCATTCCAAGCAACTTCCTGATATTAAACTGAAAAAAATGTACTAACAAGTATTTATTTAATAAAATAGAACTAATAAATAGATAGAAATAGAAAGTAATTAAACAGATATTGAGTGCAGATATCCAAAACAGTAAAATGATTTGGCTCATTCTTTTTAGCATTTAATTAATTAGTTATACATTAAGAATATTATTCCACTGAATTACCATCCAGGTCGATAACAATTAAGACAAAGAATAGGGAACTGTTAAATGATTGATGCTTCTACAGATATATTGAAATCAATGGATCTTTTCAAATTAATCTCCGAGGTTATAAATCAAAATGTCCCGTTTTCATAAATCTTCCTTTTGTATCTGAGCTTTGCTCTACCCGAACTGATACTTCTCTTCCCTTGATTAACGCTTATACGTCCACTAATCATATGCCAATTGTAACAGATTAGGACCGAGGGGTAAAAGATGCTGTTCAAAACTAAAATAATTTATAAACAATTAATGAGAGGGAATAGAATAAAAAAATCTATCTGTCCCAGCCAGGACTCGAACCTGAATCTCCTGCTTGCCGGGCCGGTATGCTATCCATTGCAAAGTGGACTATTGTGGTGGGAATTTAATAAGTTATCTAGCTCGTCCCGGTCGAGCAATGGATAGCATACCGGCCCGGCAAGCAGGGGATCCAGGTTCGAGTCCTGGCCGGATAGATTTTTTATTCCATTCCCTCTCATTAATTGTTTAAAATTTACGTGGGATAACAAACCACAACCAAATAAATATTTATAAAATCATTTATTTCATTATCTATACTTTTCCTCCATTTTTACAAGCTTATTTAAAATATTAACATCTACATTTTGTATTCTTTTAGGTTTCATCCGCTGTATTGATAATAATGACAGTTTTGTCAGGAATTTAGATATAGATCTGATCGTACTTATTATATCAAAAATTGGCAAGAAGTAATGGAACCTAAAAAATTTTAATGGGCCAAAAACTTAAGATTTGTTGGTGAATTAAATTTAGATTTAAAAAATATATATATATATATTTTTTAGTTGTGGTGTTTAATCCCACATTAATTTTAAACAATAAATGCAAAGGAATTGAATAAAAATCTAAACTGTCTCAACCAGGACTCGAACCTGGCTCCTCTGCTATCCGTGTAAGCATGCTAGCCATTACATCACCGANATATTAAAAAACATTTTGGGATAAAAAAAAGTTATGAAAAAATATAAAAGAAATTTAACTACTAAAACATTACGAGATAATGTATCCTATTAACATTATATATCAATTTGTCTCTGAATGTATTTGTATATATTATGTTTTCATGTGGCTGAGATCGTTTGCTAATTATTCTTCAATCTTAGACATGAAAATTGACCCTTTAATATGTTATGGCAAGGTATCATAGACATTTTTTAGGTTAAATTTTTTAAATAATATATTCCTCAATTTTCTATCTAATAGAATTTTTTTTTTTTTTTAAACGTTAAGTATCTACACCTAGAGAGGTTTCATTACAATATTCTTTTTGAAGCTGATAAATGATAATTTAACTTTTTGCTTAAAATATACATAAGCTGGTTAAAGAAGGTTATACTAGCATAATTTTGTGAACCCACAGAAAAAGTATGATCACCATAGGGTGTTCATTAATTGAAAAATGATTAGACTGTATAATTAAATATCTGAAATAAGTATTAGGATTTAAACTAAATTTGTATAGAAGTTATGATTCAAAATAAGACTATAAAAAGATAAATGTATTAGATAATTTTCAATTGATATTGTCTGAACTAACTGGAGTATGAGAAGAAAATTAGGGATTTCCTTTGATAATACATTTAATCGGATACATTCAATCAGGTATAATTTAACTCACATGTAAATATAAACCGTGTGCATCAGTGGCCAGTGTCTTTTGTGAATTGTATATCTCTTCATTCTTCCTAGACATAGCCGGTGCTATTTCTTACTCACTCGCTCATCACAAAGGAAGTACTCGCCGGCCATAAACTGGGGCAGGGGTGAAAGAGAGAGTAATTTTAGCAGGGCCTACTGTAACACGTCTAGACAGACAAATACGGTAATCCAGAGGGTTTTAGTTACAGAGGGATCTCAACAGATGTCAGCACCTCAAAATATGGCCTGGAGATGCAGTTTCAAAAGTCTACTTCAACTTCCCCCACCCCCCAAAAAAAAACCTTCTAACTAAACAGAACTTTAGTACTGCTGAAACAATCGTTAGCTCAATTGTAGAAGTTTAAAAAAAAATAAGTATAGAATAATTTATAATAAAAAAAATTAGAAAATAATTTAATAACACATAATATAAGCCTCTTATAAAAATTTAAATCATAGTACAGCTATTTACTTAATTTCCCAAAGAAATACACCACAGTATGTAATTAATTTGAAATAAAGAGATATGGTTCTATTTGACTGCCGAATTATAAATATTAAAGCTATGTAACCACATACTAAACTAATATTATATATTCAAAACCTCAGTAATTTAAAGAGCAAAGAGAAACTTTATTCTGTGACTGTCGAAGTCCCTTGAATAATGAAATATGCATGTATATAGACTTTTTCTGGCTATTTATAACATGCAAATAAATAATCAAAATAAATAATGAATTAAATTCATTTTTAATGAGAAGAAAGTTAAAAATACATAAATCGAATTGATCCATTCAACCACTCGCATTCACAACTATAAACTGTCTCGACTTACCATACTCCTTCCACACGTTCATTTAGTGTATCCAAATATGTGAATGCAAACCATAGGTAGGAAATACAAACTGTCTCGTATAAAGGACTTGAGATTCAGTTTAGTTGGACATAAGATTCTAAGAAAGGGGGGTTTATTCAATATAGAGAGGGAAGAAGTACAACGAATATTTGGGGGTTGTGGATTCCAAAAGTCTGAAGCACGGGCTAGAAAAGTTGAGGAAAAGCCGCAGTTCTGTGAGAGGAAATTTTAAATCAGAGGATCTAGTCTGGCGGGGAAAGATGAATGTAAGGACTTGATTAATATAAAAGAATGGCTCAGGGTTCGTATTATGAAGGAAGGGACCGAGGAATTATAGTTCGAGGCAGGAAGAAAACCATCCCTATAAATCTGTGTACAAGATGGATTCCAGGGAGTTCTTAGGCAAGCCAAGGACAAACAACCTTTTTTTTAAGGGATGTTTCAGAGACGCTTACTCTTTTATCGTGGCCACCCTGAGATTTCATTGTTAATATGTACAATTCATTTAGCAACATTAGGCTATTAGGAATGGATTTATGTAAATCGCCAAATTGTAATCATGCCAGGACCATACTAATTATTTAAGGGAAATAAAATCCATGTATAACACATGACATAAATATTGTTTTTATGTGTTTTTGTTAGCCTGACTATCACACCTGGAGTTAATTTAACCTTACCTTACAGCTAATTTATAATTATTTTAATTTACTGCTGCAATGACTTAAAATGAATAGATCAGTTAATAGAGGTTGTTCTCATGGGAAATATTTTGAATTTGTTTTTTTTTTTTATATATAAATATATAAATCTGTTATTAAATCATATTACAGACCGTAGGATGTATTATAGTTAACATCGAATGATTGTGAAGAGATTTTAGATTAAAACCAATTGAATTAACACCAATATCTTTGTTATTACAAAACTTTATAATACATAATAGACGAAAAATTTATTTTTTTAAATTTATATTTTTCTAAATATTTAAAGAAAAGTGCATAATGAAGAAGATAAAATATAGGTATCTATGACGAGTGGTTCTCCCATTCTTCCCTCCCAAACAGTCTGCATCATAACCATCATTATTTTTACTCTCATTGCCTTATTCAAGTTTCAAGATCAAATATCAAATTGGAATTTGCTCTCATCTTTATTAATGAAACGTGGGAAATCTGTTTAATTTATTCAGTTCTATTAAGTAAACCAATTCGTGCAGTGAGTTATATCGCATCGGGACAAAGTTCCTAGCTTGAGTAAGCACTTAGTAAAGTACAATTTCTCAAGAGGATAATAAATTCAGGATTCGTGCACTCGGCCCGCGTAGGACACGCCACCGTAATATATGCGAGACGGGGGTTTTCGTCTCTGACGCACATGGTAAATGCAGGCATGGAATATGCGAGAGACGAAGTGGGTTGCGCCCTTTATTTTGATGTGGAAGAATTCATGAAACTCCTTGAGCGTTGCTTTGAAAATTTCCCACTTTTTTTTACATCAAACTACTACAAAATGGCAGGAATTGTCTTCTGCCTACTTACATTTAAATGTTAGCCTTTTTCTTCCCCAAATATCTAAAGTAGAAGAAATATTGTGTTTGGCCAATAAATTTATTTTCTGTCCCAATCATTCTCATTATTATTTTACTTACTCTTTCACCATTCTTTGTGTCTTTTGCAAAAATTTTGGTTTGTCGCTGTATGTTTTCTAAAATATAAACTTCAAAACCAAATGATGAAATTTAGTGGTTGAATGAAAACAAGTTAACCCCCTTATGATGGATGTACCCTCGTCAGGTTTGCACCTTTTTGTCAGAAGGTGTAAGGGTTTTAAATTGTAGTCTGCAAATTTTCTTATTTTTTTCCTGAATTGTTTAAAATTTTTAGGTATCCATTAAAGGCAAAAATCAGACAGGACGTCCTCTCTCGTCTTCATGATAGCCCTGAAGATGGCTTACAGTGTAAGCCGAAACGTTGGCAGATAATCTTTTTTAAAAAATACACTTTTTTTTTAGATCTACCTTGACCGAACCCCAACTAAAATCATCTAATATTCGTTATTATTTTACTTTAATATTATTTATGAAAATCATTTTCAAAACATTGTGAAATGTAATTTTCTATATTTCATGTCCCATAATATTTTTCATAAAAATAAAGAACGTCCAGCATATTTGATTTAATCCGAATTACTTTTATTTTAGAATATTAGTAGGAAGGTTAAGTGGCACCCCCTCCTTACAAAAAAGTGAATGAAATTCATCCATTGAGTTGTTTTGCAGATTTTCCATAGGTAATCAAGCTATTTAGATTAGAACCCTAGCTAAATAAAACAGGACTAAGTATGATCAAGATTTTGAATCTTCATTTAATTAGTTTGTTTAATAACTAGTACTACGCAAACGTCATTGGGGTCTGCAGAATTAGAACGTGAAAAGTTGTTCGTTAACAATGTTTCGTTAAAGCAATAGTGAACTTCCTCAGAGCTGAAAAAACAATATTCTGGATATGAGGGTGTCTAGGTACCTATACTTACGTCTGAGACTTCCTTGGAAGGTGAAGCCTCCAAGCCTGGGGACCATTGGTGTCTTCAAGCAGTAGTTTACAGGATGTAGTTGGGGCTATAGCAAGTTATTGTCGCCTCTTCTGCCGTCAATCATTATGGACTAATTCCTCGGCATTTCTTTCATATATTTCTTGTGGTGTGACAAGTCCACCCTTGGTAAAAAGAAAAAAAACTGACCAAGGCAAAAAAATACTGCCACAGCCTCGTTACTTGTTACAATTATCTCAGCTACGGAGAAACTGCATGTCTCAGTGAAATGTAGACCACGAATAACTTGATACGGCCGAATCCGAATGAAAATAACTTCACGATATGAAGTCATGGAATTTTTTTTTTCTTAATTCACTTTTATCCGAGTGGGTATCTGCGAAATAGTAGTTAAAATGAAAGGTATATTTTATGATTTACCCAAAACCGACTGAGATCACGTATTAAATACAAGATGGAACACACTGATACACTAGGCTAAATTAGTCTAGAAGTACGCCAGTTATTGCTTTTAAAGCTTGGTTGGTTTTTCAAAGGTTTTTTTTTTTTTTTTTTTTTTTTTATAGCGTGTCAACCTTTGGTCAATAACGCCAGGGAGATATTAGAAGCGGGAGGATAGTTTCAACAGAATATCCAGAATATCTAGAAGAATATCTTAACAATAGGATAACTGATGTGGACCACACCATAAAGGAATGATCCACATATATTTTAATAACTTACTGTTGATTGGATAAATGGGAGAAAAAACTATGCCGAAACTAATACACACTTTTTTACGGCAATATGACAAAACCAAACTTTTTGATTGTTTTAGTCATCTATTTTTTTTTACCTCCGTTCGTCTGGACTCTCTTCCCATAGCGCATATTAAAGCAAATATTTAAAAATGTATCTTTGTTAAAGTTCCCACTTCTTTTCAAAATATATTTTCAGTATATACACTTTATTATGCAACTTTTTGAAGGTATTCAGTTCTGGTTGATATCTGATAAGAGTGAAAGCAAATTAAACATTTATGTTCTATACAATCATTACAAAAAGCTCACAATTGGGAAGATATTTAAAAATTCTACTACTGCTTGTAGTAGTATTATATTATAGTAATTATATTATTCTGTATTATAGTTATATCTTGCGGCTGAGCACTTCCCGCAACCTGTCCTGTCCAGGTTAGTTTCGAACCAGCTTTTAACGAATTATTTTTTCCCTTCGCTGTACTAATCAGTTTTTAGGGTCAAGTTAGCCATCTTTAATGGGGTATGAAAAATCTGTTTGGTTTACCCAATTTTTAAGTGATTGATTTCTAGAAGGAACAATTTTTCTCTATAATTATTTTTGTTAGAATAAGATAGTAAAGCTCTTCCAATATCTAGTATTATTGTTATTCTAATGATTAAATTCAAATTAAAATATATCTTCTATATTGAAGAAGTTCTTCTTTCAAAAAAAATTTGTATCAAACTGATTTCTCTAAGACGTTTGCAAAAAAAACAATTTATTACTTCAAATTAACAATATTGCAATTTAGGAAAACTTTTTGGGATTCAGCTGTGTGTTTTTCTTTGATGATTCACATGCAAATATCAGTTCTAGCAGAAATTTCTCTGAAGCATAATTGTATGATTTCAGTTTATGAAAATAATATATTTAAAACATCGAAAAGAAAGATTTTTGATAAATTTTCAAAAAGAGTTGTATTTTTTTACATGGTTCTTTCGAATTCCTGGTGGGGCTTTGGCAATGTAAACAGAATTATGAATATTTTTCTCGAGGACTTTGTTTTCCTCAGAGTCTGAGGAGTAGAGGCGACCTACTGGAAGGTTTGACGTCACATGGGGAAAATTTGATGGGGGGGGCCAATAAAGCAGATTACGCAGCTTTGGGATCGAACACGTCTCGGCTCACAGGTTAATGGCTACCCCCCCCCCCCGACATAATCACCATTATTGCATGTTCCCGTCATTCATTATGCCCAATCAGCCCATTCAAGTCACCCAATGTCGGTGGTGTCCTGAATAAAATATTCAAAGGACAACGGGAAACTAGTATCAGAAGTATAATTATGTAAAATTATAATTTACCTCAATTCTCGACCAAGATAATGTAACTATATATCTCTATGTATATGTATGGATGTATATATATATATATATGTAATGTATCTCTGTATGTAACGTATGGACCTTAAAACGGTTGGGCCGATTTTAATGAAATTTTCAGGGAATCCTCAGAATATTCAGGCGGGTGACACTGTGAAGTCTGATTTTTTATTTTCGGTCTGAGGGAGGAGAGGCATGGCAAAATCAAATTTTCATTTCCAATTTTCCTTAAATACATGTGTTTCTTTTCTGATTGAGCCCATGCCAACACCATATGAAAATTATTCTGTGAAAAACTTTATCATAGGTATTCCATGAATTTTGATTTGAAGGCCGTAAATTTCGTTAAAAGCTCTATTTAAATCGTTTGATAATACAACACTAATGTTGCTTAGGGCCAGCAACGCCCTAAAAAAAAACATTATGGCAAAACGTTTGCCGGGTCCGCAAGTTAATAAATAGTCGTTAAGAGTAGGGCAGGAAGAATATTATTTAACATATCAATTATTTTGAGTGTAGAAACAAAATCAATGGTACAAAACATCAACCTGTGATGATTTTTTCATTACAAAAATCAATTGAAAAGATAAGTCCTAAGCCCGTTTAACGGTTACAAATATAAGAATATTCAAAAGATAAGTAGCTGTTTCAATTTGAGTAATATAATATTTTAAGCTCCTAAAGTTGATCAATTTTTAATATTTCTAAATTAGACTATTACTTATTTTCTCTGACAAATTTTTTTTAATCATATTAATTTATTATTACTTCTTTTCTCCAGTTGTTTGTCCCAGCAAGTACAGACATTAATGGTCATTTTATTTACTTTTTATAGCTTATAAGACATGATTCCTCATTTACTCCCATTAATTTCCTTCTTCATGGGAAATCTGCTTAGATTACACGGCTCCTGCGACTAGGACTTTTGCAAATGTCTTGTAAAGAAATATGAACTGACCGCCGATATTCACTATTAATGATTGACCCAATTATAAAGCCGTCGACAGTAAGATAATTAATCGGTGGGGCGATACGTCATCGCGATACGGTGACCTGTCGATGGGCGACGGGTTTCCGATGCAGGACAGGCCTCGGACCCCGCCGTAAATCCCCGTGATGGATGATGGCCCTCTACAAGGTCCCCGGATCAAACACTCAATCCCCAGACCTCCCTGTCCTCGCTCTCCAGCCCCTGACACCGCACGTGCTCGCGACCTCTTAGGGGGTGTGCAAGTGAGTTACGGGGGGACTCGGGAGAAATCGGCCGAACAGGTTTCTTGAGTCGCGTACGAAATAAATAGAAGTACGGGTCTTGGTATGTCTTGGAAGCAGGAGAGGGTAATCAGTGTAAGAAAGCAAAGACCACTAAGGAATGCCAGCAAGGAATACGGAAAAATCACTTAACTACCGCAAAAATTGTGGTAAATAACTCTAATAATTTGCATTTTTGTATAAAATGTTATAAGTTCACATATTGCGTCTAATATGTCGGAAAAACTTTTATTAAATTCTAATTTTAAAAAGGAAGTAACGATCGAAATATAATTCCCCTCCGCCTAATTTACTTTCAGTTAAAAGCGAATTAATTGAATGGTTTATAAAACAATGAATGAGTTGTGATTCATTTTATTATTAATGAGATAAATAAGAAATAAATACTTTTTTGAATGAAATACAAATTTTAGACAAGGTAGGTAATTTCAAAAAAATTAATTTAATGAAATTTCTTGTTTTGTTTTTTTGTAAATGAGCAACAAAGAATAGAACGAAATGTAGAAACATGTAATGATTTATTAAAAATATATTAAAAATAANTTTCCCATGCACACACACACACATATATATATATATATATATACATAGATAAATTTGAATGGACCACATTTGTTTTAGTTTCTTCTCAGTGGAATATGTGAATATTTAAAGATTTACAAAAGTAGAACTATGATTGGACTGATGGGAATAACTCGAATTATTTTTACGAAAGAATCATTAAGAGGAAAAATCTTTTAAAAAATAAGAAATGAAAACAGTTTAAGAAACCTCTGATTTCCCTATATTATAATTACTATATACATAATGATTCTCAGTCATGAAAATGGAATCCTGGTGACACGACGTCCCCTATCGCCTTCATGATAGCCCTGAAGATGGCTTACAATGTAAGCCGAAACATTGGCAGATAATTTAAAATATACAAATTTTTTAAATTTTAATTTTTTGGATGTACCTTGACCGACCCTAATAAAAAACATTAATAATGAAAATCTTAAACTTTCTCGTAAAAACCAAAAGTTATTTTAATCAAAATAAATNTTATTTATTAATATTAAAAAACATTTTGGGATAAAAAAAAGTTATGAAAAAATATAAAAGAAATTTAACTACTAAAACATTACGAGATAATGTATCCTATTAACATTATATATCAATTTGTCTCTGAATGTATTTGTATATATTATGTTTTCATGTGGCTGAGATCGTTTGCTAATTATTCTTCAATCTTAGACATGAAAATTGACCCTTTAATATGTTATGGCAAGGTATCATAGACATTTTTTAGGTTAAATTTTTTAAATAATATATTCCTCAATTTTCTATCTAATAGAATTTTTTTTTTTTTTTAAACGTTAAGTATCTACACCTAGAGAGGTTTCATTACAATATTCTTTTTGAAGCTGATAAATGATAATTTAACTTTTTGCTTAAAATATACATAAGCTGGTTAAAGAAGGTTATACTAGCATAATTTTGTGAACCCACAGAAAAAGTATGATCACCATAGGGTGTTCATTAATTGAAAAATGATTAGACTGTATAATTAAATATCTGAAATAAGTATTAGGATTTAAACTAAATTTGTATAGAAGTTATGATTCAAAATAAGACTATAAAAAGATAAATGTATTAGATAATTTTCAATTGATATTGTCTGAACTAACTGGAGTATGAGAAGAAAATTAGGGATTTCCTTTGATAATACATTTAATCGGATACATTCAATCAGGTATAATTTAACTCACATGTAAATATAAACCGTGTGCATCAGTGGCCAGTGTCTTTTGTGAATTGTATATCTCTTCATTCTTCCTAGACATAGCCGGTGCTATTTCTTACTCACTCGCTCATCACAAAGGAAGTACTCGCCGGCCATAAACTGGGGCAGGGGTGAAAGAGAGAGTAATTTTAGCAGGGCCTACTGTAACACGTCTAGACAGACAAATACGGTAATCCAGAGGGTTTTAGTTACAGAGGGATCTCAACAGATGTCAGCACCTCAAAATATGGCCTGGAGATGCAGTTTCAAAAGTCTACTTCAACTTCCCCCACCCCCCAAAAAAAAACCTTCTAACTAAACAGAACTTTAGTACTGCTGAAACAATCGTTAGCTCAATTGTAGAAGTTTAAAAAAAAATAAGTATAGAATAATTTATAATAAAAAAAATTAGAAAATAATTTAATAACACATAATATAAGCCTCTTATAAAAATTTAAATCATAGTACAGCTATTTACTTAATTTCCCAAAGAAATACACCACAGTATGTAATTAATTTGAAATAAAGAGATATGGTTCTATTTGACTGCCGAATTATAAATATTAAAGCTATGTAACCACATACTAAACTAATATTATATATTCAAAACCTCAGTAATTTAAAGAGCAAAGAGAAACTTTATTCTGTGACTGTCGAAGTCCCTTGAATAATGAAATATGCATGTATATAGACTTTTTCTGGCTATTTATAACATGCAAATAAATAATCAAAATAAATAATGAATTAAATTCATTTTTAATGAGAAGAAAGTTAAAAATACATAAATCGAATTGATCCATTCAACCACTCGCATTCACAACTATAAACTGTCTCGACTTACCATACTCCTTCCACACGTTCATTTAGTGTATCCAAATATGTGAATGCAAACCATAGGTAGGAAATACAAACTGTCTCGTATAAAGGACTTGAGATTCAGTTTAGTTGGACATAAGATTCTAAGAAAGGGGGGTTTATTCAATATAGAGAGGGAAGAAGTACAACGAATATTTGGGGGTTGTGGATTCCAAAAGTCTGAAGCACGGGCTAGAAAAGTTGAGGAAAAGCCGCAGTTCTGTGAGAGGAAATTTTAAATCAGAGGATCTAGTCTGGCGGGGAAAGATGAATGTAAGGACTTGATTAATATAAAAGAATGGCTCAGGGTTCGTATTATGAAGGAAGGGACCGAGGAATTATAGTTCGAGGCAGGAAGAAAACCATCCCTATAAATCTGTGTACAAGATGGATTCCAGGGAGTTCTTAGGCAAGCCAAGGACAAACAACCTTTTTTTTAAGGGATGTTTCAGAGACGCTTACTCTTTTATCGTGGCCACCCTGAGATTTCATTGTTAATATGTACAATTCATTTAGCAACATTAGGCTATTAGGAATGGATTTATGTAAATCGCCAAATTGTAATCATGCCAGGACCATACTAATTATTTAAGGGAAATAAAATCCATGTATAACACATGACATAAATATTGTTTTTATGTGTTTTTGTTAGCCTGACTATCACACCTGGAGTTAATTTAACCTTACCTTACAGCTAATTTATAATTATTTTAATTTACTGCTGCAATGACTTAAAATGAATAGATCAGTTAATAGAGGTTGTTCTCATGGGAAATATTTTGAATTTGTTTTTTTTTTTTATATATAAATATATAAATCTGTTATTAAATCATATTACAGACCGTAGGATGTATTATAGTTAACATCGAATGATTGTGAAGAGATTTTAGATTAAAACCAATTGAATTAACACCAATATCTTTGTTATTACAAAACTTTATAATACATAATAGACGAAAAATTTATTTTTTTAAATTTATATTTTTCTAAATATTTAAAGAAAAGTGCATAATGAAGAAGATAAAATATAGGTATCTATGACGAGTGGTTCTCCCATTCTTCCCTCCCAAACAGTCTGCATCATAACCATCATTATTTTTACTCTCATTGCCTTATTCAAGTTTCAAGATCAAATATCAAATTGGAATTTGCTCTCATCTTTATTAATGAAACGTGGGAAATCTGTTTAATTTATTCAGTTCTATTAAGTAAACCAATTCGTGCAGTGAGTTATATCGCATCGGGACAAAGTTCCTAGCTTGAGTAAGCACTTAGTAAAGTACAATTTCTCAAGAGGATAATAAATTCAGGATTCGTGCACTCGGCCCGCGTAGGACACGCCACCGTAATATATGCGAGACGGGGGTTTTCGTCTCTGACGCACATGGTAAATGCAGGCATGGAATATGCGAGAGACGAAGTGGGTTGCGCCCTTTATTTTGATGTGGAAGAATTCATGAAACTCCTTGAGCGTTGCTTTGAAAATTTCCCACTTTTTTTTACATCAAACTACTACAAAATGGCAGGAATTGTCTTCTGCCTACTTACATTTAAATGTTAGCCTTTTTCTTCCCCAAATATCTAAAGTAGAAGAAATATTGTGTTTGGCCAATAAATTTATTTTCTGTCCCAATCATTCTCATTATTATTTTACTTACTCTTTCACCATTCTTTGTGTCTTTTGCAAAAATTTTGGTTTGTCGCTGTATGTTTTCTAAAATATAAACTTCAAAACCAAATGATGAAATTTAGTGGTTGAATGAAAACAAGTTAACCCCCTTATGATGGATGTACCCTCGTCAGGTTTGCACCTTTTTGTCAGAAGGTGTAAGGGTTTTAAATTGTAGTCTGCAAATTTTCTTATTTTTTTCCTGAATTGTTTAAAATTTTTAGGTATCCATTAAAGGCAAAAATCAGACAGGACGTCCTCTCTCGTCTTCATGATAGCCCTGAAGATGGCTTACAGTGTAAGCCGAAACGTTGGCAGATAATCTTTTTTAAAAAATACACTTTTTTTTTAGATCTACCTTGACCGAACCCCAACTAAAATCATCTAATATTCGTTATTATTTTACTTTAATATTATTTATGAAAATCATTTTCAAAACATTGTGAAATGTAATTTTCTATATTTCATGTCCCATAATATTTTTCATAAAAATAAAGAACGTCCAGCATATTTGATTTAATCCGAATTACTTTTATTTTAGAATATTAGTAGGAAGGTTAAGTGGCACCCCCTCCTTACAAAAAAGTGAATGAAATTCATCCATTGAGTTGTTTTGCAGATTTTCCATAGGTAATCAAGCTATTTAGATTAGAACCCTAGCTAAATAAAACAGGACTAAGTATGATCAAGATTTTGAATCTTCATTTAATTAGTTTGTTTAATAACTAGTACTACGCAAACGTCATTGGGGTCTGCAGAATTAGAACGTGAAAAGTTGTTCGTTAACAATGTTTCGTTAAAGCAATAGTGAACTTCCTCAGAGCTGAAAAAACAATATTCTGGATATGAGGGTGTCTAGGTACCTATACTTACGTCTGAGACTTCCTTGGAAGGTGAAGCCTCCAAGCCTGGGGACCATTGGTGTCTTCAAGCAGTAGTTTACAGGATGTAGTTGGGGCTATAGCAAGTTATTGTCGCCTCTTCTGCCGTCAATCATTATGGACTAATTCCTCGGCATTTCTTTCATATATTTCTTGTGGTGTGACAAGTCCACCCTTGGTAAAAAGAAAAAAAACTGACCAAGGCAAAAAAATACTGCCACAGCCTCGTTACTTGTTACAATTATCTCAGCTACGGAGAAACTGCATGTCTCAGTGAAATGTAGACCACGAATAACTTGATACGGCCGAATCCGAATGAAAATAACTTCACGATATGAAGTCATGGAATTTTTTTTTTCTTAATTCACTTTTATCCGAGTGGGTATCTGCGAAATAGTAGTTAAAATGAAAGGTATATTTTATGATTTACCCAAAACCGACTGAGATCACGTATTAAATACAAGATGGAACACACTGATACACTAGGCTAAATTAGTCTAGAAGTACGCCAGTTATTGCTTTTAAAGCTTGGTTGGTTTTTCAAAGGTTTTTTTTTTTTTTTTTTTTTTTTTATAGCGTGTCAACCTTTGGTCAATAACGCCAGGGAGATATTAGAAGCGGGAGGATAGTTTCAACAGAATATCCAGAATATCTAGAAGAATATCTTAACAATAGGATATTCTATGTGGACCACACCATAAAGGAATGATCCACATCGAACCGGAAGAACAGAAGAGAAGAAGTCGTATTAACCAGGCTTAGCATAGGTCACACGAATCTTACCTACATGCATTTAATCACTAAAGATCAACCGCCAATATGCCCTAAATGTGGCTCTCAAATGAGCGTTCAACATTTCATCGAGGAATGCCCATATTACACTAATCTATTTACATGCAAAAACCTCCCAAGACAACTGTCGGCATTTCTGGCAAACCATGAATCCAATGTAGGCAAACTTATGTGCATTTTAAGATAAACAGGCATATATGAAAAAATTTAATTAACCCAACAGTCAGGGCGTAATAGCCATGATGTTGATCGCCCTATAACCTGATCCCAATCCTAATCCTATCTTCATATTGTTTACTTCATATTTTACGCACATTGGATTCAACGCGTTTTCTCATGTCGTATTTCAATTGTCACAACAGGATAAACGTCTACTGGATGTATATTTTGTTAAGATTTTTTGAAAAAAATATCTTATTATTAGAAAGTTTTAACTGCGCCCTCTATGACGCTTTATTTTTCCTCCCTAATATGTCATGTTTTTTTAATAATTACTTTTTCTAATTACCCCTTAATACAAGATCCATGAAGACAAATTTGTACAATGACAATTAATTAATGAACAAGATTTTACTTTCTGTCATATTGCCATTTTTCTATAATCCTTTTATAAGGTATAATTAATTGTTAATGCGAATAGTTGAGTGGATGGACATAGTAATTTCTTTGTGCTTGGAAACTATAAAACTTATAAGAAAGAAAAAATTGAGAATTTTCCATTAGCATACTGAAAATGCATCTAGATAAGATTTATTACTCACAAATGACCAGCTAGCAGTTCGAGAAACCATTCATAGAAAAAAAAAATCCTGTCGCTAAGGTAGAATAAATCCCTTTGAGCTACCAAGTTTAGATTAACCTTTTTCACATTTTAAATGTTTTGTTTGTTCTGAAATTATATCTCTGACACTTCAGTGAATAACAACTTAAGACACTTACGGATATAAACTAGATATGTAACAAAGCACAATTTGTATTTCTGAGTGTCAGCTCGTGGAATGCTAACGACTGTAGTTGACGGAAGATGAGAACTGCTCCAGTCTGCGTTCGTCGTTCGGACCGAAGTGGAACTTCCAGTCGGCGCGAGGCAGCTCTTCCAGACCCAGCCTGGACTCCAGCCTGCCGAGTACCGGACGTGGACGTTCTCCAGGCAGACCTCTACCTCCGCCCGCCCTGCCACTCCTCATCTCGCCTCGTCCTCCGGTCTCCTCGCCCTTCCTGTACAGGTCGACCGGCCAGGCCTGCTCAGAGCTACTGAATCCCCTCCAGACCCCCGTCAGCAACCTCACTCCAGCACGCTTCATTCCGTTTTCTTTTCCTTCTTCTCTCTCCTCCTTGTCTTCCACAGATATGCTTTAATGGATTAATGATTTATCATCTTCTCAAAAAGAAACATATGTTTTATTCGCTTCTACTCAACTGAGTTCATGTTTGGCCTTTGTAAGCACTATTTTTATTCATTTTACATAATCTAGGCAACATTCGACAATAATATTTGATTCGTTGCTAGTTATTTGTTTATTGCTTAATCCAAGGGATGAAAACTGCTTTATAAAATTCAAAATTTCAAAAGACTGTAATAGTATTAATCCCATTTTATACTTACCAATACTTATTAAATCCCTTTCGGCTTATTAAAATAAAACTAAGCCTTATTTTAGTTTGTTTGTTTGTTTTTTTAAGAAGGAAATATGACAGTGGTATATGAAGCTATTTTAATTTTATGGCATTACTGGATAAAAATGTCTCAGCCTCTAAAGCAATTTCAGAAATTGAGAAATGGAATAGAAGAAAGCTCCAGTCTATCAATAATGGACATTGATGAGGTTCTGCAGGAAGCTGTTGAGTCAAATCCGTCCTCAAGTACTCGCGAACTTGCCGGGGGATGGTGTGTCCGAAGATACGTAGGCATCTACTCTCCATGGGGAAGGTGGAAAAAAGCAGTGGACTGGTCTCTCACAAACTTACTCCTCACAAATCGGCTGAGAGGTTAGAAATTACTTAACTGTTGAAAAACCCTTTTTTTTTTTTTTTTTTTTTTATGGCATCTCAACCACTAGGGTCATTAATGCCTTTTATGTGTAGCAATGGATGATGAAGGAATGAAGATTGTTTATGACGTTTGCCGCGAGATGTGGAGGTGGACAGTCGATAGCCGCCCGCGACGGAGGGGGCACGAACAGGAGGCCATGTCCCGGCACGAGGCAAACCACAGCACCGAGCCGACCCCATATAATTGACTCCTTGTTTAGTCTTGCCTGGGAAGTCCCTAGTGAAGTGTCCGACCTGTGAGCGAGGGTGTGCATGGTGGGACCAGGCCATTCAAACCCTCCAGGCCGACAATATATTGTAAGTAGGAGGCCAGACTCGGCGCCGCGGCCCACCACGACCCAAAGACAGGCCGCCGTCCGCCCCCCACCCCCGCAGGCCACACCGACCGTTAATTATTCACTGAATGCAAACTATTGGCAATTTAGTAGAGAGAATAAAAATTAAATAAGGTTATATATACCTTTTGATATGAGGTTTTACCGAAAAATTGTCAGCTGTCTTGAAAAGTGGGTTTACTGGTGAAATCCTAATACACATAAGCAATGGCTGTATCGCGGTCCAACTGTTTTTCCGGTTGCTGCAAATGTGTGATTAGAAAAAAAACAAACATGTTTTCCCTTTTTATATATTTTGAAGGGATTATTCTTCACGAATTTGTCCCTGATGGATTCCCTACGAATTCTGAACTCTGTTGAGCGTCATCCTGCTTTGATCAAACGAATAGAAGTATTATTCCAACGAAGTAATGCTCGTCCTCACTCTTAAAGAACTTCATTGGCTCGAACTCCTGCCTCATCCACCATATAGCCCAGACCCCGCACCGTCGCATTACTACTCCATTCCGATCTATAACCTATTTTCTTCAAGTGAAAAAAAATGTATAACCTTGAAATCGTGGTCCTAGAGTTCTTTGACACCTATCCCTTGGAGTGTTATCAGCATGGGATCGAGCAATCGCCTAGCAGATGGCAAATGATAACAGTAGATAACAATATAGTATACTTTAATTATTAATTGTATTTTATAAGAAAGGAGCCCGCGTTGCGGTCCGTCAAGAAGAAACACAGCGTTCCTCATGGACGAATTATTCTCAGAGAAGGATAACATGACTAAAAGAGCTACTGAAAGGGTGGCCGAAGCAACATCCCCAGCTGTAACCTGGAAGCCAGCGCGGAGAAGGGGAAGGCGACAGCCGGCACCAAGAAAGTTAAATCTGCTCTCTTCTAACATCCCTTCTCGCAGATGGTTAATGGCGCCATCTCCATCCCTTGAAGGAAGGGGGTTGATCCTCAAAACAAGAGATGAAGGGACCATTATTCTCTATAAAGTTTAGAAATATCTAAATCTTAAATACAAATACAATAAGTATTACATGCATAGCTGCATTGCTTATTGTATCTATTATTCTGAAACATAAACATATTATTTTAAGTAATAATTCTATCTTTAGAAGGGAATTTACGTTATTACGAAAAAAACTATTCCGACTTTCTGTAATTGAAAACAAAATCTTTCGAGTAGAGGTTAGAGAAAACTTTTAGAAAATGAGAAAATTTCATTTATAATTCGTAAAACTATTTCATATTTTATAGTTATTTAACTCAATAGGAATTAATATTTTTCTTTGCAGATTTCTTTCAAAAAAATAAAGCTATTCACAACAGTACTGTAAATAAAAATTTTCTAAGATGTTTATCATCATACACAATAAAAAATACACTTAAGGGTGCCTTAATGATGGTTAGCACTTACTCGTTATTTTTTCCGTCCCATCCTATTCCACCAGCACAGACCTTGTCTTCCAACTCCAACCCCTACAACCCTCCCCGTCGACTCAAACGACGATGGCCCCGTGACCTCCTGGGTCTGTAAATAATTTGAGAGTGGTGTCACTGGTCACCTCCTCTCCTGATGTGACTTTCATTAATGTCATTTTTTTTTCTATTATTTACTGTAATCAAGTTACAAAATGTTTTTATTTATTTTTAACAGAATGTAATAAGTAAATAAAGGTCATAAAAAAAAAATTCCCACAAACAACTGTAACTGCGGGTAATATAGAAACCGTTCCTAGCTGATATAAGATGAATTGGTGAGGGGGGGCTAGCGAAAACCATAATTAAATAATCGACAATATCGGTTTTTTTTTTTATTCGTAAAACTTATAAATTAGCATTTATATTATTTAAATTCAATAAGATTTTTACATTGTAGATAGGTTAATGATTATATTTGTGAATGAACTAAAATGAGTCATTTCATTTTTATTTCACGTCATGCCAGCCCTGTGATACATTAAATTTCCGTTAATTTATCTCGTCGACTGTTATTTATCAAATTTCAAAGTGTGTAAGTCGATCTTGAAGGAGTCGTGTGAAGTCTGCTTGTATTGGGCAGCCCCTGCGTGACGGAGCTGTTCCCCATTGTTGTCAACCCCGTCCTAACTACCCCTCGTACACTCAGGGGGTAACAATCAAGGTGTCTCTGCTCGCAGGCGCTGTACGCCCTCGTTTGCTACTCCTCGAACTCCAGTTAAACATTAACAGGGCCCAGCTGTCCCGGCCCCTTACCGATAAATGCCTTATACAAATTTCATCGTCAGAGGTATCCGCTTGGATTTCCAACTTCAAAGGACTTAAATGTTCTCTGAGCTCACACTTTGTCCAGTCGGCTCCAGACCATTAGCTGAAAGACCCCATCGAAAAACTGGTTAATTCTTCAAAGACATCAGCTTTTCTTGTTCATTTCTGCTGTAATGGAAATTTTATTTTTCATTATTTTAAAATGAATTGAATAAAGAACAAAAAGGAATAAATTATATTAATTTTTAAAAGATAAAGCTTTTTCGGAGCCATAATTTAAAATGTATATTATAATGGTGGGACCAGGCCATTCAAACCCTCTAGGCCGACAATATATTGTAAGTAGGAGGCCAGACTCGGCGCCGCGGCCCACCACGACCCAAAGACAGGCCGNTATATATATATTGTAAACTAGACACGGACTCCCCTTCACTTTAAAGATACTTGATTAAATAGCTTTCTTGTCGAAAATTGAAAGAGAATTAATGATAACTTCCCATGGCAGCCTTTAAGACGACCAAGGGTTGCAACTATGACTAAAGGGTCGCTAATCCTGCTGAATTTACTTTTGTACTTGTTTTGGTTCATATGTACATTTTAAAAAACTGTTTGAGAACAGAAACATTTCACTCTCATCGCGTTGTAAATAAAAGTATCATCTCATTAACCAACAATAGGAAAGTATTAACGATTTTTTTTAACTTATATTATGCTATAAACTCTCTTTGCCTGTCTGATTTTTAGGCATTTCGATTTAAGTCGTCCAATGATTTGCGGGTGTCAATAAATTTTATTTAAATCATTTTCATCACACCCTTACTCGATGTCAATAATTTTTAAATTAATTCAAATGCTTATGAGACAAAGACCAATTATGAACTTTGATATTTAGCGAAATCCGAATATCACTAGTATTCAAATGCAAAACGGAATGCTAGGAACATTATTGAGCCAAATCGATAATGAGCAACATGAGTCGAACCTACCTGAATTTAACGTGCGAATATTTTAGGAGTCTAAACAAAATGTTTTTTTTTTTACTTTTATTATTTTGAGTGGAGGTTTAACTTATTATTAATGAAAAGTGCTTTAAATCAGACCAACAGGAGTCAAATTTTTGGATGTTCTTAAAGTAACTAGGATGCTAAAGAAATTCGCTTAGCTTACGTATCTCCTGCGTGAAGGACTTTTTATTTTCAAATGGAGACAAGAGCGAATACATTTAAGCATTCACTTAAGTACATAACTTTAATGGTACTTAGCCTGAAGTTATCTTCCACATATGGCATAACTGGAAAAATTGAAATTAAAATAAAATAACTAAAATAATAGATGAGTTGAGTGAATTAAGATGAATGAAGAAGTGAATTTACGTGAAATAAAGAATTTATGATGCATGCAAAGAAAGACTATGAGTTTCCATACTCATAGTCTTTCTTTGCATGCATCATAAATTCTTTATTTCACGTAAATTCACTTCTTCATTCATCTTAATTCACTCAACTCATCAATTATTTTAATTATTTTATTTTAATTTCAATTTTTCCAGCTATTCAAGTATATAATATTCATTATATTTATCCTCCTTCGATCTATAATCTTTTATTTACATTATATTTTAATTTCAATATCCTTTCCTACTTTTTCTAAATCACAATTGTCCAAATCCTATTTTATTAAGTTAAAGTATACATTTTTCCAAATTTTTAATATAAAAATTTTTTTTTTTACTGAAACATCATTATTCAATTCTTCTTCAGAAAAATTGTTTTTTTAAATTAATTATGTTTTAGTGCAAAATGCTTTTAATGAAAATTCTGAAATAATAATCAAATTAAGCTATGACAATCAACCTTTGTGATTAATTACTTAAGTTTATATTTACAATATATTTCAGTCTATATTTACATAACCAATTTGATTTAAATATTTCTTTATTGTTAAATTGAAAAAATATTATTTAGAAATAGTTATAATTAAATCAGCGTAAGTATTTCTTAAATATATATACTATGTATCCACACTTGGTTTTAATGTTATAAATATTTATTATATAATACTGTAGCACGTTTTGATATTTTTTTTGTTTTGTTTTACATCTCATAAAACCACTTTAGGTCATTGATAGAGGAGCTATCCATAGGTGATTTCGCAATCCTATTCCCCCATGGCACTGGGTTAAAAGCCGAGCCCAGAGCAGGACTCGAACCCGCAGCGCCAACTTGGAAAACCCTAAGCCTAAGACCACAATATTACTGCTCCGCTCCATAACTATTCTAGTTTCTTCTTAAAACATTACAAATATTTATCCGTTTAGTTATTTAAAATTTAACCTTGCCAAAGCAAATAAGGGTAGAAAATAATACCATTTTTTCATCCAATAAAAATATAGTTATTTTATTTATTTGTTTGTTTTTTTATCCCGAATGTTTTATGAGATTTGGGGAAACATTAACAACGCCCATTAATAGAAAACACAATGAAGACGGATACCGTTTTTTATTTCTTCCCTGTAGAGGGGAAAAGCGGGGAAATTGCCTTGAGAAGAGCGAGTAATTTCCCATACAGTGCCTTTATTGGCGGGAGAATTACTCCCCGCGGTCGGAATAGCCCCCCGCTAGGGGTAGTTATGTCAGTTATGTTTCCCTCCATTCACTTATTGCAGGTAGATAAATGGCACTAATTCACTACAGTGCTTATAACTGTCCTCAATCACTTACAATTGTCACTAACTGCTACGGGCAATTTTCCCTGAACACCACAATCACTTCCGTCTTCTCAATGGAAAAATACAAACAGCAATTCATACATTTTAATCTAACCAATTACAAAATTAATTTTTTTGTACTTTAATTTTTATTTTATCATTTACATTAAAAATGAATTGTATTAGAATCAGGTAAAGTTAAGAGTAGTCCAAGTAAGAGAGAGTAGGAGTATAAATTAGTCTCCAGTTTACCATAATTTACTATACATTTAGAATATTTTATCACTGGCCAACTTTAGTACAAAACAATCTAAAAGTATAACAAATACAAAATTATTAATTATATTACAAAAACAGAAAAAAATTAGACAAGAAACAGACAAAACAAGATTAGTTACTTCGAGTAAGTAATCTAGTTTGTAAGAGATTACCAACAGTACTTGATGTCACTAGGAGAAAATGTTTGTTTATAAATCACTATAATTTGCATCTAGAAGTTAATTGTAGGCGGCCGAAATTTCAGTATTCATCGTCAATATTTTTAAAATCACTCAATTTAAAACTATATACCTGCAAAAAATATAAGCAAACCTGGATTCAATAAAACATTGCTTTTACCGCATACAAAAGGATAGCTAATATTATCAAAAATAAAAATTAGAATAGCCAACCCAAATTTGTTCAATTCTGCTGGGAAACTCTTAAAATATGCCTTTCATTAATAGAAAACCTATGTTGAGTTACACTCTTTAAATTAAACAATACGCTCGCTCCATTGAGAACCTTTTAAGGGCACTTGACATTACAGGTAATCCTGCAATTATATTTGTCGTACTAATATTAATATTGAACATAGCCTTTCGTTTTAAATTAATACCAAAATTCATTTAGAAAACTGTTTCACTGGAAACTGTAAAACTGTGGACTGTGGATCGTTGACAGGCTATATATATATA
>KZ806875.1:248372-261612 GCA_000696205.2 Oncopeltus fasciatus
TATATATATATATCCTTCAACGATCCATTGAATTTAAAACGAAAGGCTATGTTCATTATTAATAATAGTAGGACAAACATAAATGGAGGATTAACTGTTATGTAATATACACAATTTTAAATTTCAAATTTTTGATCGGTGATGAATTATAGAAAAAAGTAAATACTAACACTTGTCTTCCCCACAAAATCTATATTCCTCGCTAAAACGTTTTCGATCCTAATGACTCATCTTCAGGAGCTCTTTTCAATAGTTGCTATCTCCAGTGGGTGGAGGCTCTTTAAAAGAAAATAAAAGCGCTTGTCTTCCCCATAAAAGGCACTTGCCTCTGCCTATTGAAAATAGCTCCTGAGGATGACCCATTAGGGTCGAAATCTTCTGAGCAAGAAGATATAAGTATAGACTTTGTGGAAAGGACAAGTGTGTGCTTAGTTCACTCACAAAGTAAACCCAGGATCCGACTTGGGAAATACGAAGTACAGAAGAGGGCTGAATGGTGTCCCTTGACCGTCGCCACAGATCTGCGGGGACTCCTCTCTGGAATGGCCGAGGACGCATGACCCTCTCCCGCTAACTGTCCTCTTCCTCTCCTTGATCTCCCTGGTCCATCAGACCACTTCCGTCACCACGAGGTCAGCCACAACCACCACTGGCCCGGAAATAGTCACACATCCCTAACACATGATTAACACCATAAGTTATTGCTCAGTGTATACAATACAATAACAAATACAATATCATATATAATATAGATATTAATATTGTATAATCTATCCAAATAAAGCGATAATTGTCATGTGTATAGATTTATTTACATAAAATATGTATTTATTTATTTATATATTAAATATTTCGACCATATAGTATAAAAAGTAAAATGATTATTAAGGAGGTTTCAGTTGTTTTACATCCAGAATACTTTTATAACGGAAAAGGATTATAGAAAAATGGCAATGTGATAGAAAGTAAAATATTGTTCATGAATTAATTGTCATTGTACAATTTTGTCTTCATGGATCTTGTATTAAGGGGTAATTAGGAAAAGTAATTATTTTTAAACATGTCATATTAGGGAGGAAAAATAAAGCGTCATAGACGGTGCAGTTAAAACTTTTTAATAATAAGAAATATTTTTCAAAAAATCTTAACAAAATATACATCCAGTAGACGTTTATCCTGTTGTGACAATTCAACTACGACATGAGAAAACGCGTTGAATCCAATGTGTGTAAAATATGAAGTAAACAATATGAATAGATATGTATGTGATGGAAGTTACATTAAAAAATCATCACCGAAGATTATTTAATGATTATTCAAAGACAATTAATTAATTAAAGACATTTAATTTTGATTATTCAAAGACGCTTTAATTAGTTGAATATTAGTCATTAATAGCTACTTAAAAATTCGTCACGCAAGAGCTGCGTGAATTAAGCTAATTCCTCAGCATTGTTGTTGATGAGTTCATGAGCAGATTTTCCATTTTTAATTGAGATTGATATGAATATGAATGAGATAAAAGCTTAAGTCCTTGTAGATGACGTTAGATCAACTTAGTAGAGAGAAATTTGGGGACGCCCTCAACCTTCTTAGTTATTTTTTAAATATCATTCTGATTAATTACTTTTAAAAATAACACAGGATTTGAATAATTGAAAATTAAATTTTGCATCTACTCTGTTCATATATTTTCTCAGAACACTAATAATAACGAAGATATTGACAATTTTTCAATTTAATCTTTTTGTAAACGACACATCCACGTGTTTCGAGTTTAATCAAAAACAACTTATAAATAAAGCACAAATATGTTTCTATATTTTAGAAGTGGGGACCATACAAAATCTAGAATTTATATTCTTAAATATCTTGCTTAATATATTTTTTTCATTAAATTATGGAATTAAGTGTTAGAAAATTACGTTTTGAGTCTTTTTTTTTTTTTTCATTACTCTAATAAAAAGGAAGATATTAAGATTTTAAATTGAAGTCTTCCTATAACCCTCCCTTTGTTGTTGACCGACAGCTATTTACTGACTCATTTCTCATTTCTAAAATGAACATGGCGAATTTCGTTTCGAAAGGCAACAACTTTGGACAGTAGAATATGTGTGTATATATATACATGTGATCTACATAAGGTAATGTAGTAATGTTAGCTAGTAGTATGTGTAATTGGAAATAAAGTGGGAGCTGGAGTCAGTTTAATATATTATATTATAATTATACATCCAAATGTATGAAAATAAATACTTATGAATAAGGATTTTCAAGGATTTTGAGGATGAGAACAGGGAAGCCTTTATTTTTGAATCCCAATCAAATGAGGTAAATATTGTTGTCATGGATAATATAATATGATAGGAAGGTTTGAGGTTATATAAGCGACCTGTTTTTTTCCCACGGTGAATATAACAGAGCAACAATGAGGTATTTTTCTTTTTTCATGGTCAATGGGGTAAACAAATAATTGTCCTTTTTACGAGAAAATGTGACTATTTTTATGTTTGTGTTGAATTCAATTGTGTTATTTTAAGACATTTATATGAATGTTTTTATTCTATAGGTTGTCTGGTGATGGAACAAAGATGGCCACTTTCATATCTACCCGAGAAGGTAAGAAATTTATTATATTTGTCACAAAAGAAAATTTTCAAAACACCTTTACTTTTCCTCATAAGCTTAGAGTATGTTTGAACACTTTCCTATCATGTTAATAGAGCTGTCCCAGAGTACTTCTTAAGTACTACAAAATTGAGTGATTATATGCCCTGAAATACAACAGATCGCAATACATTCTATATTGTATTTTCAGAATCCTACTCATCAAAATACAGTTTATTTGTAACTCCAAGTGTAGGATTAAAACCAATTTAAAATCAATTTGCTCAACATTTCTTTGTAGCTGTGATAACTTGTGACTGTTGAAATGCAGTTCTCTCAATAGGTCACTGGGTTTTGGATATGCCTTAGTTATCAATTTTCAGGCTTAGAAAATTGTTCTTCCATGGAGACGAAGTCATCCACCATATATATATATATATATATATATATATNTTTTTTCTTTTTTTTTAAGATTATTTACCTCAAGTCAATGAAAGGCGAGTGAACATACTATTTATCTATTTTTTTTAGAAAAGTGAACGAATTTATTGGAGTATATTTCCCTAGTCACCCATTTACCAAAAAAAGGTTTTATATTCTCTTTCGAAAAATTTAAAATCTTTGAAATTATCCCTGCTTCCTTTTTGGCAAGATTCTTGTTCTGGATTCCTCCGTGCTTGTACCAGAATAAGTTTCTTTATTCTGTCAGGATTATTAATTTTTACAAATTCTAGGCAATGTGTATTGTCATGAAGTAGATATTTAGCGTCAAAATACATCATGACCGTCTTCCTAGTTCAGATTTCTAATGAGGGCTTGATCTCTGGCTGAAGATCTTGGCATATATAATACTTATGGCCTTTAGGCTTTTTTGTTTTATTTAGTTTATGACTGAGGTTTATGATAAATATTAAAAATGAATTTATCAGATTGGCTGATTCAAAATATATATTTCAATGCCTAATCTTTTATGATATTTACAAATACTATTTATTTACATGTAATTGTTATCTATTGTGAGTATGCGTGATTTTTCTATAATACACATGGGTATTAGCGTGATTATGTTAGCATTCATATATAATGCTTTAAAATTCCCATTCTAAACACCCACGGCTGAGGACTAGCTCTTAATTCTCGATAAAAGCTTGCCCAGGGCGGGATTTGAACCCTCATCTAACCTATTTAGATTTGAATAGTTCTAGATTAGATTGAATTTTGATTTGGGGATTTGAACCCCAAACCCTATTTTCATTTTTTTGTATTATTACTTAAAATGAGAATTGAATTAAGCAATAACAACATTTCTTATTTTTATTTTTAACAATACTTGTTATCATCGCCTAAAATAATTAAATATAAAAATATATAAGAATATAGCCGGAGGTCTTAGCCTCGAAAGCCCTCTGTATTAAGAAAAAATATATGTATGAGCTGTACACTGACCGACTTCTCAATTATTCCACCCGCCTTTGAAATATAAAAATATTTTCAAATTAGGGTAATTCCCAATCGGGGTAAGCTCTAATTGTGGCTGCCGTCACCAATCAGCTGTAGGTTACTGTAGGTAACTCTTTCCTTACAGGTGTCACTACATCCTTTCTTTGGACATGAAAGTCAAGAAGAAAACTTAAAACCACAGGTGTTTCAAGTTTAGTTTAGTAGCGAATTCGAGAGCCCCATTCCTGATTATATTATACAATTATTAGTATGCGTGAGTCGCTCACAGAGGTTTCAATCAGCAAGTGCTAAATTGTTAGAGAAATTCCTAAACCCCACTGCAGAAAATAAAAAAACACACACTTCGTGAAGTTTCTTGTAAAGGTGGTACAAAATATCATTACTGATAATCAGCGCCATCCTAACAATAAACCTACCCATCTTCTTTTTTTTTTTTTCTTACCGCCTCTGCAATCATATAGGATTATACGGAGACATACTATTTTCAGGCAGCCACCGGTTTTTATACCCCCATGGTACTAGGCAAGCTTTTATCGAAAAAGATTGCCAAGGGCGTGATTTGAACTTGCAGCGCTTGATTTGGGAGTCTTGAACGAACTCCTTGGCTAAACCGGTGCCCCTTTAACCAAATTTAAACCTCGAGTTGTAAAGAATTAATAAACATTAAAAAAAAAAAAACTTTGTAACCAACTCCCCACAGATACTACCACTGATTCATTGATCATTGTCGTTTTTCTCCGACCATCATTAATTTCCTCTTCCTGTCCCATAACCATTAAAGAACAACTCATCCCTGAACTCAACCTTCAAAACTTCATAACCAGGTATTCTAGATATCAAGTCTCTGTACACTACATCTCGATTAAAAAAGGCCTCTGTTAGTGTATTCAAATCGGGATATTATCGATTGACATTTTATTAATCTGTGAAACTATAACCATTTACATCTAGATAAATTTTTCCTAAAAATATCAGTAAACACTAGGAAATAACCCATCTTCTTATATTCTTAATATTAAATAACTTCCTTGTAATTCTTATCCCTCAGGAGTCAAATGCACTATTCATTATAAATAAATTAGCAATTTCCTCTTCCTTGATATTCTCATTATTTAGTAACCTGGTGGGAAGATTTTGACGGTTTAGTAAAATAATTCCACCTGACCAATCACACTAACAAATAAATAAATAAACTCAAAAGGAATAATAACCTCTATATCTTGCCTATATAGAATATAATTCAGTCTAGCAACACCCAATGGAGGCCCAGGGGACATAACATCTTGTAAGGATATTTTTGTCTGTACTCGTTGGACACAAGAAACAACCGTTCTGGCCAACTGAATTGGCCCCATTTATTGGCGAATGGTACTCATTTAGAGCTGGGAGTTGTCCGGAACACATGAAGAATTCTCTGCGTCCTTAACAAATAAGCACTTACAAAAAAAAAACTATGCTTTGAACCTTAGCCTATTGGCTTAGGAGTCCATTTCCTCATTCATCATATATAGATCTAAAATTCAAGTCTCAGACTAACTTAGCTTAGATTTCCTTGTTTAAAATTAAAATGTGTATACATTTATTGGTTAAATGAAGAATCATCTAAATAAATATAATAATCAACCTCTTACAGTACTAAGAATTGTAATATTTTTATATTTCTTTATAACCACCGCTACGCACTTAAAACTACCCAATGGATATGACCTCATACTCTTCAATTGTTTCTATCCTGACCTGAATACATACATTTATTTATATATAAATCTGTCACCCCACCACAATAGATGATAGGCAGGACACGATGACACTATATTCTCCTTCTACTCAGCCATTAAAATAAATCCTCTTAATGTCACTCAGGTTAATGTCGCTGAAGCTTTTCATGATCAGCTGGTACTACTTTTAACTATTTTTGACTACTAGCAGGGTAATTTATTAAAATTATACTTTGGGCCGTAATTCATTAAAATTATACTAATTTTTAAATATTTTAAAACTTTCTTATATAAATTATTAGTTGTTTTTTGTTGGAGTTCGATCAAGATAGATCTAAAAATCCCCCCAAAAAAGCATGACTGATAAATGTGGGATCCCGGTGACACGACGTCCCCTCTCCCCTTCATGATAACCCTGAAGATGGCTTGCAATGTAAGCCCAAATGTTAACAGATAATTAAAAATTACACATTTTTAAATTGTATTTTTTGGTTCTACCTGGACCGAACGCCAACAAAAAANCCTAATAATAATAATAATAATAATAATTTCTACGTACAAAAAACTCTCCGCTTTTCTTATATAAAGCATTGTAATCAAATTAAAAAATGTTTTTATTCAACAGAATTTAATAAATAAATAAAAGTTAAAAAAACAAAAAACTCTTATATAAAGTGTCGAAAATGTGTATGAATATAGAGAAAATGTCTGGAGCTAAAACTTCATGTGCGTGCGATGGTGTTAAAAGGGGGGGCCTGTTCATCAATCTGTTGAGTTCATCAACATAACCACTGAAACGCCGTGCCACTACTGAAGTTATATTTGATCTTATTTAACCAAATTTTAAAGTAGTTATTATTCCATTTTTAAATTAATTAATGTGAAGTGCAAAGTGCTCTCTTACCTCCTCTTTCAAATGTGTAGCCGTTTATAAGGTTTTATTACACCGGTTGTCTCTCCTTTATTCCCCGGGCAATAACAATTAAGTATGGGGTACTTATCTCTCGCATATGCGAAGTAATAGGATTAGGCTTATCAGACTTAGTCATACCTGTAGGGTAATGAGTATTACTCATGGCTAACAGTTGACCAGTTTTCCCAGCAAAATCAAGCTATTCACTTTAAGTGAGGGGCCCGACTTATGATAACTTTTTACAGATCTTCATCCATTCTATTTTGGGAATTTATAGGTGGGTGTGTCTTCTTATGTATGTTCTTACACAAAACTAGTATTTATTAATATGTATGTGTTATTTGGCATGACAAGTCTGGCCGGTTTATGTAGCTACTGCGTGAGGGACTTTCCTTCTTTATTTTTAGCAATTTCTCAGAGTATGTTGCCATTGCATTATTCCATAACATTTTTTTTTTCTTCAAATTTTTTATTTTTTAACTACTATGTAACAAGAATTGTTTGTGTATATATATATATNTTTTCACCCTTCTCAGTGATAAGGGAAAAGAGACTGGTGACTAATAGTATATATATATATATAAAGAGAGAGAGAGAGAGAGAAATATAGATATATAGATATATACTTTATTGCCTTAGGAGGATGAGTCATCTCTTGCAGAAAATACACATTGAATATTTGTCAATATTTATATGCCTTAGTTTGCAATAATTACCACAAAAAAAACAACAACTTTACATTTCTCATAAAGAAATAGTAATGTTTAATCTACTCATAAGATTATAATAATAAAAACAATACGAAAGAGACACTACACCCTATTAATAATACAAATAAAGAATTTTACAAACAAAAAAAATAATAAAGAATAGTGAGGGACATCACTTAAGATAAAAAAAACATTACAAAGCAGCACATGGTCAGCTAGCCAAACCCTGTGAGTCAGTCCTAAGGAAATTACTTACAGGCCCTACGAAAGGACTATGAGGCCCTTATTTCTATTGAAGTGCTATTGAGCTCTCTTAGCACAATTGTACAATATGAATATCTGTTCGTATTGGTCTGGCTCAACGTTACCCGCCATGTTCCCTCAAGTCTAGGGCTATTTAGGGCTCTGAACCCCATCCTTAGGTCCTCAGGCATCCCTCTCCGCAGAACATTCATGGCAAGGCACAAGGTGTTTACACGCCTGTAATCCCTTGCAGTCAGCCAGCCGAGTTTTGTAACTAAGAAGTCATATTGGTCGTTTATTTTTGCATTACATATGAACCTAATAGCAAAATTATAGGCCCTTTGAATTTTTATTTCCTCCGTTTGTACATATATACTGAATCACAGTGCCACATCAATGGCATGATCAAGGAAGCAACCAATTTTTTCTTTATCTCAATAGGTAGCATTTTCCTTTGTCTAATTAATGGGTACAGTGCACTTCTTATCCTTTTTACTACCGCACATGCTTAATCCTACCATGGAAGAAAACTGATAAATTTTATGCCAAGTACTGTTATGGTTTCACTTCATGGGACCAACTTGTGTAGTGTAGAATTAAAACTTATTATGAGAGGTGGAGCAATACCTTCACACTTTTTCAGTAGCTTCGGAGTACTCTCCATTAACCATGTAGTTTTAGCAGCCTTTAGATGCAGGGAATTCTTTTGAGTCCAGAATTCAAGACTGTGAAGATCATCATTAGCATGTCCAATTATACTAGCTATATTCTCCGGGTAACCACTGAACCAGGCTGCTACAACATCATCTGCATACATATCTATAGCCTCATTTCTAATGCAATCTGTTATGTCATTGGTGTATAAAACAAATAAAAGGGGTCCCAGAATAGATTCTTGAGGTACACCACGACGAGGATCCTGTTTCAGTCTGCACCTCGCTATTCAAGTAGGACCGAACCCAGCCAATGTCCCGCTCACCCATCCCCATAGCTCCAAGCTTCCGGAGCAGCTACTTTATCAAATGCTCTGATAAAGTCGAGTGATATCCATGCTACTACTTTTCTATCAGCTAAGGCTATCCATTGTCATCGTATGTAAGGCTGTGCATGTACAGTGACCACTCAAAGGATGAAAACCTGACTGAGCAGGTGTCAACACATTACATTTATTATTTTATGTTTAAAGGCCACAATCTGCTGAGCAATCTTAGTAACCACTGGAAGAAGAGAAATTGGCCTATAATGCAAAAGGCTTGCTGGTTTTAATACCTTAGGAACACGTCTCAAACTCTCAAGCTCTTTTGCAGACATCAGGGACAATACCTTTTTGAAAAGATGTGTTAATAATATTAGTAACTTTATTTTCTGCTTTAGTAAGCTTTACCATATCATCGACTCCATTACTCTTGATACATCCAATACCCCAAATAACATATCCTTCAGATACCTCGACGTCAACGGTACTTTTATTTGTCGGATAGTCCAGTCTTCCCGTTATTACTTCACAGATAGGCAATGAAGTAAAGAATACATTTAGCTCGTCCAGGTTACCAAACGGTACTATTTCCTGTCCTGCCTTAATCAGACCCTGGGTCTCATTTCCTTTCACATTAGGGATTGCGGGGTCTCTGAAGTAGCCTCTTCACCAGCAATTCCTTCTTTCCATCTTTAGTTCCATAACGGACCTTATTTCTATACACTTTATTGGAGTACCAGTATAAAGAGTTTTTTATAATGTTTAAAAATACCAAAGAAAAAGTTTCTGAACCATGAGGTTGGATTTATCCTGCCTTTATTTATTTTCTTAAGTGGTGTATGCTTATCATAGAACATTTTGGCTTTTATATTTACATTTAATCCGCAGAGAACTGGTTTCCAATCACACTACACCCACATTATTTTTTTTTTTCTTGATTTGTCTTTGTCTCTAATAATTAATTAGATCAAAAGCTTATTTTTCTGATCTAAATATTACTGAAGGAACTCTAGACAAATAACTTTGATGGCTCATCCTGTTTGAATTCTATAAGTATCATTTGCCCTTATTCGAACGGATTGAATGAAAACTCACTTCACAGAAATGCAGGGCAGCTGAATATTCAATGAATGACTTCTGTGGGTCTCAGACAGGAATTACGTGACGTCCTGATCGAAGGCTCCCATTCATTTTTAAAATTATGTGATGTCATTCGTGAAAAATGTGACTACATCCAACACCTTCCTCTTAGCAAGCCTTTATCATTCACTCATATTTTAGTTTTGTCTCGAGATTAGGTTTCTTTTGTAATTGACATAAATATGATATAGACATCATGACATGAATATGATATAACCTTATTGAGTATATGGATGGTCAATAACAATCTATGGTGAATTAAACAAAAAGTTTAAATTGACAAGTATAGTTGTCTAAAATAAAGATAATTTCGGCATATTTCTTTCAAAAAATTTTACACACAGAAACAGCTTTTTAAATTAATCTTCAAAAGTTGTCCATTTATATTTTTAAATTACACACAAACATTATACGTATACATTCATACATCATACATACATATATATGCGTGTGTGTGTGTGTGTGTGTGTGTGTGTGTGTGTGTGTGTGATTTTTTTTAAATTGATCAAAACACTAGTAGAAATGACCTNAGCTTCCTATCCGTAAGGTGGCAAATATATATATTAGTGATTATCATTGGTGTTTAATAAATAAAATCGGAATATATGTAAGAATCAATATCTACATTTCTTTTAAATACGCTAAAAATAAACATAATGACTCTATATATTTATCTTATTGTGACAAATATTGGGGTCCAGATGAAACAACATAAGCGTTCACAAATACTTCTCAAATTCAATTTCGTTGTTTTTATATTATTAGTGTAAACAAAATATTCATATTTATATCATATTGATTTATTTTTATTACTATGTATTTATATATTGTTTTTAATTTAAAATAGTATATTCTGATGACTGAAATGTTTTCCTGTACTGTATTGTTATTTATTAAGAATTTTTAATCGTTACTTTTGTAAAGGGTCTTAATAATGAAAAAATTTGTATTTGATTTTTTTATAATTTTTTTACTGATAAGGATCTCTGAACCCATTGTAGTAATTTTCTCCAAGGCATCTAAAGCTTCTTAGGTTTCTATAAAAGCTCAATTATTATTTGAAGCTAACTTATATTTGATCTTAAATCAATGTACGAATTTCGAACCATTCTACATTCTTAGATGTCCAGAAAAGAGAAGTCAAAATAACATTACATAACAACTGATTATTTCATATAATTTATGATTTAATGATATTTTTTTTTTCTTTTCAGATACTGTTCTCAAGCTTGTAGAAGAGTTATGCGCGGTAAGTTCTCATTTATGCTTTCTACTTAAAATTATTGTCTGCTTGCCACTAAATATCTCAGTACCACTTTTCAAAATTATCTCAATGCAGAGGAGAGGAGGTTTGTGTAAAATAAGCTGACCCACAATTTATCTTTAGAGTTTGAAATGAAGTACTTCAGATCTAAGGACTTTTTCTAACAAGTATCCTTCTATATCTAATGGATTCCAACTAAGATAAATGTTACCTAGCTTACTATTTTACCTCCTGCTTATTGATATATAATATATTTTTAATTCCTTAAGCGTTAGGAAACTTTTCATATTTTTTTTTTTTTTTTTTTTTTTTTTTTTTAAGGTGATCAACTCTTAATTTATTCAATTTCAATAAGATATTACTAATTCTACTTCAAATTGTCAAATATTCTTCAGGAAACCACATGACAAGAAACATGAAATGAAAAATTTACAAAATGCTAGACAATTTAAAAACTTTAATAATTCAAATTAAATAATTGAAACAGTAAAATGTATAATAAAATTTTCTGTCACATACAATAGTTATGGAATTTAACGTTATTACAAATAAGTTATTTGTTTAATAACCAATGGAAGGAAGACATAAATTTAAATTATGTCAATCATTCAAGTTCAAAAGCAATTCCAGGTGGGTGTTAATAAATAACAATTTATATTTATGGAAATCAATTATTTAAGATAAATCTAATTGCATATTTCATTCTGTATACCTTGTCTACTTTATAAAAATATTTTCTTTTATTTTTGTTACAATCTTTTCTCTGCCTAATATCAGACCGTTCTTGAAAATCAGGTTCCAAAGAGGCAACGGACAAACCTTGCTCAATACTGTTTCATTATTATTGTTTTAAATAAAGTGATGTGTGCTGATAACAGAAATTCTCAAATTAGAAATTTATACACCAGACCGTCTATGAAAGAGGATATCTTTAAGAATGTTTGCTAAAAATAAGAAAAGCAGATGTGCAGAAAATACTAAAATCAGCTAAAAAAAATGAACACCTTCATGAATACTAATATTATATTGTAAAAATTGTGATATAGTAAAAGCCTTTCAATAGAAAAATTAAATAACAAAAATGTTATCAAAAAAAATTAATAATTTAAAAATGTAGAAAACAAGGAATGACGTTATGAATATAAAGAAAACATATTTAAATTTTTATAATTTTTATTTATTTTTTATTTGTTTTGTATGTCTAGAGTATAGTTTAAACGATGCAAATGGATACGGCCATGTAAAGGAACTAAGTGATGTAGGCTAATGATGGTGTGAATGGGGACAATCTCAATCTTCCTATTCTGTTTTCTTTTTCTAGAAATATTACATATGTGTACCTACAAATTCATATTCATACATGTACATATGTATGAAAAATTTATAGTTTAGTATAGTATTCATACATATGTATGAAAAATCTATATTTTGTTTTTATAGAAGCTGTAATTACCATTATCTTTTCTTTTAAAAAATTCAATGGATTAGGTTCAAATGAATTTGTTTTTTCAAAAATTTGAAAAATTATAAAAGTACATTTGATTCATACTATTGCCTTTAAAATTTTGTTTCATTACATGCATATAAAAATATTTTTGATTTATATGAAAGTTTCTGGTAAGCCCTTACTACTAATTGTTAATTTTCGCTTTGTAATGCCCGAAATATTTTGTATACCAATAATAAAATAAGTATTGAGTTTCCACTAAAGAAAATATTACGTCCTAACTTCCATTGGTGTAGTTTTTCCAAATAACAAAGTTATCCTTTTAAATATTCTTATATCAATAGCCAATTTGTCGGAATTTTTTTTTTTTTTAACTTTTATTTATTTATTACATTCTGTTAAATTAAAACATTTTGCAATTTGATCACCACAATGAATTAGAGAAAAAAATGACATACAATATCAATCACATGAGGAGAGAAGGTGACCAATGACACCACTCTCAATTTATTTACAGATTATGTCCCCAGGAGGTCACGGAGCCATCTTCTTTTTAGTCGTCGGGGTGGATCATAGGGGTTGGAGTCCGATGACAGGGACAGGGCATATGGATTAGGGTGAAATTGGAGTTTGCAGTGGAGGAGCGTGAAGCGAGTGGAGATGAAATCTTGGACGAATGGGATATTATAATCTTGATGTAGGGTAGAGTTCGAGACGTAGTATGGAGCATTTGCAATAACTCTTAGGATTTTGGATTGGAA
>KZ806875.1:269062-279986 GCA_000696205.2 Oncopeltus fasciatus
TATATATATAATTTATAAAATGCAGAATAAATATTACATTTAAATTTCACAAGCGCTTTGTATGAGACTAGCAAAATAAAATTTTCCCCCATACTTACAGATATGTATAGAGACACAAGCAGCTTTAAAATGAAAATAAATAAAAATGATAATGATAAGGTAGCATTATGAGGTAAGTTTTGTAAAAATACTCAGAGAGATTAGTATCTGAAACGTGAAAGATATTGACAGATATAACGTCATAACTCCAGGTGGTGGTGGGGAGGGCTGTCAAAGGAGACAGTCTTGCAAGTGACAACCTGAGAGGTAACCTTCGCGAGGAGGAGCTGTCAATGTCTGTTGTGAGAAAGACGTCACTAATGGACGTACTGTGGCAATCAGTCTTCTCGCGGAAACTTGAGGATGGTGTCGGCCTGTATCTGCTAGTACTACAGCTCGACCAGCCATACTGTCTACTATTCTAGCGAATCTCCCTGATAGCAATCAAGTTGGCCCTGCAGGATATGTGTACAGTCTTTGATCACATTCATACGTAAAGGTGCTTCCTTTTTGAAAATTGTTATTCTATATTGTTATTATATAGGAGGTTTTCTTAGGGTTAGAGAAAAAATATATATTAAACATATTTTGTGTATACGTAATAACCTATTATTTATCTTCTATAACATGGCGCAAAATACGAAAATATTGAAGTACAAAATAGAGGGTTTGTAAGCCTTCCCCCACCCATTCTCTGTGTTTAGTGCCAATCCCAGCCACCCTTTCCAGGTTTTAATATCGAACAATTAATTTACTCCTTTTTATGTCTTCCTTCAATGGAATATGGGTAATCTTCTTACAAATAAAACTATAATTTCTAGATATAAAGTGTTCCGTTTCAAAATGATACCAATTATTCCTAATACACTTTTATTAATATGCTAGTTTCGGGTAAATTGATGCAAATCTAGAAGCCAAAGCTTAATTCCTAATTTCCAGTTATAAACCTATAATGCCTAGCGGAAAGACTTGTAAGAAACAAGAAGGGAAAAAACAAAAGATAAACATTCCCATACTTATAGGAAAAATGTAAAACAATAAATTAAATATTGACTTAGTATAATCAATTACCAATTACAACAGGAACTGTATAATAATATTCTATTTTAATGTATTTATAACAAAGTTACATAAATTTGATAATAACGTAATGCATCTTCTATGGTAATATACAATTATTGAATATAAATATCGATTCCTGAACCAATAGTAACCTTCATGAAAGGTTACTTCCTAGAATTGAAGCTCTAGAAAGGCGTCTATTTATGGAAACTACTAGAGTAACGAATTTGTGTTTTAAAAGTTATTGTTTTTAATTTCTGACCATTCATTTTCACTGTGATATTATTTAAGAGAAGATCAATTTCTGATAAAAACAACTATAATGTTTTAAAATAAACAATTCTTCACTTGAAAAAATGTCAAATTCAAAAAGAAAAGGTTAGTAAATTGGAAACACTTTAGTTACTTTTACAAGAAAAGAAAGAGTATTACAGATTGTTGAGAAGAACTTCCTTTAGTCAGCTAAAGGAATTTCTTCTCGTCAATCTATGAACACATAAATTACCGTTGTTCCTTGAATAATGGTAATTTATCCAAATTCCATATTATATAACAATTGTTTCTTCCTGGATATTTTTAGTCTTTTAATACATTTAAAATGTACGTTTAAGCAGATTATGTGATCATCTTTCGTTTACATGGTACTCATCTTGATTCTAGAATTATTCTATTATTTTCGAGGTTTCCATGTAATTTGTAAATCATCATCAGGGCAATAGTGACTACCTGGAGAGATAACCGAGGAACGTTAATGGTCACATCTCAGAGTGCAGAACTAAATTGTTAAACTAGACCCTGTTGAGTTCTCCAGTCTGAGATGAGACCATAAACCTCCCTCGGAGATCTTACAAAACATTACTATCGGTACATATAAAGTTGATTTAATTTTTCATATTTGTATCGTTAAATTTTTTTTTTTTTTAGTTTCAACTGTAAATATTTTTCTAATATAAAACAAACCACATATCTGTCTGTTCATTCCAATCTATAATTTTATAAGTGCAATAGTGTGTATTATATTTCAGCCCTGATGATGACTTACAAGCAGAGTCAAAACATTGGCAATAACAAAATAATTACCAAAGGAGAGTTTTTTTGACCGTAGATATTATTATTGGATGATTTTAGTTGGGGTTCGGTATAACAAAATATATAGAAATTTTTTTTTAATTTGTATTTTTTTGTTTGGATCTACCTCTATTGAACCCCAATTAAAATCGTCTAATCAAAATAATTACCCAATAATTTTGGACTGTTTTATTTTTCTGAAAAATTTGTCTGGGTTTCTGGGCCGAAACCAGAAATTTTTCCAACATAATAAATATTCTAACCTCCAACCATGTTGATTCTAGTATTTAAGTATTTTTTTATATAACTCATCCCTTCGACGCTTTACTTCATTGAATTTTTTTGTTATATGTTGTATCCCTAAGAACTTCATGGGATTAGAATGATTATTTTGTTTTTATTAACCAATAGATGAATTCCAAAGTAACAATCGAGAAACAAGTTCTATTTTATTTATTTATTTTAAATATATTCTGCTTAATTTTTTTTTATTTTATATGTTTATTATTACTTATTACTGAAGGCGGTGTTGATGATGATGTTTAGCGGTGGTGAGGGTGCGGGTGACGGTAAGCGGGCGGCGGAGGTTCCCCTGCCTGCGGACTCTCCTTCTCCTCATACCGCTCTTCTTCCTCTGTCTCCAGCTCCACGTCTCCAGTCTCTCCAGCTCCAGGGACTCTCTGTCTCAGCTGGACTCCACCAACGACTCTGCACTCATACTCAGCATGGTACCTCAGGTAAGTTGGCACTGTACTACTAATCCATTAGGTTATCATACCTTCTATCATACCGTATTCATTGGTTTCTGCAAACCATCCTCCGTTGGCGAGCGCTTTCGGACATTGTCCATCCTCGAGGTCAAATACATATGTTCACTGTCACTGTCTGTATTCAACTGCGTTTGTATTCTGTGGGTTGGTCAGATGCGTCAGGTATAAGAGTCGTTTGCAATAACGGTCGCTTTGTCGGCGATAAGGTCTGTCAAACGCGAAAGTTATAAGGGTCAGTGTCTATTATTTCAGGTATTAGTTGTAGCAGGGATTAGTTTTAATCTCTTTTGTTGAGGTGATCAAAGTGTTCCGAAAGTTTTTGATTTTTTGTAAATGTGTTTGTGTTTGATAGTGTCTGACTATGGATTAAACTGTCTTATGTCTTTTTGCGTTGTTGTCGGTTTGTGTGTCGTACGTTCGTTTTCGTTTGTGTGTTCCTTGGGCTTATTGGGTTATTTCCTTGGAGCCTCAGCATGGCCGAGGGGATCTCTGCATCGAAACTGCAGGTGGTGAGGGCTCGAGTTAGAATAGGCCCTAACTCAATGAACTTAAATGATTGAATCGCAGATGAAAAAATAAAAATAAATAAAACGTATTCACCTTATGAAGAACTTATAGATTATAAATCGATCGAGTTTGACCTATCAGCGAAACTTCATGTTTTAGGAATCCTTGAGCTCGCAATATCTAAAATATTGGTTTTGACAAAAGCCTCTAAAAGGAAAGCTATAGCTCTAAGAAAGGCCAATTTTGTGAAAGCAGCATAAATTAAGCGAATTTTCTCCAATTTGTTCGCAAGAATAATTGTTTTAGAACAATTGATCAATCGATAAAGACTTCTTTCTTCCTTTGAGGTCTTCATCGGAAGTGCAGTCTCGATTGATGATGGCTGAGGTCTTGTCATGAGATTTTCAATTCTGAATGACCTATGGCAATTAATGAATAATTATTGTGGGATGTTTTAATTATGAATTTTTCTACTATTGCAATTGCAAAATTTTGTTCACTAGTAAAAAAAAATTTTAAATAATTTCACTTCCTGCCTTAAAACCTATTTATTTACTATTTCATATCAATTCCACGTGTCGTTTCTAACCAATATATACATTTTTTATTTCCATCGTTTATTTCCAATTTCATCAAAAGTTCATAAAAATAAATAAATGTTATTGTAAAATCATTCTTAATATCTTTATGTAAGTTGTAGTTTTATATTTTCTAAATTGTAATAAAATTTATATTTTTAATTTGTAATACAGTAAATTTTTATATATTTTAATAGTTATTTAAAATCGAAATATCTTGTATAAATAGTTATAGGTTCCTGATGGGAAAGAGTTAAACTCTCTTCGTTATTTCGGGCTCCTGGATAACTGTTTACTGTTTCTTTTGTTTATATATTATATTGTTTAACACCAGGTAACCTTTCTTTGTAGACAAACAAAAAGTTGTTCTTGTTTTGTTTTTTTTTCGTTTGGTAAGGAATTTTGGTTTTTACTCTTCTAATGAAAAGTTAATGTAGAAAACGAGATTAACAAGATGAAAAATAATAAAGAGTATTTATGCTACTAATATTGGTCTATTGACATTCTCTCTTTACTCCCAGTAAATAAAATTTAATTATTCCCATTGAAATTATTTCATGAGATTTAAAGAGCGAATTTTCAGAACAGTTGGTCACACTTAAAGAACCTTTAATTATTCTCATATTGATATTTTATCATTTTAATTACTTATTACAGGCAATAAGTAGCTCTAAGATAAAATGTCAAATCTAATTCTAGGTATCTACGATCTACGATACTTTGTACATACCATGTAAATTCCCCCGAAATATTGTTTTAAATGTGTAGTCAATATATGGCTAAAATTAGTAATTTTTTTTTTCTTCTTCATTTCTTTTAATTTTTTTTTTATTATAATGGGTATAGTGTTTTAGATACTTTTAACTAGAAATACCTGTCTTATGATTCAACTATATATGTTCAACTGAGAATAACAGTAGAAAATATATACAAGCCATTGAGATATATATTTTCCATGTGAATTTCAATTTGACTTGAGCTGCCCCATAATACCAACTTCATATCATGTCTACATTTAGAGCAGGTAAGTATACAAAGCCGGGCAGTGTTCAGACAGGGGACAGAGAGAGCTTACGACAAAGGTTCGTGTGCTGGATTCGCTCGTTAAGTAGCAAAGCTGGAGTAAATATTTACCATGTTTCTGTCCAGGGCGAGCCGCTAATGAGCAGTTTACAAAGATACCCTCGGCTAATTACTATAAAGATAACAATCCCCTTGAGTTTTATCTTCCAGGCATACCTGCCAACAGGAAAACAAATCCCATTCTACTTAGTGGATTTTAAATTTCGACCCAGCTTCTGCCAGTAATACATTGCTAACTGATATTATTTAATTCGTTTTTTTTTTTTTTTTTTTGGAAAAGTAATTACTCCAAATCAATACCCAACAGTTTGTTAGCGGATTTCATTTAAGAAAATCAAACCATTAATGTTTGTAGCAGGCCGTGAGAAATGAAAAATTCCAACAGTTGTGCTCTGGAGAATATAAATATAGTATACAAGAACAGGTGGGATAAAAAATGCAGTCTTTCTTCTCTCCTCACTGACGAAGAGCGAGAAATCCCCGAAAATTTTACTCCTTATGATTTTTTTTTTTGTTTGTGCTCTGGTCTCTCTAACCCACCTGTTCATGATTACTATAAATATATATATATATATATATTCGTCAGTAAGCGCATTGGTAATTGTTATACTAAATTTTTAAAATAATGAAACAAAATTCGCCTACAGTTAGACGAATTATTAGTGGCAAAAAATTATCAAGAGACAGTCAGTGCTCAGAAGTAGAACAAAATTTAAAACCTTAAAATCGTCTTTGTTATAAGCGCTGCAAAAAAATTTATAGAACGAAATAGGCATAACATGTAATTTCTTACAAATTTTATTTTAAACGCAAATTAAGAATCTAATTTCGATTGTTGGGTAGGCCCTCTTATTTTTGTCAAATAGAAACCAAATTTGGCGTTTAGACTTTTCATTGAAAACCCTTAAAATAATTCATACTTTTATTGAAATCAAATGAGGTAAATTTGGGGTTTAGAAGGAAAACAGAATTTATTATTTTAAATCTTCTTTCTTATTAAAATTACATAATAGACGTAAAAAAAAATTCTAAAGATTATTTTCTACAACATTTTTGCGAAAAAAAATTTAATAATGTAACTTAATTTAGTGATTGTGATACTAAAGTTTTCCGGTTTATCAATAAACACAGAAATATCCCCTTTTTTTATTTCCCCAAGTTAGTTTTCCTCGACTTTTCACTAAAGATTCGCTCAAAAGATAGAGACAGAGAGGAAACAGCGGGTGGGGGTGGGAGACACGGTAACAACCCCTGATAAGGTTGTACTAATTTCACCCTTATCTTCTCACTAATGCGAAATATATTGTTCTCAAATGGCTTTCCTTTGCTCTGGTATATCAAGATACCCTTCACGCTTCCACCAAATTCCTCCCACAAAATCCACTCTCTTTGGATCATTAACCTTTTACATAATTTTTAGTGCAAGGGAACAGAATAAAAAATCTAACTGTCCCAGCCAGGACTAAAAATTATCTAAAATTTACGTGGGATTAAAGACCACAAAATAAATAATATTTATAAAATTAACCTTTTACAATGAGCAAATTGTGCTTTTTACACTTGTACCCAAAGCTGTATTTGTTTGATATATATTTTTTTTAAATAAAAGCTTTGTATGAACTATCTCTTCTCCTTTATCCAAACTATCAATATTTATTTTTCACATATATTTTTAAAATTTATTTGTTAAACATCCTTCTTTTCTTTAAACATCCCTTTTAACCACTTTAGGTCATGTAAGGAGGGTCAGGTAGCTACTCTATTCTAAACACCTATTGACCAAAACGAAGATGGCCTCGTGACCTCTTGGGTCTTGACGCCTAAATTTATTGGGAGTGGGAACAAAGGGCCCCTTCTCCCGACAATGTGACATTTAATTGATTTTATTTACTAATTTTCTGTTGTTTTTAATTTGTTTATATGGACGTATCATACCTTTCTTTGGTGTTAAAAATGTCTAATTTTAAGCCAAATAAAGAGCATTTGCGGCATGTCATGATTTTCTTATTTAATCAAAAGAAAAAGGCATCTGANTTCATTTATTAGCCATCAACTCACAAGAAGTTTATAAGCAGAATGAAATAAAGATTTTTTATATTAAAAAAAAATTATTTTGGTCCACATTTTAATACTGAAGCACCAAAAGTTTGCTGCCATTCTCTCTTTATTTATACAGGTCTTATCTTTTAGTTCACAATTCCATGGCTATAGAATTTAAGGTAGGCCGATATTAAAGGGCACGGCATATTATGTATTGTATATATTAGGAGTCTTGAAATACATTGGTAAAAAACTCTTGACACTTCAAAGAATATTAAAAAAATTATTTATAAAGAAATTAAAAAATTTGAACAGGATTTTTTTTAATGGGCAGTATACTATTTAGGACATGTGAAGTATATGGAGAGGCTTGAAATGAAAGTTATTTAGTTCATAACTGTTTACATTTTTTTAATTTACTCGCAAACACCTATTGCAAATTTGACTGGATAACAATTCTTTCCTGACGAAGATGGACTCCTCAACATTCCTACAGAGCCGTCCTCATTGTACCTTGGAGCCCATAAAGTCTATCCCTAATATTCCTACAAAGCAGTCTTCAGTGTACCTTGGAACTCATAAAGACTGTACTCAATTCCTGATGAGTAGTATTCTGGTCATGCCAAGTTATCTTCAGATTGTAGAACAAGTCCATTTCCTTAATCCTTCTCTGACCTACATTTTTTTGGAAAATGTTTGTGACTAACAAAACAAACACTCCTAAATACAGGAATTCCCACATCAATAGCAAACGAATACCTAACTCCTGATAAGATTAAAATTGTTCCGTATAGCTCCCCGTTGTCCTCTCTACTTCTCTTGACATCTTCCAGAATTCGTAGTTGCTTCCTACCCACGAAATTCTCATATATAAGTGGCATATAGCCACCACCTGTTAACTTATCTATTTCTCCACTAATTTTATCCGATTGGCATAACTCCGTATTAGCTGCATCTTTTGAAACTATTAACTTTTTACTCGTCATAAAACTGACTCAAATGTCAAAAATACTTTGTGTAAAAAAGATTATATAAACAATTGATTCATTTAAAAATAAATAAAATTGCAAGAATAACATACAAAATTCATCATTCTCCAAAGTTTTAAAGGAAATGAGTACCTTTTTTACACTGTTCCCCGAAGATAAAAGAATTCTTGCTGGCTGTTCCACCCTTTTCCGTTTCCTGTCGAAATTTGGTATAACAGAATTGACAGGGGTTGCTTTGCTTTGAAGTGACGAAGGTTGGGTCTCTTTAAAGAATCTCTTGGAAAGAGAAAGGTTCTTGCATGTTTGGTTGATCTTTTATTTTATTAGCTCTTACAGCATTTCCATCTCTCCCTCTTCTTTCGTTGTGTTGCCTCCTACAGGACGAATTGGTAATGACCCTCTTCAGGTGTTATCTTATTCCTTTGAAAAATGTATTCAGAAAAAAATATATATGGATTTTCATATGAATTATAAATTATGAAATATTGTTTCGAAGACTGACGATAGCGACATTCCTTCCCATATTAATCCAGAATTGGTATGGTTTGTGGTTGGTTGGCTGTCAAGTATTATACTGAAGAAATACTTTTCCAACTTTCCATTGAAAGTATTAGCGTGACCAATGTTACCTAATTTTAAAGTTTGCCGATTAACCCCCTGTCACAGGTTGTCTCTCAGTTTAGTTCTGCACTCTGAGCGGAGACCATATACCTCCTCAGGGATCTCTTAATATATCATCATCGGTACAAATAAAGTTTTATTTATTTTTTCATATTTGTATTGTTAAATTTTATATCTCTATCTGTTCATTTCAATCTATAATTCTATAAGTGTAATAATGTTTATTCTATTTCAGCGAAATAGAGACATGATGATGACTTAAAAGTTAAGTCGAAACGTCGGCAATAATAAAACAGTTATCCAATAATTTTGAAGTATTTTGGTTTTACAACCTTAGCTAAAACCCAAACTAATTTCTCCAGTATTGATCTAGAATCTTAATAAGGATTTTTGAATAATCACCAATAATTTTCTCATATGGATTGATTTTTTGGAGTACTTCCATGTTTGCAATTCAATGTATTAGAAGCGTGTAGGTTAACATTTTAGTTTTTAAGATTGATTGGTTAGAAAATTTAAAGTGGCTAAAAGTAATTTATAATTCTCCAGCTTCTAGACACTGATTCTCTCCTATCGTCAGCTTTCTATGTACTTCGTCATTTCTTTTGTTTTATCTACTCTCACTGCGAAATATGTTATGGTGTAAACCTATAGGATTGCCATATACTGTTTAATATCATCATTTAAAATTTAACGTCCCATGTACATTTTAATATCACCATATTAACTGTACTTTTGTATGGGTCGATAGTTTCCCTTGTCTCTATTTAAAGATGAAAAAATATATTTATATAGTTATATGTATATATTTAATATACATTTATCTATTTGATTTAAAAAATTGTCCTCCAATCGATATTTCAGTCTTTGGAGAATTTCCTTCATTTATTCCTGCTGAGTGCTTTCAAGATTAAGATCTCATCTTCAGTGTTTAGGAATTTCCCCTCTCTGACATCAACACAGGGAAATTTCAGTGCTCTGGAAATGAGATCTATGATCTTAAAAGCTCTCTCCTTAGAAAAATTTAAAATATTGTGCTAAAATTGGGGTTTTCATTAAAAAAATATCGATTTTAGTTTTCTCGTGTAATTCATAGTTATGTTAGGATTATTTATTTTAATAAGCTCTTTTTTAAAGTTAAAAAACCAATTTGAATGAAATGGAGGATTGTATAATGTATAATGCTTGTATAATACAAGCATTATCTCATTTACTATAGTTTCATAGATACTAGAATATTTTAAATCAAGAATGTGTATGGTACGTCGTTGTGAGATTGTCCAATTATTATTATAAATAAAATGGTTATTTAAGGAATAACCATACAAGTATTGCATGAATTTTTAATCCGTTTTTTTTCTTCAGTTACATTTTGTCACAAAATACAATAATTAAGTTATTAATTTGATATGAAATCGTTTGTCGAAGGTATGCATACCACATACGCTCAGGCAATGAAATATTTAGACAATGCCGTAAAACTGTGACAATTCCATCCTTAGTTAAGCGATCCCATGACAAATAATCATACAACCCCGCAAATATTTATACAAGCCAAAAAATTTAAAATCGTGAATTCTCTATTAGGATTCATTATTTTTAGTTTATATTTTCCTTAATTTTATTCTTTGTGAAGGTTAACTATTTACATCCAAATTCTCCTTCTTTATTTTCTTTTTTTTTTTTTCAACGTGATAAAAATAATTATGGCAATAATGAGAATAATTTTTTTTTATCGGCATTCTTTTTTGAAATTTTCTTTAAAGAAAAATTTTCTGATTACTAAAAATTTAATTACTTAAGAATAAACTTAAAAGGACTGCAATATAAAATTTAAAAAAGACCTGTCAACAATAAAACTATAAACATGACAATTATAGATAAAGGATTAAACATTATATTATACTGTTTATAGATTTTTATAACATCCATAAACAGTTTCTTACAAAATATAAAATATAAAATACGTTAAAATCTAATACACACAATAATGAATACTTGTATTATCGGCATCAATGATACAGAAATATTTCATTTAAATGTTTAGTATTTGTGGTATTCTAAAATACAAAATATTTCGTGATTTACTCACATATATACAAAAAAACACACACACACAGATATATATATATATATATCCGTAAGGTGCCAAAATCAGGAGTACGGA
>KZ806875.1:280235-294277 GCA_000696205.2 Oncopeltus fasciatus
TGTTGATAGTTGTCGAGCTTTCGCACATCATGTGATGTCTTCTTCAGGGCTGAATAGATCATTCTCTATTCAGCCCTGAAGAAGCCATCACAGGATGTGCGAAAGCTCGGCAACTATCAACAAACTGACACGGTCCAACCCGGAAGAAGAAACTGTACATACATCTGACGACCGTGGAAGCCTACGTGAACAAATTAATCTAACAGTTCTCTATGTAATGCTACAAAATTTTGCATTATATAATACATAAATGAAATTTATATATATGCGAATGCGTGTGCGTAATATAATAAATATCACCTCCAAATGATAGCTGAACTAGCTCATGTGATTGTCACTGGACCAATAAAGTACAGTTGTTTACTTGTCATTAGGGCTGTTGTGACAGTTCTCTTAGAACGACAAATCACTGTGCCCTGAAGATTGACCCGTTACTTCTGATATCACAATTGTTCCGAAGAGCTCCATGGCACTCATTTAAACCTCTGCTATCTATAAATATAATTTACTCATTACGGTACAAATATATAATTTATTGTCATCTACAGATATTCTAATAATAATAATTTATAAGTAACTGCTGGGTTCAGGTGAATTCCAATATACAAAATTTATTTGTCTTTAGGAAAACATAATAAACATAGAAAATGCAAAACTCCGTCAAGCAGAAGCTGTGTAATCTAAGTTTTACATAAAAAAAGAAAAAAATAAGACTATATAAAAAAATATTTTACACGCCTTGGAGAATAGTAGCGTAAATAGTTTGACCAATAAGCTTTCTACAAGCCGGCAAGTTGAAAAGTGGCAAGCACTCATGATTACTATAAATATATATATATATATATATATGTAAGCTAAATAAGGTACATAATTCAATACTAGCATAAATCTTGCATAATTAAAATATGCTACTAAAACGTAAAATAAAATACAAATATTGCTTGCAAATTATTTTGTCTTACATCTCAAAATTTACTGTTTTACTGCTTTCGCACACAGGGCTCTTATTTACTTTTACGAATACTACATGTCAAAATCATCATTAATAAAAAAATAGTCCGTCATGGAAGAACTGCATAAACTAAGTACATTTCTCGTATCTCATTAGCATGGTCATAAATGAGAGCGAAGGACAAATTATATCCTATATGCCAGATAAATAAAGTCGTTAACAATCAATAGACCGATCAATAAAAATAAAGGCTCTCTACTGGTCAGGAAGGAAGAGTGGGGAAGCACTCAGTCATTTTTAATATATTCGTAAATATCTTCTTTGATAAGCGTGTTATTCATAANTACGGAATGAAGGGCTTCTACATAGACAGAGATTCTAAAATCTTCCCACTCATCTATGTAGTATCATCAATACTGTTTTCAAGAATTACAGGGAAGGGAAAACAAAATTCACAACTTGAGAAGAATCATTTGTAGTGGGAGGTCACCAAGGGTCAATGCTCAGTTCCAACGGGAACAACAAAATGACCCATTTGAGCACCAAGTTACAGTTCAACAGGCTCTGATGATATTCGTTTTTTTTTTTTTTTTTTTGGAAAAGTAATTACTCCAAATCAATACCCAACAGTTTGTTAGCGGATTTCATTTAAGAAAATCAAACCATTAATGTTTGTAGCAGGCCGTGAGAAATGAAAAATTCCAACAGTTGTGCTCTGGAGAATATAAATATAGTATACAAGAACAGGTGGGATAAAAAATGCAGTCTTTCTTCTCTCCTCACTGACGAAGAGCGAGAAATCCCCGAAAATTTTACTCCTTATGATTTTTTTTTTTGTTTGTGCTCTGGTCTCTCTAACCCACCTGTTCATGATTACTATAAATATATATATATATATATATAGTAAATAAGAACAGCTGGGAAGAGTGTGGTGTACACGAAAAAAGAAAATATTACAATGAGTAAAATATATCTAAACGCAATCCTATATCACAAAATTCTAACAAAGGTGGTTAAACCTTTCTTCTCTTTGCAGCAATAGCAGACTTCATATATAAGCAATGCATATAAGCAATGCATATAAGCATATGCATATAGATTGAGTACTGTCCCAGACCTATGCATTACTCAGGATGAGGCTCCCGTGAGACGCATAAAATCCCTCTCATTACAACCTATTTCCAAAATTATTCACGCCTTCCCTTTCCCTCTTAATGAATTTATAACTTCAAATATTGTCTCTAACCCAATGACGAAATGGTTCATTCATTGTTTGACACTTATTTAAAATGAATTAAATAAAATTTATTCAACAAAAATAGCTATCTTCTATTCTTCTCTGGCTTTTTCTCGATCGGTGCTAAGGACCTTCGTTAGCTTAGCAGACATAACAAACATTTACGCAAACATTTTTCTCATTATATATGTTTATAAATATATATGCTTTCGGATAAGCCTTCATTAAGGTCCGATGCCGAAACTGTTATCACTTTTGTGACGTCAATATGACGTGAACTAACATTTTGATTGTGATCTTTTAGCCATTCCCATACAAAACATTTTTTTTTTCAGGGAAAGGGGTGTGGGGGGGGGGGGGTTGTCTCCTGATAATTGTGTGATTTAACTATGTCTATTGACGTAATCGTCCCAGTTTATGTAATAGGCGTAATATGGTCCATTGAGATTTTTCCAAGCTTTTTTAAATATCATTTAAGAAATTCTTTAAACTGTTTGCTGAAGATAAGTCGAATGCCGAATTTGATACATGTAGATACTTCCTCAATAATCCTGGCAGTTTACATCTAAGGTAAAAGAAAACATAATTTTTTAAAAGGAGAGAATCCACTCAATCCTTCAAATTGTAATACGCAATATCTTGCTTTACATGACTAATCGTTGAATAAAATAAAATATTTATTACCAGAAATCTTTCATTTAAACTCACATAATGTGTTTTAGACGTATTTACCAAAAAATGTTTGTTACCATTCAGTTTCTAAGAGCTCCAGATGCGTTATTTATATTAATATCTATATTTTCATTTGTGTACATTAGATTAACCTACAAACAAAAAACATTTTCTGGAAATATATGGGTTCGACAGCAGCCATTGTAGAGAGAGGACGTGTTTTGTTAGCTCTCTGCAATTGTTTCTTTTGAAGTGATTAAAAGTGTTCAGCTGTTACCAAACTGGTCACAGTTAAAGATGTAGCCAGCCTGAAGACGTTGACAAAGTTTCCAGGAATTTCACCGAGGAACAAGCCCACAGCAAGTGAGTTAAATACTCATTTCTATTTATTAGCGAGGGGCATACAGGCAGACGTGCTAGGTCAGGCGCGTCCCCTCCAGCTCCCAGCCAGCCGGCTGTTATCGGCCGGCTTACACTATCGGCTAAGCAGATTAAGTAATCTCTGCTTGGTCCCCCAGCTTAGCGATAAAGAGCAGTAAATATTTACATTTACTGTTGTTTTTGTTTTTATTTCTCTTATATTATATTTACGAAATGAGTGATGCTTACCATCACAAAAAAATAGCGAAGAAAGGAAAGCGCCCTCATTCAGCGGGAGGCTCTCAAATGTCGCCCCCCAAAAACAAGCCCAAACACGAAAATAATAACAGAGTCACGAAGTCATCTTCAGCCACCAATATGAGCGAAAATACCGATGAGAATAGCCAACCCTCTAACATTAATAGACCTCCATCACCACCAACAATCCCACCCCCAGAAATCGCCCAGAATACAACACAACTAACAGAAACATCGCCATTTTTTACTGCGAACCCATTTAACGTTCTCTCTAATGAGGAGAACATGGAGACCACAGATACCCCACGAATACCAAAGCCCCCTCCAATATTTATAAAAAATATAGCGAACTTCGGCCTGATGTGTAGACAGTTGGATGAGAAAGTAGGCCGAGGGAAATACTCATGTATCAGTCGAAAGACAGATACAAAAATAATCCCAGACTCATCAGATACGTACAGGGAGATAGTACGCTATCTGAAATCGGTAAGCGCCCAGTTCCATACTTACCAACTACAAGAAGAAAGGACTTTAAGAGTCGTCATTAGAAATCTCCACCACACAACACCGATCGAAGACATTAGGGAAGAACTAACTGACTTAGGGTTCGTAGTTAAAAATATTCTCAATGTATTAAGCCCTAGAAGAGAAAATGGCAAGGCACCACTACCGCTCTTTTTCGTAGACGTCGAAAAAACGCCCAATATTAAAGACATTTACAAAATTCCGGCACTATGCCGCACAATAATAAGGGTTGAAAAGCCCTACGTAAAAAGGGAAGTGGTTCAGTGCCATAACTGCCAGCAATTTGGGCATACAAAGTTTGGCTGTAACTACAGTCCTAGGTGCGTAAAATGTGGTGGCACACACCACAGTACTGACTGCCAAAAGAGGAGAGAGGAACCTGCAACCTGTGCCCTCTGCGGGAAAAGCCACCCTGCTAGCTACAGGGGCTGTGACATATACAAGAAGGTCAAGCAGAGGGTAATGAACCCTCAGGTGCCATCACAACAACCTCCAACCAGGAACCCACGCCCCACTTCAAGGACCATCCAGTCTGGAATCTCCTACAGAGCCGCACTAAGAGGACAGGGAGCTAACCCACAATCGACCAACCAGGAGCCACAACCTAGGCTGAGATCGTTGTCACGGGGCAGACACCAACCTCAGATTCAACAGCCACAGGCGGACCAACCCAGACAAGAAGCGCCTCTTCCTCAACGACAGCCACCCAGGAGAGAGCGACCTGCCATCTCCCATGTTCCTCCATCACCAACTTCCTTTGATCTCCAAGCCATGCTCCATTCCTTCTTCTCCGATTTCCGCGCCCTCCTCACCCCTCTTATAACCCTACTGACAACAGTACTGGATAAATTGACTTCCTCATCTATCTTAAAATGAGTCCTTCCAATTCTAATTCCTTCTCCGTCCTCCTTTGGAATGCTAACGGCATCCAAACACACACAAATGAACTCAAACTGACACTAGAAGATAAAGGTATAGATGTACTATTACTTACTGAAACACGACTAACTAAAAATAAGAAACTCTACATACCAGGCTACACAACTTACCGAACTGATCACCCAGACGGACGGGCTCATGGTGGAACAGCGCTCCTCATTCGCACTTTCCATACTCATCATTTGCTACCTTCCACTCCTACAGACTCCCTCCAATCCACTTCAGTGTCTATCCATACTACCACTTCTCCAATTACCCTTTCCGCAGTGTATTGTCCACCTAACAAACCTGTTACCTCAAGCCTATTCCAAGAGCACTTTAAATCCTTAGGTCCCCGTTTCCTCTCTGGCGGAGACTATAATGCGAAACACCTTCAGTGGGGCACGAGAGCGACCAACTCCCGTGGCCGTGCTCTGTATAATGTCATTTCCTCTCACAATTTCTCTACTTTATGTCCCTCCTCCCCCACCTACTGGCCCACTGATACTAACCGTCTTCCTGATATCCTGGATTTTTTCATTTGTAAAAATCTTATTCCTTTTCACCACTCCGTAACTACGTTAAATGATCTTTCCTCTGACCATAGCCCTGTACTCCTGACACTATCACTCACACCCATCCCTAGACAATTGCCACCATCACTAATAAATGGTCCCATTGACTGGCCATTTTTCAGAACTCTACTTGAAGAGTCACTTGACCTCGGAGTCTCCTTGAAAACTCCTGAAGAGCTGGATGATAGTGTCCAGTTCTTTACTGTCACTATTCAGCAGTGTCTCTGGGAGGCAAACTCAAAATCTAACTGCACCCAGTCCACTATATATTCACCAGAGCCCATCCCCGACTCAATTAAAAACCTTATACGGGCAAAGCGTAAAGCTCGAGCCCTGTTTCACAGGTTCAGGCATCCCTCAGATCGAAGGAAGTTCAACCAGCTATCCCGTCTCGTAAAACAAAAACTAGGTGATTTACGAAATAAGGCATTTAATGCCTACCTGTCAAGCCTCTCAGTAGGAGACAAATCCCTCTGGACTGCAACTCGCAGAATTCTGAAACACCATGAACCTTCCACCCCCTTGCGTCGAGAAGATGGCTCCTGGGCCTCTTCCGACAAAGACAAGGCCCAAATGTTTGCTCGACATCTAAGAGAAACATTTACTCCTCATCCAGATCCTAACAGTTTGTCCAATAATGCAGAGGTTGAGGATTCACTGGACACACCATTACCAATGTCCTTGCCGATTAGGGCAGTAACACCATCTGAGGTCAAGTATATTATTAACCATCTGCCTAAACGCAAAGCACCCGGCTATGATTTAATCACCGGATTAATACTTAGAAACCTACCCCAAAAAGCAATCATTTTCCTGACATACCTCTATAATAGTGTCCTTCGAACCACACACTTTCCACTTCTCTGGAAATTCTCTGAAATAATCCTGTTTCCCAAACCCGGTAAACCTGCTCACAATACATCATCCTATCGACCAATCAGCCTTCTTCCTTTAATGTCCAAGGTATTTGAGAAAGTTCTTCTAAAACGAATGATGCCTATCATAAATTCCTCAAATATCCTTCCCAATCATCAGTTTGGCTTCCGTTCCCAGCATTCTACCGTCCAGCAGGTGTTTCGCGTTGTAGACTACATTTCCTCTTCCCTTGAGCGAAAAGAATTCTGTCCTGGTGCATTCTTGGACGTCACTCAAGCATTTGACCGAGTATGGCATTCTGGACTATTATATAAGCTCAAGTCCATATTCCCAAGTACCATATATCTAATCCTTAAATCTTATCTCTCTAACCGATTCTTTAGGGTCCGGCAAGGATCAGATTACTCCGAATACTTCCCTGTGAAAGCGGGCGTTCCACAGGGCAGTGTGCTTGGACCTATCCTTTTCACCCTTTACACTGCGGACATCCCCACCCATCCTAATACCCTACTGGCCCTATTTGCAGATGACAAAGCGATCCTCACTTCCCATCCTGATCCTAAAACCGCTTCCAATATTCTACAAAACCACCTAGATGCCATTCAGCACTGGTGTAGCAAATGGAGAATTAAGATAAATGAGTCCAAATGCGTACAGGTAAATTTTCAACTAAGAAAAGATTCCCCCTCTAATGTCACATTTAATAGTATACCTATACCCCTCCTTGATTCAGTCCGTTACCTTGGGTTCCACCTTGACTCACGACTTAATTGGAGCCAACATATAAAAATCAAACGACAAGAACTCAACAGGCGCTACGGACTCTTATACAGACTAATAAACAGGCGTTCACAGCTCACAACAGAGAATAAACTGACTCTATATAAAACACTAATACGACCGATCTGGACATACGGTGCAGAACTCTGGGGTGCCGCTAAGCCTTCCAACATCCAACGTATTCAATCCTTCCAATCCAAAATCCTAAGAGTTATTGCAAATGCTCCATACTACGTCTCGAACTCTACCCTACATCAAGATTATAATATCCCATTCGTCCAAGACTTCATCTCCACTCGCTTCAAGCTCCTCCACTGTAAACTCCAATTTCACCCTAATCCATATGCCCACTCCCTGTCATCGGACTCCAACCCCTATGATCCACCCCGACGACTAAAAAGAAGATGGCCCCGTGACCTCCTGGGGACATAATCTGTAAATAAATTGAGAGTGGTGTCATTGGTCACCTTCTCTCCTCATGTGATTGATATTGGAAATATATGAAAATTATGAAATGATCTCTGAGGTACCCCTCTATTCAGTTGAATATCTGTTGCTTTGTCATAGTTAAATACTTTAAACATTTTTATTTACCTTTTCTTCTTCCGGGTTGGACCGTGTCAAGTTGTTAATAGTTGCCAACCTTTCGCACATCCTGTGGTGGCTTCTTCAGGGCTGAGTAGAACAGCTATCAAAATCTTGACACGGACCAACCCGGAAGAAGAAAAGGTAAATACATCTGACGACCGTCGAAGCCTACGTGAACATACTTTAAACAGTTGGTTTTTCTTTTCTTTTTTTTTTTTCAATATAAGATTGTATAATTGTGATTAATTTTCTCTTATGCCATAATTATTCAACTTAAAGATATTATACTGGGTAGCTATGAGTAAATTAAATTCAAAATCTCTTATTTTTAAAAACCTAATAATTTCGGAAAACAACTATTTTTCAATTTAGCCATCTCCAAAAAGTACTCTCGTCCTCTTCTCATTACAGCCTTTAATTCTTAACTATTAATGAGAATGTCTCATTTTCTACGGTATACATGAAAATTATACATACACTTATTTTTTAAAGTATTAAAGAGAATTTTTTCATTTCAAGTATTGGAGTAATTAGCAAACTTTGGTCCAGGATTTCTCAATTTTTCTTTGAAAAGGCACACGACTTTGGAGGCCTCTACACTCCCATCCTCAAATCCCAGGACAAGACGAGTTTTAGTTCGGCTGTACGAAGGACCTCAAAAGATATGAAAATCCCTTAAAGTCAATATATAATTTTTTAAATCGATCGCTACACTCTCCTGGCCTTGAGGTCTAAAGTGGGGGAGGGAAAGAAATAATTATACGGAGATAATGAATGCCAATATTTGTATATAATTTATTTTCATATGCGATGACTTAAGAAAGAGCTTTCTAAGCAAGCAGCTTAAATCTTTCTGGCAAATCAAGCCTCTCCGTCAAGCGCTTCCTCCTCAACTTAATTGAAATTTCAAGTAAAATAACATTTCTTTTTCTAAATTCTCACATTATGTTTGTTATATTATATTATACTGTATTATATTAGGAAATAAACTATAATCGGCCAGGAAAAGGAATAACAATCCCCATCCTAAATTTTATATTTTACGCTTAAAGACACATCGAATGCGAAAATCGAGTAGAAAAATTGTCTGTCTGTCGTACACCATACACAAAATGTCTTGGAAATGACTGAAACTATTTAAATAAAATTTTAGATGTAGGTTAAATCAGTACCATCAAGAATTCCTAATTTCACAGGAGTATCATCCATTAAAATCAAAGGTTTAAATTTAAATTAAGCGTTAAAATTTTAAAATTTCTCTTTTAAAAAAATGATTATACATATTAGCCTGGTGTTTCATATTCCAACGGTTATCCTGTAAATTTCAAGCCATTATTTTAGTATAAAAAATTGACTGACTTTTTAGCCAAGTAAAACTGCTGTTTAATTAAATTAGAAGTTATATTAATATTGTAGTATATAACACATATCTTTTATTTTTAAAAAAAAGTATACTAATATACTTTTTTTATTTGTTTATTTCGATTGTATTATTAGATCATATTTGAAAAAATAAATGTATATTTGATTTCACCAAATTTATATTATTAGTGCTATCAATGTTAATATAACTGTATTGCTCTAAATGGAATAAGCCGGCTTGTAAGTAAGAACCAGTATTTGTTCTATTCAGTTTGTCTTTTTTACTTATTTATTCTTAAGCAAATAAGAGTCTTACATGAAACAAGATTTACTACCCCTTCAAAGTTATATTCTTACCCCGGAGAGAACTTTATAACTCACCTTAACAGGACAGAAGGGAAAGTTTTCCACCTTAAAAATCCTCTCCGTTCCACTCGAAAACTATTTTCTTCTTGAGAGAATATAGGAGTGCTCAAATTTTATTTATTTTATTAGTTTAAGCCTTTTATATATATATATATATATNTTAGCCTTCCTTGCAACCACTTAGGGTCATATATATATATATATACTGTACTGAATAAATTGTATCTAACTGACACTCAGATTAGAATAGTTGGCAGCAGGCAGAGCAAAAATAATAGGGAGTCGAGTATTCAGTGATCTGGGTAAAAGGGCAGGACAGAAAATGTCAATTTTAACATTTATTTAAATAGTTGCACTAATGAATGCCGTAATAAAAAATTTCATTTTTATTCCTGACCTCTTTCCAGAATTAATAAAAACAAAAATATTTACTAGGCCAGTAGGAATAATAACTGCAATTCTAGTTTTATAAATTTTCATTATATTTTTTCTTTGAGAACTACGAGATAATAACCAAAGAGGATTCAAAATTAACATTTACTAGTAAGATTAAGTGATAAAAATATAGCTTTACTATTGGTTATAAATATAATTCCTGGATTTATACTTTCTCAATTGCTCTTAATAAAAACATATTCTTAAATACAAATGTGTTCCCTGATGATTTATCAAAACTTGCAGTACTTTTTGATTCATAATTTTTATTAAAATAGACCAGATATTGTATTTCTGTTTTCATGTCACTTTCAATAAAAATACGTAATTTTATTGACAATATGAAGTAATTTTTTACTCGTAACTAAAAATTATAGTATCCAATGAAATTAAAAATAACTTTTTTTAAATAAAGTTTTTTTCTCTCTTTTTTTTAAAGCTCAAAGTAAAAAGTTAAGTTAGAGAATTATTATGGCCCCTATGTTCAATTTTTTTTTTTTTTTTAAACTATCATAAGTTATTAAAAACAGAACAGAAGTTATTAACAATGAAAACACATGTATTTAAACACATATTTCCATGAAATGAAAGACTAAATCTGAGAATTATATAAATGACTAGTATTGCCAATATAAAATCATTATTGCATTAGATCTGTGAGAAACACCATTATTAAGAAACACTCTTAACAAAGTAACTTTGAGCTTTTTTTCTCATGAAAATATATAAATTGTATTTTATATATGAGGTATATCAAGTATATGCTAACTGTTTCAGTTATATAACATTTACAAAGAACGCATAAAAGGAAGATATTTTCGAAAGAACTAGTATGGCTGAACACTTCCAATCGACCGAGAGAAGTCTCAGTGGTTTTAGATAATCCTTCTTCATTGTAATAATGTACAAGAGTAAATGACTAAAAGAAGTATAGATAAGAATCTATGTCCATACATGGGAAATCTGCTTAGTTCACGCTGTTCTTGTGGGTGGCACATTATATTTCATTTTAAAAAAGCCCAAAAATTAAAACTTTCATAATATATTTGGACTGTTTTCCATTACTTGGAGTTTATGAATTGCCCCTCCTCCTTTATCAATCCCAGTCAAAATTTTAAAAAGTGTAATACTAAATTTCGAGAAGGGCTAATGATTCTGATTTTCCTGGTCGATTTCAAAATTGTAATCTTCCTCTAAAAATGAATAAAAAATATTTTAATAAATGATTTTGGGGTGTTTAAATTGTCCGAGCATTATCGATGAAGGTTTTTTATTAGTACGTTCGCCTGTGTGTCTATACCCGGGGAAAAAAATTGTGGACGAATAGCGGTTCGAAATTATTAGGGTCTGTAGAACCACTTAATTTTTACTTCATGGTGAGAAATAATAAAAAATGACTAATAACAATAATATTATAATTTTGTGTTAGAACTTTAAATTATAATATAATACATTACCGGAAAGGCCCCAAGCCCATGGAAGTATTATCTTTAATTCCAATGCTTCTGAAGATGAACAATCCAATGCCGAAAGCGCTCAATTTTGTATAAATACGTTGTGGTAGAGACGACTTTTAGTTCATTTTATATTTATTTAACACAAAATTATATGTTTTAATAAATTGTAATGTAATATAAAATTAAATATTTTGCTCGAAAGTTCTCCATACTCAAATTTATGTGGGTACAGCGGTTGTTGAGTTTGATAATAGCTAAGAACCAACAGGTTGGATTTGGAGGGGAGGATTTAGTGGCACCCCTAAATTGTATAATCTTTAATATATTTATTATTATTAGTCTCTTAGAAAAAATGTAATGTGCTGGAGTGGATAAAAGTGTTATTAAAGAACATTTTGGTATTTTTAAGAAAAGCTCATATTAATGAAGACATTGGGGAGGGTAGAATGTTCTCACCCCCTTACTCTTCTCCTGTCCCTATTCTTCCCTCTTTTGTCCTTTCCTGCTTTTGGGGACTAATTAATCATTTATTCGCGGTTTTTTTTGGGGTTTTTTTGGTTTTTTTTTAAGAGAATAGTTCGAATTTTCAGTATTTCTTATATGGGTATTCGTAAACTTCATTTTACAAGTTCATTCATTATATACTGAATTTGATGAAGTTACTGATTCACTTTTAAAATTGGCGCTACTGACCCGGAAATGTAATATCTTTAAGCGAATGGCACCTACTATATTTGCTCCCCTTCTCAGCTTCGGAATGACACTCGGAATGAGCGATCCTCCACTCCGCTATATTTAAATGACACGTGACTGAGAGTGGTCGTGTTCTCGGAGAGAGTTCCCCCACTCTCGTGAGAGATTGGCAAGAGATCGGCGATTGTACACCCCTGGTTATCGGTCAGCTGTCTCTACTCCTCACTCGCTCCGGCTATTTGTAGTGGACACCCTCCTTGGCCGAGGGCCAGCCAGACCCCTCTACCGGCCGGGATATCCTCTAAGTCAGGCCGTGGCTAAATGTTATTTATTAATTTAACTAGTAGAGTGCCTTAATGATTCTCAATTAGCGAACCCTGAACTTGGGTAGATTCCGTTTTATACTTTCAGCAGATTTCTTGTCGTTTATACCATGTTGCGACTTTTGGAAAATTTCAAAGCTCTTTTACCTACTTTTTTTTTTTTTTTTTTTTTTTTTTTTTTTTTTTTTTTTTTTTTTTTTTTTTTTTTTTTNTTCCTTATTAGCTATATTCTTAGAAGAATGTTCTTGAAAAATGTTGCTCCACATTTACTGTCATATATTAATAGCAATTGTTACTATTTCAGGACTGTTGTAAGAATAGCCTCGTATTTTAATTCTTGTTTTGTATCACTTAAAAGATAAAATAGGCCATTATCATAGAAATGCCAGTAAGGCTTGACTGAACAAAATTCACTAATCACATCATTCTAAAGAGGATTTCAACTAGGACATAAATAACTCTGAGTCTGTGTTTTATGAAATCTTTGAATTTACAGTGTTTTAAGATTTGGAGATTATTGTTACATTAGTTTATAATAGTCATTCATTAAAACTCATGAGAAAGACTGAATAAAAAACATTAAGTAATTGATAGATACAGTGGTCTGATATTAAAATGGTAAAAAAGCGAGCTTGAACCTGGCACTAGAGAAAGCATCATATGAGAAAGAATGAATACTCATCCAATACCATTTATCAGGTGGAATATAAATCCTTTGCACTTATTTCTTACTTCTATATTTGTTGAGGTTGACTTGCCAAAATTTAAGACTTCTGTTGAGGTAGAAATCTATAATATTGGTACAGCTGTATACTATTGTCATTAGCAGTTGATGGGAATGCTATTCGGCAAGATACAAAGGAATAAAGTGAATGTATATATATAGATATATACATTCTAATTACTATTTCTTTATTTTTTATTTTTTTATTTTGGTTGTCTCAGTTTTTAATCACGTAAAACTCCTAAATTCATGTTTTATATGTCATCGAAACCATCAATCCAAGTGATATAGGTAAAACTTACTATGTACAAACGTTTATGGGGGAAAGTTGTCTCTATATTCCTTCCACAGTACGTCCATTACCCAAGTCGAAGATTGGACAGTCATGTAAGAAAAATGTACTAATATATTTGATGGAATGATCACTTGTTAAATATTTGATGATTTTTTTTTTTTAAGTTTTGACTTTGAGGTAAAAAATAGATAAATTCCTCACCGTGTTAAAAAAAAAATAATAATAATATATGCGAACAAGATTGAAATCAGGATAAGTCTGGTTGAAGGGAAAAATTCCAGACAGCTTGAAGAAGGGGAAATATAGATAAGGTTGAACCTGAGGGGCTCAACCTTGGTAGGTCTGATAAGGAGTTCTACTCGCAATATCTCAATTGAGTTATTCCACTAGTTAATGGTTTTTATTTATTTTATTTTTTATAAATAGGTCATTGACTAATAATAAAGCTTTTCTTTCAATCAATTACCTCAAAGAATAGTATTAGATACGAGAATTACATAGGATTGAACTAATTGGCATTCATCAATACATATTTTTAAACAATTAAACTCATTATTCATCTGTTAAGAAGGCCATTTGGGCACCAGGAGTTCAACAAACGAATAATAAACTTCATAACATTTTTCATATAGTAAATTAATTCTAA
>KZ806875.1:334038-348560 GCA_000696205.2 Oncopeltus fasciatus
AAGAAAGAATATATATATATAAATTCTCTTCTCAATTTATTATCAACAAAATATACATTGGTAAACCAAACAGTGGCCTTTAAACCTTTGTATTAAATATTAAAAAAATAATGTCTTTCATAACACACCTCATGACTGATTTTTTTTCTTTGCTTTAAATAATATACATCACACAGATATAATAGTAAAATATTTTTAAATAGATTACTAAGATCTTTATAAAACAGAATTGAAAATTATATTTGAATCTAATGTTAATATTTTTATGCAATTAAAAAAATATTTAGTCGATACTATTTAATGAAATAAATATATAAGAAAATGAATTTTACAATACAAAGAAAATAAAAAGATTCTTTATAATATTATCATGAGCAAAGATAATGCAATAATAGTAGAAAACATTATTTTCATACTATAAATAGATTTGTACCTAAGATGTATCCTGCAGAGGTTTGTTCAAGTACTATCTACTGAATATGGGTGGTTCCTAACCAATTCAGAATTTGGACTACTCCTTTTTTTATTATAATATGCATGTAAATTATTTCTCTGAATTGCAAGAGATAGAGTTTTAATCTAAAAATCATATATTTTTTCTAACTGAAAATAAAATTATATGGAAAAAAATATACCACTATTATCAATATTACTTCAATGATTCTTTAACTTTAGTTATCTGGACCTTAGAATTTTCTCGGCGCCTTTTATTGATAGAATTCCTGGGGTCTGTGATATCAAACCAGTCATCATCCTTAGTGTTAGCATCTTTAGCTAATACCAAGCTGTTTTCACTCTTCAATGAATGTATCAAATAATCACTATCATCTTCAGACTTATCAGTTTCATTATCTGTTTTCTTCTGCTGAAGGCTATTTATTTTGTTCAGAAATTTAGCCAGCATTTCCTGAGTTTGTTTTTCACGAGTGTTTCCTTTCTTTGGAAGAGATTTCTTCATTTCAAAATATTTGCTTTTTTCCGTCTTATATTCATCAATAAGAGGATTATTTGGTAAAGCTGGACAATCAGGTTCCTCCTCTTTAATAACTTCATTTTTATCCCATTTAAGCCTATCATCCTCCGTGAAAATTTTAGGTTTTTTTCCAGGATTTAATTTTTCACGAATCATATCCATGACAGAAGGGTCTGCTTCAGGCTTATCTTCAGTAATAATTGCATCCTGTTCATCTCCACTTTCAGAATCTGAACCATGTTTCCTTTTTCTTACTTCATCATTTAAATCATCAGACTCTTGTAATATGGGATTATGTTTTTTCTTCACTTGAAATTTCTGATTTATTTCAACTATTTCACCCTCATCATCTTCAGCTTCTTCGCCAAAGGAAAGAAGCTTAAAATCTTTTACTGCTTTTGACCGTGCAATCTTTCTTATTCTTTTTTCTTCAGTATTTTTTGATTGGATAACTCGAGGAACAATATCAGGAAAAGGGTTGTTAATAACCTCCGTACTTAAAATTTTGTTTGGGTAAGCTGGCCTTTCATCATGATCAATTTCTCCCTCTTCTAATTTTATCATATTATAAATAGTTTTACCACCTATTTTACCAAAAATAGTATGCTTATTCTGCAGTTCAGGAGTTGCCCCCAGGGTAAAGAAAAACTGTGAGGTATTATCATTCTTGCCTGCATTGGCCATGGCAACCAGGCCTCTTCTATTAAACTTAAGCCGAGAATGAAATTCATCTTTGAAGGGTGCACCATATATTGACTCCCCTCCAGTGCCCGTTCCTGTAGGATCACCACCTTGCACTATAAATCCTTTAACAACCCTATGAAATATGGTGCTGTCATAGTATCCTTCAAGACAAAGTTGAACAAAGTTTTTGCAAGCAAGAGGAGCTTCTTTCGACCAAAGCTCTATATCAATATCACCAACGGTTGTTTTCAAAAGAACTTTGCCATTCGAAGGAGGCTCCTGAATATAAATATTACTCATTATAAAGAGTTAAAAAGAATTATTTGTAATAGCCTTCAAAAAGATGGACAATTTACACAAGAATAAAATTCACTACGGGAACACAATGTAAACAAAAACACATTGAAACCTTCAAGGCTTGAAGGTTTGACATAAGTTCTAATCGATTTTTTTAATTAAATAAATTTGAGAAAACTTTATCAGAATTTTATACATATAGTATAAAATTCTGATAAATTCCAACTTTATTTCAATAGACAGATCATTTTATACATTAAATTATTTATTTTAGAAGTGAAAAATTACTAAAGCATACTCAATTCTAAACCGTAATTTGAAACCTTCTTCTAGGCTATATCTGTAAGGTTGTAAACGTTGAAATGTATTTTTAGTGTAGTGGTAAAATGCTATTTTTATCGTGTTAATATTTCATAAGATTTATTATAAACATCATTTTGATCCTCAACAAACTTCTCCAAAATGCCAGAATTTGAAACAGAAGAAGAGCGCTCACAAAGGCTTACTAATGAAGATTTTCGACGTTTATTGATGACCCCAAGGTCTGCACCTACTTCAACTCCTCTGTTAACAACTCATACTCCTGCACCCGAAGCTTTTGAAAAGAAAATATCCCCTGACAGCACCGAAGATGATAGAGGCGAACGGAGGCGAAAGAAGAAAATTTATTATGCAAAACTTAAAAAACAAGAAGAGAACAAATTGGCTGAGCTGGCTGAGAAATACAGGGACAGAGCCAAAGAGAGAAGAGAAGGAGCAAATGCAGAGTACCCTGTTGAAGATCCAATGTCAACTTCTACAGGGTATAGGGCTGTAGCTCCTGATATCAAATCAGGTATTGATGCTGCTGAACGAAGAAGACAAATGATACAAGAATCCAAATTTTTAGGAGGTGACATGGAGCATACTCACTTGGTTAAAGGTTTAGATTATGCTCTTTTGCAGAAAGTTCGGAGTGAAATTCAGATGAAAGAACAGGAACAAGAAGAAGAAATGGAAAAGCTCGTAGCTAAGCCCAAGAAAGAAAAAAAGAAGGATGAAGAGGAAATGGCCTTTAAAACTCGATTGGGACGAAATATTTACAAAGTTATTATGAGTAGCAAGGAAATTCAGCGTAACCCATTATTTGCCTCAGGCAGAATGGCTTATGTTGTTGAATTAAATGATGATATGGCTGAAAGTGATATACCAAGTACTGTACTCCGAAGCATTGTTGATGTTCCAAATACAGAGTCTACTACAACCTTGACAACAAATGACATTGTCATTAACAAACTTGCACAGATTCTGTCTTATCTACGCCAAGGGCCTCGTCATCACAAAAAAGGAAAGAAAAAGGATAAAATGGTATTATTTATATTCTTCATTTATTACTTTTTTTATTTAAATTTTGTGAATCTAATTGTCTATAAAACCTTTGCTGCTCATTTCTCTTTTATTTATGTATCAATATTTTAGATTTCAGTTGAACTATTCAGAGTAATCTCTTCTAACCTTATGCAAGGTGATCTGTTTTTCCCCAATGACCTATCCTCCCACCTGCAAGATTTTTTTTTCAGTGGGACCTTATTATTTCCTGTACAAATTTTCTGGTTTCTGCTTATCTATATGTTGTATTATTGATGAGGAAATCTCTCAAATCTGAAGTCAACCCCCACAAACCTTGCCAAAATAATAAACATATTTTCTATAATTAATGATCCTATAATGATACAGTTTTCAGAAAAATTTTATGCTATGTCTTGAGTATTATCTATAAACTTTTTCATTCTTTAATAGAAACAATCACTGGATGGCTAGTAAAATATGAAATTGTATATCTTCCTTGTCCGAACCCAAACAAAAATTATCTACATAATATTTCTAGTCTGATTTTTTTTTTTTTTTAATGAAAAAATGAACAAGAAGGAGGTTTATAGATATTTATTTTAATTAGTAGATTTTCTTTAAAACAATCAAGCTATTTATGTTGATACTTGGTTGAGACTTTTAAAACATTTCTACAGTTCTCAGATTCTACTACTTAGAAGAAGCTAAAAATATGATCCATGAAATATATGTATAGTGTGTATAATTTTATTGTTTTATTTTTTAAGAAAATTTTAAAAAATATAGGACATATTTTTTATTTTGATACTTTGCATCAAGGTGTCTCAATTTATATTTAAAAAAAAATGAATGTATATATTTTTTTAGTCTATTGGGTCGTAGAATTCCTTTTCTTGTAAAATAAATCAAAATGATTAAATGAAACTCTATCAAAGTTAGGCAATTTCCTTGGTTTCCTTTTATTAAAAATCAAATCTATAAATTTTTTAAAAAATTAATGTGGGATAAAATACCACAATAAAAAAAAATGTATTAATTTAAATTAAGTAAATAACGACAGTTGTTTAAATAGCTTGACAATGTCAACTCCTTCGAGCATAGGACGATGCATTCGTCTTTCTCGGAGGTTAGACTCTTGACACTAGTTCTGGGAATTTAATAACTTATCTGGCTGTCCCGGTGGCTTAAATGGATAACGAGCTTGCCCGTATAGCAGGAGATCCAGGATCGAGCCCTGGCTGGGACAGTTAGATTTTTTATTCTATTCTTTCTTGTATTTAACCATTTCAAATCTATATGTCACTGCTGTTATTTGCCTGCTTCTCTGTCAGCACATTGTGTTTCACAAAAAATTTGAATCATCTTCTCCCTCTTAGGTTAAGAATTATTCCCAAATTTTAATGGAATTAGAATATAGGAAAGCTTTTACCTCGAGGTTCTATGAGTTTTTATCCATGTGATTAATGCATTTTCTTTTCTGAAGACATTAGGTTTTAAAAATAAAAATCTCATTTTCATATTTTTATTTAATATCAATTAAACATTTAATTATCAACTGTCATCATTTATTGATCATAAGTACAATAATTGACTACTCTCCAAATTTAAAGAAAAATCTGTTTCTAAGCTATGGATAGAAATAGAATTTGGATGAATTTAAGGTTTTTTGCTTTTCCTTGGGAACAAAAAAATTTTTGTTTAATTTTGATAATTTGTACTACACACTAAAGGACAGTAAATTTTATTTTTAAATTATGTAATAGCTCTATATAATTATTATAAAATTCAGTAACACAGGTACAAATAACGTTTCTACAGTCAAGTAAGGTAATTACTTGGTCCTATGGTTTTGTGTTATGAAACTTGTATATTTGAGTTTATTTGTTCTATAAATCAGTAAAAATTTAAATTTCAAAATGAAAAATTTTATTTTGCCAGCTAGTCTATAAATTTAATCAGGCCATTTGCATCTTAATTTTTCAATCAAAACTAAATAAATTTGGACTCATTTTTCTTAAATTATTCTGAACATATATGCACAGATCTATAGTTGTTTAACTTTATATTTGTATAATCACCATGATCTTTATTTGTATGAATACCATGATTTTTTACATTGTATTACTCAAAAGGTCCATCCCAGAAAATTAGGTGCATATGTCACCTGTTGTAATAGCTAAATACTGAGTCTCATCATTTTCATCTGTTGGTATAGTGTAAATGTCAAACTTCTTCAGTCTATTTTGCCACAATTATATTAATTAAATCTTTATATGGATATGTATGACAAAATAAGTGGTACATACTATGTGCATAGAGAGAGAGAGTGAAAGTGAATGGTTAGAGGTTCTGATTAACATCATTTTTGGCCAAACTTTGAGGAGTAACCAAATTATTCTTTCAAATTCCAGATTTTAATTTAAACATGTGTATATTGTCTTTTAGGTAGAAGAGAATATTTTCCCTGATGCTGGTGATTATGTTCCTTCTACTAACAAATCAAATGAGAGAAGTAAGAAGTCCTCCAATTATTTCAAAGATACTGAGAAAGAGAAGAGCCCTCAGAGAGAGGTGATTACCAACAAAACAAAGCCTTTGGGAAAGAAGGAATCAAGAGCTGCAGGTATTGTAAATATCTAAAATTCAGTTGTGTAGAACACTATACATTAGCCTTAATTATATACTAATAGATATAGAATAGTCGACTAATTATAAATAATAATAGAATATTGTTTTATAATAATATTATATATTATAATGAATTATAACAGAATTCTGTTATTTAATTTTTTGTGTGTTTATCTGGATACTTCAGATTCCAATTGATTCTTAAAACAGGAGATTCATTAAAAATGTATTTTGTTTTTTTGTTTTCAACTTTCTCTATTTACTAGTAAAGTTTTCAATAGAATCATGTTTTGAGGTATATTTATTCTGAAACATATTGGAATAATGAGCATGAAGCACAATATAGCCCACATTAAATGAAACTTTTCCCCCCAAAAAAGTTTATGCAATGTTTATAGTTTGTTGATATTTTCTCAGAAGTGGTTTTATTTTATTTTTTTAATTAAAAATCCTACAGTTTTCAATTTTTAAAATTTATATATAAAAGCACTTGCAAAAATTATTAATTGATTGTAATGTTAATTATGGACAAGAAGGTAAGTTTTCCTAACAAATATCTTTATGTGGATTCTTATCATAAATAAAATAATAGTAAATAAACTACAATGATGCTTTTATTTAATTTTATTTCTATAATACTTTTTGATATGACAGCAAAAGAGACATGAGCTCTTGAACTCTCATTTGTCATTAGACCCGGGTTACTGGATCTATAGAATATTATGTCTAGCATCTCAGCTCTTTTGATTGCAGCTATCTGAGCTGATTAAGCTTTTTAAGTTTATTTCCACTCAAGATTGTAATGAGAGTTTTGACCAAGTTTATAAGGATTGAAATATGAATCTAATGAAGATAAATGCTCATTTATTTCTTGATAAATAAATTAGATTTCTAAGAACTTAGGAAAATTTGTGAGCTAGAAATTATTGATTACTTTATTGTTGGGCCTTTATTATTTTAGGTATTTTATCCCGTCTGGCAGCTGAGCCTACTGGTTATGCTGAATGCTACCCTGGACTGGATGAAATGCAGGATGCTATAGATGATTCTGACGATGAGGTGGACTACACAAAGATGGACCAGGGAAACAAAAAGGGCCCTGTTGGAAGGTGGGATTTTGATACTCAAGAGGAGTACTCTCAGTATATGAATAGCAAAGAGGCCCTCCCAAAGGCTGCCTTTCAGTATGGTGTAAAAATGGCAGATGGGCGAAGGACTAGGAAGCATAATAAGGAGAAGAATGAACGGGCTGAACTTGACAGAGAATGGAACAAAATCCAAAATATTATACAAAAGCGTAAAGGTCCTGGAGATGAACCTGGAACCCCACAATTTAAAATTCCAAGATATTGATAAAGTTTATTTATTTAGAAAAATACTTATTTTTCTATCACAAATCTTTAAAGAAAGAAATTGTTTGTATTTGTTAAATTTAATTTTTTTTTAATATAGCTCATCGTTGATCACTTTCAGGCAAAAAATCACTATAAATGATAATTTCGAATTAAACATAATGTTCGTAAAGTAATTTTGCATACTTATGAGAAGGAAGAGGATCTTATTTTGTAACAAAATGTATAGAAAAAATAAACTTTTATTTTATTTATTTTTTTTTTAACTTTCTGTCTGTCAACAGTGAGTAAAGAAGGGTAGAATTGGATTTAAAGTAATATCTATCGAAACTATAGTCTCAGCATAGGTCTGAAACATATCTACAAAAATTAATATTTTATTTAGTTTCCGATCCAGCATTTATCTGAAATGCTAAGGATTTCGTTGTGTTGTTCGAAAAATGCAGTACTTCAGAACATATATATGTCGCCTAGCATGGCTTGTACCGGTGTTCAAAGGAAACATTGGCAAATTGTTTAACCAACGATTCTAAAATAGAAAAAAAAAATAGTATTTAGTTAACAAAATATGTCTTCTAAATTCCAATTGCCTCCACTTTAAGAATGAACCTCATTTCGAATTTTATCACTCTCTTAANATATATATATATATAAAATATCGCTGAGGAATTCATTTAATGCAGTTTCTGCCTGACGGACTTTTCTGTTTTCTGATAGCTGCATCTGTAGCTCTTGGTCACAAAAAGATACTAAACCAGCAGAGTATTTACAGATTGCTGACTTAGTGGAACAGGGACCCAGGATTACAAGGTGAGGTGTCACACTTAATAAATCCTTATACCCTACTGTAGGTACTGAAATATGCCTACATTTTTCTTTCTAGTAGTTTTTGTTATATCTTCATTATTTGAGCCTCATGGAGGTCCAAAGTTTTGAAATTCATTATGTTCAAATAATTTTATTCAGTTTTATATTAAATAATACTATAGAAACATTAATAGTATTTATGCTTTTAATATATAACAAAATAAAATTATATTGCTTTTTTTTCTTAATTAACCTCCAAGTTACCTCATATCTTGTAGGTTCCAATGAAAGGACGAATTCGTTCATGAACAAACTCTTATTAAATCCTACAACTCTTGAAGAGCTATTAGCAGTCCTTTAAATTGACAATTTAATGACATCTTTAATTTAAAACAATAGAAATTTTTAAAATAAATGGAAAAAAATTTCAGGATAGTTTCAACAAAGTAAAATGATAAACCATAGGATTTCAGTGGTTTTACTATAAAGTTACAAGTGCTAAGTTTTAGATTAAATGGTTATTATGAGTCTGGCTCCTTGAAAAAAAATAATGCTATACCTAATAGCCAAAGTGGATATAGGAAAGGGTGAACAATTAATGACTTGGTCCAAATAGATGAAGAATTAGAGTATAAAGAAACAACAAGCTATAGGAGTATTCTTCAATGCTGAGGCCGCTTATGGTGACACAATTCTCAAGACAATTCAGAAACTAGTTTTCAGAAGATGTCTTCCAGTCTTTATTAATCAATTTATGAGTGACTGCATGTTCAAAGTCCATATATAGGAAATTTGTCTTCGCAGACATACAAACAGATTAAGTCTCCCACAGGGTTGTTAAGTTCTCGGTACGATGCTAATTATATCAGCAGGAACAGGTTTCTGTAACTAGTGGAGTCAAAATGTTTCAATTGGTAGATGATTTGGCTATCTTTTGCTGGGGATTTGATCTTCAACAAATAACCATTGAACTCTAAGAAGCCATAAATAAACTCAGGATCACCAAATAGAAGAAGTACAACGGAGCCCATGAGCTTAAAACTAGGAAATATAGATATACCATATGTTCAGTCTTGTAAATTTCTGGATCTAATCCTTGATTAAAGATTAACTTGGGAAAATCACATTAAACACTTGATACTAGAGTGTCAAGCCAAGTTTAATTTACATATAGTATGGTTCACTAGTCTGCCCCCATTTAGTACCTCAAATGGGGTGTCAACAGGTGTAGCATGGTTCGTAAATACAAGACTATTATTTGCTAAAATTTAAACTATGGCTCCTTGTCTATGCCTCCCCTCATCCAAGCATACTCATTAAATTAGATAGTGTCAATCATGTCATGGCCAGAACATTATTCAGCACTTATTCCACTAATCCCGAACTTAGCTTGTGTGCAGTCAATACCTCCCCTAACACCCTATTAATACTTGAGTTTATTCCATGAAAATTCGAAAGCAACGTTACCACCATCTCTTAGAATGCATAATGCTCTAAATGAAATAAAAGAAATTTTAAAATTTAATAAAAACTCATATTGCCCCTAGGACCCTCGTAAAGCCTATAAATAAAACCTCTCTAAAATGAAGAAGCATTCAACATTCAGATCAAAATGCATACCAAACAAAATTTAATGATTAGTTGAAATCTTTACCATTGTGTACAATTATTTACACATATGGTTCAAAAATGAACAACACCACTGAGTAAGCAGTTTTTAGTTCAGACTGTACCTGAAAATACAAATTTACAACAGAATCGTTTTAGTGCTCCGTCTGTGTATGTCCTCTTCTGAAGATCTCATTTAGTGTTCTAAAAGCTTTAACAGCATGTATTCTAATCACCCAGCTGTTAAACTTGTTCAGGAATATATCACCACGTTAGGAGATATTAAGAATAGCGTGGTCTTTTTATGGGTTCCTGGACATGCAGGAAAAGAAGGTAACGAATTGGCAGAAATAGCTTCGGAAAGTTCTCTTAGGCTGCAGCTACCAGAACTAGCAATTGTCACGCCTTACCACAAAGAGAAAAAGCTGGCAGGCTTTGAAGGAGCGAGAGCCCACCGAGTATTTTAAAGAAGATAAAAAGAGGAAGTAGGTTGTAATTGAACGCCTCAGGATCGGCCATACTCGAATCACTCATGGATACTGAATAAGTAATGAAGTACAACCACAGCGCATGCATTACCAAGAACGGATCACAATAGAAAACATTTTTTCCCGATAAGATCCTTCCGCTATATCCAAAGCGCTTAACGACAAATATTCTATACTGAATCAGGTGATCTCTTTCTTGAAGGAAATATAAATTTTAATCAAATTTAGTAACCGGTGAATATGTTCCTATTATCCGTAGGTAGCGGTTCACCTCTGCTTCCAGATCCCATAGGAACCACTCTGCTTCCAGATCCCATAGGAGTCACTCTGCTTCCAGATCCCATAGGAGTCACTCTGCTTCCAGATCTCATAGCAGTCACTCTGCTTCCAGATCTCATAGGAACCACTCTGCTTCCAGATCCCATAGGAGTCACTCTGCTTCCAGATCCCATAGGAGTCACTCTGCTTCCAGATCCCATAGGAGTCACTCTGCTTCCAGATCCCATAGGAGTAACTAGTAACGTATCCGCCGCCGCCATTTCGCTTCCTAAAAGTATTATTAATTCGTGCCGCCGTATGTGCCTCCCCGTTACAATACAGTCCACTACTCCTCGTGCACACACGACTGCCACGCATTCCCAGAAGGTAAGTGCTCTGAATTTTTGGGTTTTTCGCTTGGCCGAGTTGGAAGCCTTTAATTTCAGGGCCGCTTTGGAGGAAGGGCTGCAGGTCAGAGCGAGGACCGAGCTGCCTGGCTGAAACTAAATTGTAAGTTGTTATTTTGTTACCTCTTATATTCAATTTTTCTTTCTTTTTCTTTTATTTTTAATATTAAATATTTATTCTTTATTTGTCTCATTCGAACCAGCGAAAACGCCGCCACATGACCCCTAAAATTTGGAAAAAACACAAGAGCCGGCGTGGAGGGTACTGGCACCACCGATCACACCCTCTGCCGCAGGCCTAGTAGCCTATTGTGGGCCTCCCAAGGCAAAGCTGGCAAGATGTGAGCATGTGGAGCTACCTTTCCGCGGGGTCGGGTTCCCGGTGGGGTTGTGTATTCTTTATCATTCCCCGTAGACTATTTGTGAACAAAAGTGAGGAAGGCAAGCGAGTGTATGTGTAAGTGCATTTGTGGGTGTATTATATAGTATGTATAGCTGCACATATATGGTATACCATAATAAGGGGGTGTTTAATAAATTACCGTTTTTCAATCAAATATTTGAAAAAAAAAAAAAAAAAAAAAAAAAAAGCAATGTAGTGCATTGATTACTTACCACTAACCGCTGATCGGTTTACTCATTATTGGTTTATCAATCACGTAGCAGTTAGTGACTGAGTAGCAAGCAGCCTACTTCTTGCACGCAGTGGCTCCTAAAAAATTCTTAGTGAAGTTCAGTTTTGCGGTGGCAAAAGTTTAGGAGCATTATGGATAAAATCTCCTACCTAGCTGAACCTCAACTATTTATGTGCTCATATACTTCACGTTCAATTATTTTCTTTCTGTCTTCTGTAATAATACCGTCTATATACTTTTATAACGTTTATTATATTACATTTAACGTATTATAGATCAAAACAAACGCACAGAAACATACCAAAACACCAATCCGAATTAGATCTCACCGCTCCACTCCCCTTAAAATCCATTGTCCATTTCTCTTGTACATATACTATATAGAAACACCAGTATACCTGGAAGGGTCTCAGACTTCTGTTATTCTATTGGTATGGCTTCTACGCAAACTATGATCATCCTTACCTAGCATTCTTCGATCCTTCCTACTCACTAGTCCACAATGCCAACAGTCAAATCTGACAGAAACAGTTAAATATTTATGATTGACTCTTAACAGGCAATTTACACAGGGTAAATCTCCTGTTGAGAGTCATGTGTGTGTAAATCTCTTAACAGACGATTTACACACACACACGTAAGACTAAACAGGTCATTTTAGAGATAGAGATAGAGATAATATTTTCTGCTTTACTAGAAATAAATACTAGAAACGAGATAGAAATATTGATATAATTATACACTCACACACATATATATATATAATGAAACACTCGCGGCTGTGATATATATAATAAATAAGAACAGGAGGAAAAAAGAGTGTATTAAACACACAAAAATAAAAAATTATCGGGAAGACATTTCACCTTTCATCGGTGAGGAGTGAAAAGAGCCTCCCTTCACTCCTCTCTGACGAAGAGCAAGAAGTTTTCCTAAAAACTTTACTCATTGAAATTTTCTATTTTTGTTTGTTCACTGCACTCTTTATCCTTTTTTTTTTTTTTTTTTTACTACTGCCTCGTTTTTTTAAGTAAAAACGTGTTGTATACAATTTGCTATGAAATAGCAGTCCGTGTGCTATGGTGGTGTGAGTGTAATTGGTACACCATCTATAGCGACCCTCTTACCCGTAGGTATGTGCGGGTTGTGGCGAGAGTATGTCTGCGGACGTTGAGCTCCGAAGAGCTTTACAAATGAAGTAACTGGTGAGGCATAACCGGCGTTTTTATGATGTATGACGTCCGGTGTGTCCTAGTGTCATGAAATTGGAGGAAAACTGATTCATTTATTTATCCCACCTGTTCTTGTTTACTATATATCACAGCGGCAGTGTGTTTCATTCTCTCTATACATTTTACATATATACATATACGTATACGGTATGCGAACGGTTGGTACGTATAAACAACCCCTTCACTGTGACCTAACTAACTGCTTAGTAGAAGTTTTAAAAAAACTTCTATTTGCCGATTTTCCAATCGGGGTCTTATCTTTCTATTTTTAAAACTTTATAATATCTAAAAAAATAGGAAGTAAAAAAAAAAAAGTTATTTTTTATGATGATCTGGGTGACGGATATTTGACAGTTTTCCGTTATCATATTTCTGGGAATAATGGAAAATGATATAAGAGCTATTTCCTTTTGCGAGCCAGTCCAAGATGAAAACCTTTTCCTCTGGCTTTCAGGAGAGTCGATACCATCCCGAGTTCTGTAACGACGTTCAAAATAAAATTAAAACCCCAGATACAAAAGGGGAAAACTCATTGTAGCCCCCACCTCCCGCAACTCCGTTCGCCGTCTTCTAACTTCCTTACCGTAATGGAATATGAGCTCTCTCTCTCTCTCTCTCTCTCTCTCTCTCTCTCTCCCTCTCTCTCTCTCTCTCTCTCTCTCTGTCTCTCTTCCTATATCTAAAAACGCGCACGCACATACATAGGAGCGCCCTCACATGCAAATACATAAACACACGCACATATACCCGCACTTATATATATATCTGCCTTTATGTTTCCTTTTAAGGCAGAACTCTTCCTCCGAAGTCCAGGGTACGACGTAACAAACAAGCAGTTGCTTTCCTTTATACAGAATATGACAGCAGAAGATGGCAGGGTGTCTTAAGAGCAGGCTGCTTGTGGTAAAGCCTTCTAAGGAAAAATTTCTTTGTTTCTACTTTATTTTTTAATTAACTAAATAAAAATTGTTCTTACAAAACGAAGTTAAATTAATTTAGATGAAGACGATATAACATAATAATGCAATTAATTAATTGTTTAAGTTTAAAATTCTATTAAAAACTTATTTTACGAATTAACTTTAATAATAGATATAATTATGAAAAAAAAATTCAAAAATTCACATATTCATTCAAACATTCAGTTTAGGTATAAAAAATACACACAGACCCATATATATATATATATATGAGAAACATATAAGAACAATAAGACGAGGTATTTATTGGTAAGTAAAGTAGAGGTTGGGTTCCTTTCATAAGATATCTCCAGAATCTCCTACCTCCCCTCTGCCCGAAAACTCCAGGATTGCAAGATTTATTTGGAAATGTGGAATGAGAACGAGTAGGAAGAACTTCTCGAATTTAATAGGGGGAGGGGGAACTGGCAAGTTGCTAAATACTAATGTCCTGACACAAACAATCCCAAGAAAGTAATTTAAGTTTGAGTTAATATATTAAAAGGGTAGAAAGATTGGGGAAAGTAGAATAATTATTCTGCTTATAATAATTAACTTATTATTTTTATTTGTTTTAATACCGACATTAAATAAAAAAATATAAAAATAGTATACATTTATTTGAGACTTTACTTCGCTCTACAGGTTTCGCGTCAAAAACTCTCACCTTTTCAGGAGCTTTATATATATATATATACACCAGTATTTATAAATTAAAATTCTTCCACCAATTTATAATTTATATTCTTATCTGCTGTTTATTTTTTTTCTTCTATTATATCCTCAAACGGCAACATTAAAATACATTTACAGGTTGATGGTAAAATTTAATTCTAGCATCCAATAATAATAATAGTTCTTGAAG
>KZ806875.1:364688-390914 GCA_000696205.2 Oncopeltus fasciatus
GTTTGAGGAATTTACTCTATCAGATATATATATATATATAAAGTTTTAAGAAAATACAAAAGAACAACCATTTGATCTTTAAGATAAGTTATTACCCTACCTGTTTACTTAAGCTTGCTAGATCAAATAGTTATTTACTTTTTCCCTATCAATCTTAAAGGCACATGAAAAATCTGCTTAGTCTACACTGTTAATATATTCACTAATATTCAAGCTGTGGTCAAGAGATGTGTCAAATATCTTTGAGTGGGTCTGTTGTAGGCTGTAACCATGGAAAGCAAAATCTTTTTAGTATTTGAGACCTATTCTGATTTCAAAACAGGAATAATAGCTAAAATACATGAGCTTAAGACTGCTTCAAATGAAACTGCTAAGACAATAAGCAGCTTTATACTAGAGATGTTATAGGAGTATAATAAACTGCATTTAGTGGTGAAAACACCTTTACTAATTTAGGAAGAATTCACTATAATTTAGATGAAATTGTATACACATATTTCAAATCAGAAAAGGAAAAAGATCTTAATAAAGAATCCCCAGCACATAACTTAAACCAGACCATACATCTTGGATGTGGCTTGCTCAGCTAAGATATTGATTCTCTCGTTATGAAAACAAAAAGAGATTTATTTTTCTGAAGAGATTCATTAACAGCCAAGAAAATAAAAATAAAAATGAAATACTAGAAGTTTTGTGTATTGCCTTCAATTTAAAGAATATTTAGAGTCTCAGCCTATTCTCAGCAATATAAAGAAAAGTTAATTTTGCATTTTTATAATGAATTTTAAACTTCTTCCTTGTTTTTTACCTCCCATTTAACCACTTAGGATCATGGAAGGAAGGGCTATCTATAGATAGTCGTCCTATTATAAAGAGCCATGGAACTGAGCAAGCTTCATTTTTTCAATAAAAGTTTGCCCTGATTAGGACTAGCTTTACGAGTTCATAACAGATCCCCAGGGCTAAGACGGCACCTTACATTATTAGTATAAAAAGAAGATTATGCCTCATTTTTTGATTCAGTATTATATTACTGTTTAAACATAATTCTTTCTTTAATTTGATCATTGAAAAAAAAAAAAATTACTTAAATTGAATTTTTCATTCAATAATATTGTTTATTTATATGGCATCAACTTTAAATTAAATTAAAATTTTAAATTATGACTGCTGTTTTAACTGGTCATTTTTTTAGGCATAAGCTGAGCTGATCAGCTTATAAACATTAACATTTTAAACATCAATTTTCATTCAACTCTGTGTGTTTGTGTGTATGCACACTTAGTAAGGTGGGAAGTGTTTTCTATGCATCAACAAATTTTTTTTTTTGACATATAATTATATTAGTGTTAAAGGAATTATAATAATATGTAAAACTTAGCAAGGCTTGTAAAACCTTTTGGGTATTTCAATCCCGTATAATTTTAATAAATTCTGGAGGATTGAACATTTTGTATTCCTTCTCTGTTAAATAAGCATATATTTTAATTTTATTATTTCAGTTTTTAATAAATTGCTGTTTCTTATTGAATAACAACCAATTTATCTTATGAAAAACCTTTTGAGCCTTAAATTTTTTAATCTCAGTGAATTGGAAATTCAATTCAATTAAAATTATAATTTATGATGGAGAGAAATTATGAATATTAATTGTAATTTTCAATTTCAGTGCCTCTATTTATTTATATTCACTTAGCAATAATTTTTTTTAATATTTGATAAATTAATTTCATTTTTAGCTTATTTGGATAAGCAAGTTCATATTGAATTTATGTTCATAATGAATCACCCAAAACATGATTATTAAGTAATTAAAATGAGCTTATCTATTTAAAATAACTCATTCCCTGAGAATTCTGCTTAAATAGAATTACAATCTGTTTAGGATAAGCCTTATAAGATGTTTTTTATTTATAAGTTGTCAGATTAAGAAAGATCTTAAATGATGGTGCATTTTTTTTTATTTATAGACCACTTATATTCATTAGGAGTTTGCTTCTTTCTTTAATATCTTAAATTTGATAAAGTTGCCTAAAAGTTTTTCTTATTTTATCATAATTTTATTAGTCTGTCAATAGAAAATTTATAATATAGTTTTTCTTAACCTCTGGTCTATAAAAATGATTAATACCAAGAGAGTAATATGTCAAAAAAGCAAAAAAATTGAATATATATATATGTGTGTGTGTGTGTTTAAAAGGGGGATTTTGTGCAATATTTGTTAAGTATGAATATTCATGCAATTTCTGCTTAATGCTACAATTCTTGTCTGTTTATTACATTAGTGTTCTAAGTGTATAAAGTGAATAGAGCAGAAGTCTTAGGTGTAGTAAAGTTCATTTTTGTCCTCCTATATCCGGACATTACTTTAAAGTTGTTTTTTTTAATACACAATATAGAAACCATTATTTTACTAATCTGTAAAAATTGTTTGTGTCAGACATTTTTATTCCAAGAAAATCATTTTTATCATTATAATTAATTGCCACTGTTTTTTGTTTTTTTTGTTTTCTTAACATTTATTTGTAGATCAAACTCAAATACTAAGCTAAATGCAAACAATTATTTTTTTTCAGTTTTTAATTTATGCTGTGATTTTTCAGAAGATAAATCATTTAGCATAGAAGGTTTGAGGAATTTACTCTATCAGAATAAAAAAAAAGGTACTAAATTTATCAGTAGCAAGGTTGCATGAATATATTATCTTTATAAATTTCATGTAGAGAATAAATACATTTTCTCAACTGTTATTAAAATAAATTTTAGAAAGAACTGTATATTCTTTTTGTATAAAATACTTATTTGATACTTTCTTCCCCCAACACACGAATAGGGATTTAATATAAACACAAAATTTTACTTAGTGATTAGTATTTTCTAAGATTGGGAGTTGTTTATATTTCTTTCAATTATTGATTGTGTTATACCTATAAGTGAAACATAATTAGTAATAATAATTATCTTATTGCCTTTGTAAACTTGTAGTGCATTGCTATCACTTCGCACATCTACCCTATATAGTCTGTTAAAGTCTTTCATTAACCTTGATATCTTCTTCTTTAACTTTATTTAAAAATTAAAAAATGAATAAATAATTTGGTGCTAAATCTTAAGATATTTAAATTTTATTAACAAATAAAATTCATCAACTAACATTAGTTAGTTTCGATTGTATGGCATATTGTGTATACTATATATATATATGTGTGTAAATGCCATTCATATATAACATATATATGTGTATGTTAAAAGCAACTAATTTAAGTGTTTTGTGCTATTAAGGTGGATTTCTAATAAATGAACATTAATTTACCCACAACATAGTTTGGTTTGCAACTAAACTAGGAGGAGGACCACTAATGCTTACTATTTGATAAGTAAACAGTTATGTAAAGTTACAGTTATTTAATCTTTGACTAGTAGAGTTTCTCATTTATAACTCAAGAAATTCACTATTTCTTATCATTAGAAAATCATATGAAAAATTTTTTTGTAAATTTATTAGCAATCCAATTTTGAACCAGCATGAGGTTTGGGAATTGGTTTCCAAAAACACAAAAGTAAAAAAATATAGGTCTTTTTATAGGAAAATTGGTTAAGTTTTCTATTTTCTAAACTTAATTCTCGATTACACTATTGTTGAATATTTCCGCACTGAAATTTATAATTATTTAAAAAAACTTGTAACAATTTGAAATATTTATTTATTTTATGTTAAAATGTAAAACATTTATTGTTAAAAGAACACATTTTTGTAGTTTTTCCAAAAAAAATAATTGACTTATAAAAATTGTGAAATCTCATGGGATAAATGTAAATTTTTTTATATTTTTTTTTTGCTCTGAATATAACTTATTCCATTATCTATTTTATTTAAATAGGGATAAATTTGGCAAGAATATCCATTTGTTTGTGAGTAAGAGGGTAGAAAAACATATTTAAATTTTTACTTAAAATTTAACATGTATTCAACTTGTCTTAACTAAAATAGTTGATTTCTTAATTTCACTGAAGTTATTTTTTTTTTTTTTTTGCTGGGTTAGCCTCCCTTGCAACCACTAAGGGTCATTGGAGGGAGGGGCTATCTACAGGTTGCCACCCCATTCTAAACACCCATGGCTCAGGCCAAGCTTCTATATTATAAATAAAAGATTGACCTGGGCGGGATTTGAACCCGCGGCGTCAGGATTGCGAGACCCGTACGGATCCCCTGAGCTAGCCTGGCGCCCCCACTGAAGTTATTGGAAATTGTACCCATTTCAGAAAGACCTAATTAAAACAAGGGCATTGGACTTGGTTATTCAAAATTGAAAAGATATTTATTAATTTTTCATTTATAGAAATGATCTATTTTGAGAGAAGATTGGTAGAATTTTCTGTAGCTAGGAGTTGAATGAGATACTTGACCACAATTTTATCTAAGCAATCACTTCGATACACTTACATAATTTATATGCACTTGCAAGCCACTTACTTATTTTCAGAAATGCCAAATATCCCAATTTAAACATAATGGAATGAGCAAAGAAAATTAATATATCTACCTTATTTGTTACTTAAAATTATTTGAGTAGACACTCTAAATAACAGTAGAATTAGATACTTGCTCCAAATTTTAAAACAAAGTGGACTATAAATTAAATTATCACTGAATTATATTAGTATAGATAAATGTATTTTAATTCAAACTCAGTTATCACAGTATATAATTTAGGATCCCTAAAGCTTTTTATATTTGGTATCTTAAAATTGTTTAAAGTATTTTCAAATATAAACCATTCTTTAAAGAACTATAACCTCCAAAAATTTTTTACTTGTGTATACCTGTGAAATGAATGTAGTAAGTGTAGTTTTAGGATTCTACTTGTCTTCCTAAAAATTGTACTTTTTTTTTTTTTTTTTTTAATACAATAATTATTAATAAAAATCTTTGTGATAATGAAATACTATTTAGAAATTTTAAGTATAAGCTTTCTGGTTTTTAAAGGATGGGGATTAACTGAGAGAATCAGCTCAGAAAACCATTAATTAAATTAAGTTTTGGGCATCATTGAATATTCTCAAAAAACATTAATTTTTTTATTTATAAAACTTAAAATTTTAACTCCAGTTTTATTTAATAGTTATTTATATGTTGAATACATTTTAATGCGGCCAATATATGTCAACAATTTTGATGAAATATTTTTTATTCTGGAAACTTAAGGCAGATAAAAATAAAAGAGAAGCAGTTCTCTAAACAGAAATTTTATCATAATAATATCATTATTTATCTATCTTAAACATGTGTTCTTTTTCAAAATTCAGTCTTTCTTGCTGAGATTGGATCCTCTGCAATACACTCCTAACAAGTATGTAAATTAATTCAATACCCATTTATTTTACATTTCTTTATATAATGGACATTTCTTTATTTACATTACTAGAACATTTGGATAATAAAAGTTGCTGCTAATGATTCCAGAGATGTTATTATGGCTAGTTGTGTGGGTTTAAAGTTTACCATCTAAACATACTACTTTTAAATCTTATGTAAAAATTTGCCAGATATTTACAATAAAAAAATTTATATTCCCTACCCCATTTTAAGCTCATATACATACATGCATACTACTTTAATTGTCATGATTCTTTTCAGTCTTGCTTCTTCCACAAGCACACTCTAATAACCCCACTTGAATTAGATATCACTCATTAGGAAATAAGATATTATTTAAACAAAAATTGGCTTGAAAATAAATATTTTTTCATTAAGTTAAATATTAAAAAAAAAAAAAAAAAAATAGATGCTATAACTATCTTAATGATTTTGGTATTAGGGTATCATTTCCATTTTTATGATTTGCAAGTACTTATTTCCTTCCATAATTTTTGTTGGGGGTTAATTTAAATCAACTACAAAACACTTATATTTTCTATTACATAATGTAGTTACATATTTATGAATTATTAAGAACATTTTTTTCAATGTGGATCGCAGGTTTCAACTGAGGTTAATACCTAAAATGTATTTAACCAAGCAGAAAGCTATTAGAAGATAGGCCATGACCATGGCAACTATAAAATCAAACATTATTTTTGGGTATTTATTATTTGTTTTGGACTGATGATGCCATTATTGAAGAAATATCTCAACTGAAGTAACTAATTTGTTAGCTTTTTAAAAATTACTGATTGATGATTCATTTTTATGCTTTATAAATAATATGAATTGAGATTTTATATTTTAAATTTTACAAACCTGCTCATTAAAAAGAATTATGAGTTTCATTTCTTGAAATTTAGTTAATATAATTACAATATTTAGGGTTCTCCTTTGAATTGTGCCTCAACTGTATATTTTAAATAAATAATAGCTTTAATAAACATAAAAAATATATGAATATTTAATTGTCTTTTTAAGACAAATTATAAACCCCATTGAAATAATATTGTAATAACTTTAAATTTCATATTAATGTTAATTTCTATCAAAGTTTATGGTCTAAATAATATTTATTAAGGAAACACTAAGTTTGCATTAGTATTGAATGTGCCAAATAAATACTTCAGACCTATGTATTAGTTAATGTGTATCATTTTTTAAACTTCTCAAGTATCTTTTTAATTTCTGTAAGTTTATTACTTTGGAGATTTTAAATAACAAAAAATATGTCATATTTAAATATATTAATTAAAAACATTTAAAAAATTTTTCTTTTCAAATCACTTTCCCCTAAATGCAAAAATATATCACTTTTGTAAACCAAATTTACATCTCATTGAGTTCAGCTGTATTATTTATTATATTTCTGCAGAATGTATTGCCTTCAATTTACCTTATTTTCTTTGAGCACAAAACTCTTAATTAGAAGGATGTATTTCTGAAGTATAAACAGATCTTTTCATGGCACCAAATACCTCTCAATCACAACTTATACACAAAACTTTCACCTTCATCCTTTTTCTAGTTCTAATATTTATGCATATGTATTTTTTTTTTTTTTTTTTTTTTTTTTTAGCATTAATGTAGAACATTGCAATACTGAGCTAAGTTGCTATATTACCTAAAATCGGTGGACCAAATAAATCAATTATTACACTCTAAATACATTACATAAAATATAATAGAGTTAAATATATAATTATATTATATTTATATCGCCAAAAAAGATATAATAAAGTAGAAAGTTTGGATTGGAAAATTCATTTTTTGTAAGAAATGGCCTCATGTATTATGGAAGAATGATCTCAAGACCTAAGGATAAGGATTGAAATATTTGTCTATTATATTAACTGAATGTATTTTATTGAATCTGATTCTGCTCTTTTTCTATCGAAATACTTCACTATTGTTTATACTTCAGAGTGAGTTTAGCTATTTTTACTTGCATACAAAAGCAATACATAAACAATGAAATGTGTATCCTATTTAATATCTCAATGTTACCTGTAATAAATTTAGAAATAAGTGTGCAATCTAGTCATATCAAAAACAAAAAGCAGTATGATTCATTATATTTGCCCTTCAGCCTCTATGGCTTGATATAATTTTGGTGAATAAAAGAAAAAAATGTATAGCAATTAATATATTTTAGACCTCTTTATATCATATATTTTTTATATTAGACAATTATTGTTTTTCGTTTTTGTTTACTTTATGTAAAATTAATAAATGTGATACTGCATGTTCTGTTTATTTTAACACATAAAATACCTCATTCATAAAGACCTGATAAAATAAACATTATTATTCTAACTTGAATGTTAAGTTAATTTTCTAATTGTTATATTAGACTAAACTATTAATGGGAAAGAGTGGATACACTGCTGAGGTTCTGAGCCAAAGGTCCTAGGCTCAATTTTTTTTCTTTCTGTACTTCTGTTATTAATGACCCACAGGATTCCTGAAGTGCTTCAAGGAACACCCAGCTCGAATTGAGAACTTTTTTTTCATTGAATAGAAAAAATTAAGCGGCCAGAATGATGTGAACTAATCTTCTCTTGTGTTCTGTAAATAAAACCAATCATAATTTCCTGTGCTGAAAAAAAGGGACAGTTGTTTGATATGTTAAACTTCCAACGTGACTTACTTAGGCTTGAATGCCAACTTGTCTAGACCTTCATCAAATATGTGGTTTGCACTGTTTAATCTAGAGTTAATTCTTCAGGAAAGGTGTTGTAAAGGCAGTTGATTTTATTTATAACATGTTTAAATTGTGTTATTTATATCTAGAAAGAGCTTTCATTGTCATTGTATAGCTGGGCTGTTGTTAGATAAGTATTTAAATAATACATGAATCTTAAACATCTATATTAAATCAATGTCAGTCTGCCATTGCAATACTGTTAAGAACTGACTCTCCTTAAGAGTCGTATATCTATTCATTAAAATTTCAGTTTTACATGAATGGTAGTAAAAACTACTCAGCTCTGATAAACTTAAGGGCTTTGTTTTCATTATACCATTGAAATAGGATATTATTACCACAGAGATATGTATGATTACATCTTGACATGGCTTTTAAAAGATTTCCTCCCTATCCCCTTTTCTTTATCAGATATAAAGCTAAAAATAAAGTCTTCTCAATATGAATCATTTAAATTAAATAAATTTTTTATTTTAAATAAATGTGGGTGCCTGCTCTTATTGTCCACAGTTTTGAAAGTAAAGAAACCAAACCATTCATTTGATCTTTATGCAGCAAACCATTAAGTGAGTTACAAGGCTGAGGGAAGAGAGAAACTTGATTTTGGAAAGTCAATAACTTCACTATTATTATTAATTGAAAAAAAATGTATTGAACAAAAGAAATAATGTAAAATGTAATTCTATTATGTTATAAAATGTTTTTATAATATAAATATGTTATATGGCTAACTAATAATGGTGCAATAAAAACATGATTATGAAAAATGCTTATTAAAAATGATAATTTTACTAAAATATAAGAAAGATAATTTAATGCCACTACAGCTTCTTTTTAAAATAAAGGAATCAAACTCTATAGTTCAGTTTCATTCCACTATGTATGTATTTGTTAATGAGTGAAATCAGGAAAGAAGGAGGAAGTTTTTAAAATAAAACTGAAAATTAATATTTTCTTTAATGTTACTGTATAAAAAATAAATAATAGAATAATAAACAGCCATCATGCAACATTTATGTTCTATAACATTTTTCACAAAGGCACTATCATGGAAAATTTTTAAGGATATATTTAGGAGGCTTAGCAACTATCTTTTATTTCACTTTGTACTTTTCCACTCATGGGATAAAATTAGTCATATACTTTTTCATTTTTAACCATTTAAAAAAAAACCAACTTAACCAGTTATAACATAGATTATGCTATTAATAATAGATTTTTATTCTCTAATCTGTGATGCAGCTTTGGGTGATTAATTATTTGAAAATACCACAATAATATATATTCTGCATGGAATGTGTGTTTTAAACACACAGGTTATCCAAATTAATAAGGGAGCAATTTTATCTATACTTAATTATAGTTTACTTACCTGTATTTCATAAAATTGCCACATTCATGAAATTGGAAAGGATATAGTGACTAAGAATATAAAGTAATTCAAGTTTTATTATTTCCTATTACAAGACTTGGGTATTGACTAATAAATTAAACATTCTTCAGATATTGAAAACTCAACCACCTCACATTGGACCTGATTGAAAAAGTCCCCAAATATATTCACATATGACTGACTAGCTTACCTAATTACAAAATAACTAGTTCCCAGCTACACTAACATCCAGGTCCAACTAATAAAATTATAATTTTGGATTTATGCTCTATATAATAATTTATGTCAAAGATCGCTACTAATATAAATTGGCAGCTAAATCAGTAGGTGCTCTTTCAAATTCCTAACAATAAAATGTATTATATTTTTTTAATATGATTTTAAATATGACTTTGCTTAAGTGTCATCATATGCCTTTGGCAGCCACCCCCCCCCCCTTCCACGTCAGACTTAGTGATGAGTAACCTTTATTACTACACTAAGTAAATAATTTTTAAAACTAATATTTATAGCCAATGAAAAGAATACTTAATACATCAAATCTATACCCAACAGTGGAAATCAATATGAGATAATAGCACAAAAGGCAAAAAATAAATCCCTGAGCCACTAATGACTAAGTAATAGAAAATTATAGATTTTCATCTTAAACGGCTCAGCAAACTCATATTTTTACAGGTTAGAGAAACAGCTATTGTTCATGCAATTCGGCAGTAGTATCTATGAAATAATTTCAACTCGAATTGCTTACTACAAAGGCTCGATTAATATAAAAATCAGCACTTGGGAAACATTACAATGGAGAACATTTTTTTAGATCAATTTAAAATCTTTTTAAGGAAATAAATTTAATGATTTTTAAGAATAAGATAAGACTAGGTGAAAAAACAAACAAACATGTATATCAGAGGTTTTCTTAAAATAGAATTACAAGTGAACTGACTGATTGGTTCCAATTAGATAGTTTCCATAATAGAGAGGTAGGGTAGCTGAGGGGATCCATTTTAAAGTCTCAACTTTGGTGCTGCAGGTTCAAATCTTGCCTTAATTAAAAAAATAAAAGCTTGCTAGAGGCCATAGATGTTTCGAATAGCATGGAATCTTGTAGGTAGCTACTCTCCCCATAACCATAAGTGGTTGAAAGTGTGGTTAAATGAAAAGTCTGTCACATAGGAACAGTCTAAACTAAGCTAATTCCTCAATATAGATGACATACCACTCAGGGCAACCTCCAAAGCTGTTACCAATCTTATCGGGTATTGAAAGACTTCCCCAGTCCATTATCGGCCTTCAAAACAACTTACACAAAGAATCATGGATACTAAAACACTTACTGTGGGCCAAATGACCAAGGAATGGCATAATCTCTGTAATTTAGAAATAAATAACATAAAATCTCAAACATAATTCTGAAACACATGCCCATCACTTTTTATTAACAGTAGCCGAATTCCACAGACTGACACACTTAAATCCACAAGTAACAAAAATCCAACTTACACATGACAAAAATTTAATAAAACAAGTATGGACATATAGACTATAAATTGACGGAGCAGCCAATCAAACATATAAAGACCCAACAATCCAAAATATTAAGGCTAATCGCTCAGGTCCCTGAATATCTGACATTATACATTGACTTCAATAAACCATCAATACATAAATATTAAATAATATATAAATAACAATAAATACAAAACTCGTTTAAAAGAACTTTATTTATTTTCATGATTTACAGACACAAAAACAGACAGATACGCAACATTTCCACTCCCCACCCACCAGACCAGAAGAGTGAGGAGATGCTGGTAAAGGGACATTCTGAAGGACTGATAATGCCTGGGGAGGCACTGCTGGGTGTGCTATCCCTCAGACATTCATCACTAATTTTTTGAATTATTACTTACATTTAAGATGTTAAGAGCACTGGCATAGATTTAAATATGAAAAAAAAAATTAATAAAAAATTCCTCAGTTGAAGAATATTTGTACTTCAGCTATCCAAAAACTTATATTTTATCAATAAAGAAATCTGTGGTGAGTTTCATTGTACTCAACTAAATATACCCACTGCAGTAAGAAGACTTTTGTACTCATAATTGACATTTCAGAAAATATCTCACTCCTATTCATCCGATTTTCCTCAATTTGGAACTCAGCCTTTCATTTTACATTTAAGAGCAATATTTTATTAAGAAAATAAGAAGTTCCTGGGTCATAAAATAAAAAAAAATAGGTGCAGGTAAATCCCCACTCCTAATCATTTAATTTGCAAGTATAATTTTAAAATATTTCTTTTATTAGTAATATAAAAAAAAAAAAGATATGTTTTCTTTTCTCTAAACTACTATGCCCACTAGGTCAAAAAACTTCATAACTAGTACTAGACATTTCAGGTAATCACTCACTCCTACTGATCCGATTTTGCTCAATAACGTAGTTAGCTATTTGATTGTATTTAAAGGCAACATAATAAATTTTATTAAGAAACACTCACACATCAAATATTTTTGGTGTCTCATAGGTATAATCTGACAAGAAAAAAAAAATTTTAAAAATCTGTCATCAGAACAACTTTAATAGCTACATTTCTCTTACTATTTTAATAACTGTTAACAGAACCAACAGTAAATGACTTCCTAAGAAGTAGATCTTTTACAATCGGCAAGAAGAAAAAAAATTTGAATCCAGCACCAGAACTAACCATAAACACAAGTATCAAGAACCATTTTTAAACTCAATTGGGGATAGAATTCAGATGGAGTGATAATCTATTTTTTTGCAATCTAGACTACGAACAAAATTACAGTCCCGTATTGAGTAAATTTCTGAAAAATAACAAGTGCAGTAGCAATGTAGGAGTGTAGAAGAGTAGGCTGGCTAAATAAGAAAAATCACCTAAAAAAAAAGAAAATATGATGAAGAGAGGCAGAAATAGCACAGGATTTTTTGACTCCGTATTAATTTATCTATTCATAAGTACGATCTATTGCAGACCATGGACATAAATCATTTTAAAATCATAAATCTGAAAATAAAAGCACAAAACAGGAAGCTACCATAATACTTCCTCTGTTATCTCCTGTGTTCTGCTAAACTGCCTCTGCCCATCTTGCCTTATGCCTAAAAACCTAATTTCCAGAACCCTTAACCTCTCCAACCTATGGAATATATATTCCATAACAAAAACATTAAACACATAACAGACATTCTTAACCACAATGCTTCCCACGACACATAATAAACAGATTCATCAATCAATTTTATAATTTTTATTTCACTCCCCCCTCCACTCCAATTCCACCTAGTGACACTGCAATATTCCGTTCCCTACCCTATATTCCCGCTCTATCAGAAAATATCAAAAAAGCTCTAATTAATACCTGCCTCTGCCCATCTTGCCTTATGGTCCCTTTCCTGCGTATGCCTCATCACTGTCATTCATGGTAATTCCACTAACAGTGCCAAATCTCTATTTGGTCACCATACATGAGGCTTGATCAGCCTCGAAGTCACATTCCTTCTTAACTTGATCTAAAAGCCACCTGGCTTTATAGTCATGTCTTATTCTTTTCATATGGCCAAACCTTTTTAGCTGCCTTTCTTTTATCACCTTTTGGATAGATCTTATTCCTAGATTCTCATTAACTGATAATTTTTTATCTGGTATAGAGTTTTTTTTTTTTAATATTCGGTTTAGAAACCTCATTTCTGCAGGAACAAATTGATAGCCTGGCAATCAAGAAGCATCCTACATAAAGGAGCACTGGGATGAAAATTAATTTAATTGGTCCAATCTTATGTGCTTTGCTCAATTCTTCCTTTTGGATTATATTCATAACCTACAGATCAATCCTCCTCCATCCTTGCAAATCATTGTTCCCTGGCAGTAGTAGTAATTTTTTAGAGAATATTTAGAGAAAATCAATAAAAGAAAAGTAAAAAATATACATGCTAGTAATTTGCAAAAAAAAATTGTAAGCTTATATATATATANACAAAGATAAATAAAATATCACTTGATTAATAACAAAATAACAATTTACAAGTAATTGTACAATAATAATTATTCAATTAAAAAAATTGTAATAATAGATAAATATTTAGCTTTTTAAGTAATACAAATGTACAAAAATATGTTTTAAAATGCCTTAATTTAAAAATAATATGGATTTAAAAAAGTATCTTTATAGATTGTATTAACTCAATCATTACATAGACTAAATTGAACCCAAAAATCTAAATTTATGCAGAATAGATTTATTAATTTTTAACAGAAAATAAAATAATAAATTTATTTTGTTTTTTCAATTTTGAATAGCAAAATTAATTAATTTTATAATTTGGTTTTTGATAGGATAAAAAATTAAATTTTACTTTACAGATAGTTACAACTATAGGGATAGAATGTGCAGTAAGAATCATTTAAGTAATTAACTCAAATTTTAGTGAAATTTATTATTATCATTTTTTATTCAGTATATTTATTAACTAATATCACAGGCAATATATCATGTTAGGGAGGAGAGGAAGAACATATTCAAATATCTATAAGATAAATGTAATATCTTGTAAGAAATATGCAAATCAAAATTCATCAAAAAATGAGTCAGTGTCTATCCCATCAAGGGCTGAATCCAAGACTGACTGATTTGCGGGAGATATTGAAAATACTGTAGATGGGGAAGGCCTAGATAAGTTTTCTATTTTATTTGACATTTTAGGTTTTTTCACAGGGACTGAAGGCTCATCAGCCTCAGTTTTATTCAAACATGAAGTTACATTATTGGTTTCAGAATAAAGCCTAGAAGACTGACCATCTAAAAGAGAATGTAGTTTTGGCATGTCTTTCTGTTGGTTATTGATATTACTTGTAAGTCCATTACCATTATTTGGATAACTGATTAGTGGCTTCTTTAATGAAAAAGAAGTCTGGGGCTGTTGTACACTCGGGTGTTTACTTTGATTACTAATAGTCTTGAATTGCAGTGTTTTAGGAATGTTCTGGCTCATTTCTTTGTGGCTGTTAAAAGGCATTCTTTGAAGCCCCTGTTGGGCATAAGGTGAATTTTGTTGCATATGAAGAGGGGGCCTGGCTCTTGGTGAGTTGAAACGTGATGGTGGCCTCTGATGGCTAAGAGATACATGAGGCTTGAAAGTTGGTCTAAACGGAGGTGTAAAAGGACGATTAATTGATGGTGACAAATTATTGAAAGGTGGACCCACAGGTGAAACTGTTGGAACGGATTTATAAAGTGAGTGGCTTTGAGGAGAATCACTCCCTAACTGTTGTAGTCTTGTTTGAGTCATTACTCTTTCCCATTCCTCTAACACTTCTTTGGTATTCAATCCACAAGATGATTGCATCGTTGTAATTTTTATACCACTATCTGAAATAAAAAATTTCAATCATAATAAAAAACAAAAGAAAAGAGCAATATTTTTATTATATTTTGCAAGTTTTTGTTTTAATATGAAAAACACTAGTATCACAAAATACTCTGAATTGAACATAGTTAATAACTTACAGCTTAAATATTTTTCTTTAGGGGAAAAAGCATTAGTTATTAATTATAAAAAAAAAAAAAAAAAAAAAATGGAAAAGAGTAGAGGCTCAATAAATAATTGGTATCTAATAGAAACAAATTATTCAGAATAGAATAATAGGACTGATGTGCAAACCACTCATTAAATAATTGAACAAGCAATGTTATATAAGTGCACATGAACACATACGAAGCCCCATTAATATTACATGAATATTGGTTTGTTTTAAGCAAGACACACTAAATTGATATTTTCAATATTTTTTTAACCACTTTAATAAAAACAAATTACCTCTTCAGAGATACTGATACCATTGTAAAACATGTATTTTTTTAGGGTTATCAAGTAATATTCAATACTCGGCACTTTTTTCTATGTTTACGTTTTTCTTTAATTTCTGAGCGCTTTCAGAATCAGTGATTCCACCTTCAGAGCTCAGTCACCTTATTATGAGTGTGCTCCTGCCTTGGCAACTNTTCAATTGGTAGAGAGGAGATATTACTTTTACATGTAATTATGATATCTTACATTGTTACTGTGAAGGTCGTCAATCTTATTTGTCCGTTTCCCCTGCCCCCTTAGGGCTGGAGGGGGGGGGGGGTCCATACCCGGAAGAATTTGAATTGTACTCTGCTATTGTTGTTGGCAATTAGCAATTGACAAGATCCTTTTGGGGGAAAAGAAATTTATTTAGTCTTCAATGCGTGCATTTTCATCAGACACTGAAACATATTGGCTGTATGATGGTACGTTTTGGTGGAGAACTATACAAAGAGTTCCAGTGCACCAAAGGAGTAAGGCAGGGAGATGCCCTTGCGTGTCTACTTTTTAACATTTTACCAAGCCTTTCTTATTAAGGATCAGTGAAGAAAGAAAACAAATTTTAAATGTCAGGGGGCTAACATTATATGGATTTAACGGTGATATCAACTAAAATAGGAGAGAATTTTGGGTCAAGGTTGATCTTAAAAACGACATTAAAAAAAAAAAGAAAAGCGTATTTTTTTTTTTTTTTTTATCATCCTTGACCGAACCCCAACAAAGCATTCTTCACGAATAATCTCTGCGGTCAAATACTCTCCATTTCTACTAAAATACCTATTCCGTTAATAAGGAGAAAGCGTGCATGGAGTCCCTGGCTACTCTGAAACAATTCAGTTCTTATATAGCCTTCGTAAAAAAAATAAAAAATTTTCATAATCAAAGTTTGACAAATTTGCAAAGCTAAACTGTTGTGATAGGTTATTGTCTGAAGTGTTTAAGTAATTACTGGCTCCCATAGCTGCAAATAGGGTCAGAACACATTTCAGTCCGCACTTTTCTGAAACACTTGCTGCAGAATTTCTTGCAATGCCATGGTTCGACTAGAAATAGCAAGATACAGTCCACATTCCCCAGTCCGGGACCAATCTCACCCCCAGTGTATCTTACCCCGCCATTCTCATACTACGGCCTTTATTGTCTGCTCGTTAGTCTGCCGGTTGTAAATTAGCCTCAGGCCAGTTCTTAACTGTCCTTTCCAGAGCCTTTTCAAGCCCTTGTCTAAAGAGCACAAACAACTGTCACTTGTTCAGGAAATTAATTTTTTTTTAAATACCTATTGATGGAAATTAAAATCAATTGATACAACTCAAATTATTTACAGACTAGGTCCCCAGGAGGTCGCGGGGCTATCTTCGTTTGAGTCGACGGGGAGGGTTGTAGGGGTTGGAGTTGGAAGAGAAGGTCTGTGCTAGTGGATTAGGATGGAATGACAGTTTGTTGTGGAAAAGGCTGAAGCGGGAAGAAATGAGATCCTGAAGAAAAGGAATATTAATATCATGGTGAAAGGAGGAATTGGATACGTAAAAGGGAGCATTTGCGATTATTCTAAGCGTTTTGGATTGAAAGGACTGGATTCATTGGATGTTGGACAAAGATATTACAATTATAAACTTTGGTTTCCATAATCTGGTGAATTCTTTCATGGATCCAAACAAAAAGTCTAAATACACATTTTGGTTTCTATAATAGGAAAAAAAAAGAAGAAAAAAAAAAGAGACCGCTCAGCACTCGAAAAAACATTCATAGACATTCATATCTTCCTTAATAAACAATTTTTGAATAATATTATAAGTTTTTGTTCCATACATTTCTTTTTCATGCTGATAATAACAAAGATATTAAGATTTTAAACTTTATCTCCCTCTAAAACCCCGCAGCCATTAACAAACTCATCCAACAGTTAGTAAAAATAAGTATAAATATCGAATTTGATTGTTATTTCCAAAATGTCTTATAATAGACAAAGTACTCACAAACACAAAAGTACCCATGCACACATATATTGTGATAAGACCATGAGAGAAGCCAGAGCGAAGAAATATTTTAAAGAAAAGAAAGAGTGCGATGATTTGCAGAGAAGAGAAAAATTTAGATCTTGGTCAAAGCTTTCTGACATCAGTAATGATGGGAAGGACTACACATCTACTATTAAGGATACATTAGAGCATATATTAAATAAATGTGTCCCATGAGATCAGCGAGAAACTGACTCCTTAGTGAATAGGAAACGTTCCTTAGTACATTAGAATGGTGATAGAGGAAGCCATGACTGAAGATGATAATCAGTTCACTAAGAGCAAAACAAAAGTAGCTATACAATCTTTAGGGAAGAAGAAATCACCTGGCCCAAATGTTATTACAGTGAAATTGTGAGGAAGAAATAGTCTTCATGTCCTAAAATGATAAGCTCAACTTAAAAGGAGGCACTTAAACTAAAAGTGTTTAAAAAACTAAAAGTGTTTCTTACAATAAATGCAAGCGAATAGAATAAAAAAATCTTACAACCTTACACCACCGAGGCTAGCCAGATGGTTCATTATTTTCCTTGTACTCTACTGGGAGTCTAAACCCCCGAGCAAGAGGAATATATCGTCTTACCCTCAAAGGAGCTAACTTTGTCAGCTATTTATTAGACTCTCGTTTATTGACTTTAATTTCTTTTTAAATATTGTATTTGTTGTGGTATTTAATCCCACATTAATTTTATACAAAAATGCAAGGGAATAGAATAAAAAAATCTTACTACCTCAGCCAGGACTCGAACTCGGATCTTGGGTGAACCCCACTAAGTGATCAAAAATATAAAGACAGCAAAACATATAGAAGCCTCACTTCCTACAATTCTCAAGCCCTCAGATGTTATGGACTCCCCAATATACACTAACCAAACAATCCTCTTCGTCCTATCATATCCAACTTTAATTTTCCCTCCTTTAAACTTAGTAAATTCCAACTCCCTTCCCTACAAGCACTCAGCCATAATAACTCCTACTATATCAAAAATTCCCTTTCCCTTAAACATGTAATCAAATCTCTCAAAATTCCTAACAATTTTATCCTTACATCCCTTGACGTCACTAGCCTCTTCACGAATGTTCCCATTGACATAGCCTTCACTATGGTTCATAACAACTGGCATGCAATTGAACCACAGACAACTTTACCACTAGAATCTTACCTACAGACTCTTTCACTATGCTGCAATTCTGGTTACCTATTCTTCCAAAACTAATTCTGCAAACAGATATCAGGATTGGCCATGGATAAATATCTCGCCCCAGACATAGCTAATATCACCATGAATGTCCTTCCTTTTTTCCCAACAACAACAAACTACAAAATTTATACACTAAACTGAAAGACCCCATCCCCAATACTGACAGATGTAACGCCATTTACAAAATCCCCTGCGCCACTCAAAATTGAACAGCAGCATATATTAGACAAACAAAGAACCCCATAAAAAGACAAATCAGTAACTATCAACATGACATTAAAAATAATAAAACCACCATAGCCCTTTCAAAACACTCTACTACTGACAAACACACTTTCGACTTTGATAAATTCACACTTCTTGCGACTGAGCCAAACCTTGAGAAACGACTTTTAGCTGAGTCTATTCACATACACTTAGAACATAACCCCATTAATGACAAAACAGAAAAAGACTATATTTCTTCCACATACAGTAATATTTTTCACATTTTAAAACTAAGTAATATTTTTCACATTATAAGGCCACTCCATAGCTTTTTTCTCCTCCCACATTCCTACAGCGATATGTCCTTAACCTTAAGCCATTTAAACTGTTTCCCATTCAACTACCATGACCGAATTTCTGACAATCCTCTTTTCATAGAACGGCATTTAGTCTACCTAAGATGGTATATATATATGATGTTTTTGAGAAAACTAAGAGATAAAAAGAATATCGTACTCCATTTTCAGAATACCAACTTGCTAGAGGTTGAGATGATATGTTTTCTGGGAGTAACAATTGACAAGAACACCCATATAAACCCACAAACCAAGATGGCTAAAAACATTGTGGCCTAGGATTATCTATTTAGGACAATTCTCCTAATGATAATGTATGCGGCACCATTATGGAGGACTGCAACAAGAATAACGATTGTTCTGAATAAGGATGGTGAAGGATTACAGAACTATTTCTACAGCAGCAGTTAAGATATTGGCAAATACTTTTATAATATTCACCCCATTATATAAAACATATAATGAGGTGTATATTATAAAAGGATTGGACCAGGAGAGGCTTGATCTCCCAGTGCCTTATAGTGATTGGCGACTTAGTATTTACCCTCAGAAGTGGTACGGATTAATGAGAAAGAGGCCGAGGCAGTCTATATTAAAATTTTTAATGGCTGCAGAAAAATTCAAAGTTAGAATTGGTAGAAGCTGAATTTGTTGTTTATGAAGGTGAAAGAATAGTGCAGCTGCGTCAACACAAGCTGGCAATTACCAATTAACGGGGCATTGGTCTGGATTACTGACAATAGTCCTACATCCAGAGGAAATAATAACTACTCTCAAAGATAGCAAAATATTGCTGAAAAAAATAAAAAATCGTAAAAATTACCAGAAGCTAGTAGAATACAGAGATAGGCTACGAACTTTACAGGATCTGAAAATTGAAATATTCTTTCAATGGATGAGAAAACATTTAAGATTAGCTGGTAATGAGGTACCAGACAGGTTGGCTATGAGAGCTGGAGCAATAGAAGAAGTATTTTATCAATGAAATCCACTCATCAAAATAAAGAATATGATAAAGAAGAGCATTAAGGCAGGAAAAATATAGACAGGTCATTTTTTTTCCAACTCTTTCTACTGATTGAAAGAATGTCTCAAGCCTACAGATCAATTCTTCGAATTCAGATACAGAGAGCAATAATCACCATTCAAGACTCCCAGATGTTACATCTTCATTGTGCAATCAGAGTAATGTACTCAGTAACATAAAAAACTTAATGATTACTTTTTCCTCTTGTTTCATAAATGTTCTTTTTCATTGACTTTTATCATAATTTTTGCTTGTAATGCAATTTTTTACAATAACTTGAATTCCTGTTACTTTTGTTTTTTTAAGAAAATCCAGTATTAAATAAAACAAAAACATTTTTAGCATATCAGCCCAAGCTTGTGAATATCTAAAACTCTTATATATTTGATTATTGCTTAGAAGATTCTTACTTATTTCCCATCATTATAAATTAAAAAAATATTGGCTTTACTGCCTTGGCATTATTTTCAGTAGAAAGAGGTTGGGTTTAAAAATGACCTGTCACATGCTCCTATTTCTTCTTAATAATAAATTAAAAAATGTAAATATGAATTCAAAATAACAAATTTTGAAATGACCTGGCATCATTTTTTTTTCAGTTATCAAACTGGGGGTTTCAGTTTCTTTTATAATATTTAATGCTCTTTAAAAATGTGTATGAAAAATTGGGGGTTGAGTTCCCTACTTTCTTACTAGGTCCCTACTTTTGAATGGGCATGAGTTATTTATGCATACAGCAATCTAAGAACAAGTCACACTTCCTGAAACTAGAGTTCATGGACTACCAATTTTTCCTCAAGCATTTTTTTGCTCAGATCAACCGTTTAAGCAAGAAATACATTTGAGTTACCTTAAAATGAACACCTGTATGTATGAATGTATGTGTATACACATGAATACAAATTTTACAAAATATTGCAAAATTTTGAACAGACCATAGTTTTAGCTTCTCCAAGATAAGATCAGTGCAGATCTGTCAATAATTAATTTTTCAAAAGTCTCGTCAAGGCACTAATATGAATAGCTTAATTTTGCATAAGGAACTCCACTAAGAAAATGTTTCATCTTTCTAAAATAGATCATGATGATAACAATAATAAAATATATCAGTTTGTAATTATCTCTTCAAAGCCATCAAAATTTAGCTGATTTCTTTCAACTTGGACATTTATAAAAGTATGATTTCAGCATGCCAAACTTCAAAAATATTCAGATGCCTTATTTCAAAATATTTTTTAAGAGGGCAAAGCCCTTATGTTTTATTAAAAATATTGAGGATCAAGTGATTGCATGAGCAATGCTGTTTTCAAACATACTTCAAGTTTCAAAAAAGGAATAATAGGTCATTTTTTCTAAGAAAAATTACTAAAAAAATAGAAAAAATATTTGTGCTTTACATTTATTTTATAAATTTTTTNGAATATAAAAAATAACCATGCTTCGGTCCCCATTAATTAATATAAAAATATAATAAATTAAGTTTCCCTTCGAGGACTCAAGCGTGCTGCTGAAATGAAATGAAACTAAGCCATTTTTAAAAGATTGATTACATGTGATAAAAAATGGATTGTGTATAGTAATAATGTGCAAATGCTTTTGTGATCAAAGCCTGGAGAAGCTTCATGAACTGTAGCAAAGCCTAAATTTTTCTCTAGAGAAGATGATGCTTAGTGTTTGGTAAAAATTGAAGGGAATATTTTTCCATGAGCTGCTCAAAACGAGCCATACCATTAATTTGACTCTTTGTCAACAAATTGTGATTTAAATAGGGCATTCAAGAAACACAGCCATCAATGAACACTATGAAAGGTGTTTTTTGTTAACACCTTTCATAGTATTTGTTAAAGTTAAAACAAAAACAGTATTTGAGGGCGCTTCTTTTATGTATCAGAAAAAATTAAGGGAGATTGGCTGGATAGTGTTGATATCAAATACATTATATATATATATAATAAAAACAGGTGGGAGAAAGAGTGCAGCCAACTCACAAAAAGGAAAAATTACAATGAGTAAAATATTTGGGGTGACTTCTTTCCCTTCTTCAGTGAGGAAGGGTGAGAAGTTCCCCCAAAATTTTATCATCGTAAATTTATTTTGTTTGTGTTGACTACATTCTTTCCCCCATGTGTTTTTATCCATTATTTATATCACAACACCGAGTGTTTTATCTTTTCATTTTCTTTATAAATATATTTAGAAATTTGCTTTGAAAAACCAAATTATTTTTAAATGGAGAGATTTTTGACTACAGAGATTGTTAGTAGATTTTTTTTTGTTGGGGTTCAGCCATGGTTGATTGAAAAAACAATTTAAAAAATGTGTATTTTTTATTATCTGCCAACGTTTCGGCTTCTTTTAAGTCACCTTCAGGGTTATCATGAAGGCGAGAGGGTACATCGTGCCACCTTGATCAATTGTTCATGACTGAACATGACAAACGTCACTGAAAACATCGGCAGATAATAACAAATACACATTTTTTAAATTGTATTTTTTTTTATCAACCTTGACCAAAACCCAACAAAAAAGTCTACTATTAATCATAATTTTATACGTACATTTTCCCTTGCAATCTCTTTGAATTCAATTTTAATCTCATAATGTTGTTAAAGAAGGTATAAAACAAATTTATCAAGTCCCACTAGAGCCACTCATAGCATATATTTGCTGAGTTTTCAATTATTTGATGACTTAAGAAAAGAAAAAAAAAGCCATATTTCTTACCATGCTTGGGAGTATAAATAGTAATGATATTATTAGCAGTAATATTAAGAAAAAATCTTCGGGAAGAGGTTCCAGTGCTGATTACTCCTGTGTTGCGTAACACTAGTACACTGCCCACAACTAATTCACCTTTCCATTCCTCCCAAACATCGCGATGGAGAGTCCCATAGATCTCATCTGAAAATATAAGTACTACGCATCATAGTGTCCCATCAAAAATATATTACTTTCACTAAAGAAAATTTTCAATATTTGCAAAACATTATAAATTAATCACAGAATTTGACAAATAGAGAATGTCTTAACATTCAAACAGATTCTGAAAGCATTGATATAATAAAACCACCATAGCCCTTTCAAAACACTCTACTACTGACAAACACACTTTCGACTTTGATAAATTCACACTTCTTGCGACTGAATCAAACCTTTGAAACGACTTTTAGCTGAGTCTATTCACATACACTTAGAACATAACCCCATTAATGACAAAACAGAAAAAGACTATATTTCTTCCACATACAGTAATATTTTTCACATNAAAAAAAAAAAAAAAAAAAAAAAAAAAAAAAAAAAAAAAAAAAAAAAAGAGAAGCCCTAGCTTTTGGTTAAACAAAGAGATTTGTCTTTTTAATATTTTGTCACAAATAATAATACTAGTAGAATAATTGAATTCTAGTGGCAATACTCCCTAATTCCATTAAAAGCCTCATACTGACTAAGCGTCAAGCTCGAGCTCTGTTCCAGAGGTACAAGCATCCCTCAGATTGTAGGGAGTTAGGTTGAACTAAAAGCTAATAGTTGGTTAGCTATCCTGACTCGCAAAACAAAAACTAGGTGCTTTACGAAATAAGGCATTTAATGCCTACCTTTCTAGCCTCATAGCAGCAGACAAATCCCTCTGGACTGCTACTCCCAGGATTCTAAAATGAACCAGATGGTTCAGGAAATATGAAGGGGCAGAAGCCCCTTTGTGTCGAGAAGATGGTTCGGACAAAGACAAGACCCAAATGTTTGGCCAGCATCTAAAGCAAACATTTATTCCTCATTCAGATCCCGATAATTTGTCCAATAATGCAGAGGTTGAGGAGTTGAGGACACAACATTATCAATATCCTTACCAATTAAGACAGTAGCACCTTCTGAAGTCAGGTACATTATTAACCATCTGCCTAAGCGCAAAGTACCCAGCTATGACCTTATCACCAGGCTAATACTTTAAAATCAACCTCAAAAAGCAATAGTCTTCCTGACTTAACTCTATAATTGTATCCTTTGAACCTCCCACTTTCCACTTCTCTGGAAATTTTTTGAAATAATCCTGTTTCCTAAACCAGGTAAACCTGCTTCTAACACATTATCCTACTGACCAATTAGCCTTTTTCCTTTACTTTCAAAGGTATTTGAGAAAGTTTTTCTTAAATGAATGATATCTATGTTACCTAATGATAACAACTTCCTTAAATATTCTTCCTAATCATCAATTTGGCTTCCGATCCCATCATTCTACTTATTGTAGATTTCATTTCCGCTTTTCTCGAGCGAATAGAATTTTATCCTAGTGCATTCTTAGACATCACTCAAGTATTTGACCGAGTATGGCACACTGGTATATTATATAAGGCCAAGTTCATATTTCCAAGCACCATTTACCTAATCCTTAAATCTTAGCTTTAAGTTTAGTTTGCATTTCTTTAGGGTCCCTGGCAAGGATCAGATTACTCCGATCACTTTCCTTTGAAAGTAGGTGTTCCACAGGGCAGTGTGCTTAGACCCATCCTTTTTAACCTTTATACTGCAGACATCCCCATTCATCCTAATACCCTCTTAGCCCTCTTTGCAGATGACAAAGCTCCTCTTCTTTCATCATGATTCCAAAACCGCTTCCAACATTTTACAAAGCCACCTTGATGCTATTCAACAGTGGTACAGTAAATAGAGAATTAAAATAAATGAGTCTAAATGCGTGCAGGTAAACTTTCAGCTAAGAAAAGATTCTTCTAATAATGTTACATACAATAACATTCCTATACCTCTCCCAAATTCAGTCCGTTACTTTGGGTTCCACCTTGACTCATGACTAAACTAGAGTGATCATATTAATATCAAGCGACAAGAAGTCAACAGACGCTGCGGACTCATATACAGCCATATAAATAGGTGCACACAGCTCACAATAGAAAACAAATTGGCCATATACAAGACTACAATACCTCAAGTGCGTGCGTGTGTATGTATATGTATATATATATATATGCATACAAACACACACACACATGGCTGTATGCTCTCTAGCATCTACAGTTTTTAAAATAATGAAACCAAATTCGGTATTTAATCTTCTCTTTGCAAACCATTGGATGAGTTTGTTAATGGCTGAAATCAGTCGAGGTGAAGGGGATTTTAGCATGAGACCAAAATTTATAATCTGAATACCTTCATTACTATTAGAGTTATACAATAGATGTAAATGTAAATTTAAAAAACTTGTATTTTATTATAATTTTTTAGAGTGTTTATTAAAAAAGACATTATTTTGTACAATAATCGTAATAACATTGTTATTTTAGTTGTAAAAGAGCTTATACAACTTTATAGAATGAACTGGGTACAATTTGTGTTTTCAGACTTGTTTATCAGTACCTATTGAGCCTTGCTGCTTTCAGAAATCTTCTATTTTGGTATAACTTATAGAACATGAAATTATAATATTATATACGAACATAAAATTACAATAGATATTGTTACACAGTAAAAATTTGCCCCATAAGTATCGCTAACAGGAAATAACATATATAATTAATTGATTATTTTACATAAATTACAACTTAATTAAAAATCACTTTTCTATCTTACCAGTTTTATCTTTTAAATGAAGAGATGGATCAGGCAAAGAGCAGTCAATATTTTCAATGCAAACAGCAAGGAAAGGTACTTTGAAGCCAAATCTAGCATGTTTGATTTTCACAGATCCCAAATTAATAGTAGAGATCAAATGGTTACCCTGAGGTCCCAGATCATGTACCATATTCCTCCAAGCACTTCCAGGATGTTCAAAGAAATCATTTGTGGCTTGTGAGAGTACTTCTTTGCCCTGCAAAGAAAAATGAAATAATTGCACTACACATAAGTAACAAGTTCTCATCACACACAAACACATGTATGTATATATTAGCCAACACACATATATGTGTGTGAATTTGCTATTATGTATGTATTGATCATTTACTAGGATAAACAAATAAAGAGAGAGAGAGAGAGAGAGAGAGAGAGAGAGAGAGAGAGAGAGAGAGAGAGAA